>JAVXUP010000669.1:0-379436 GCA_033070095.1 Escallonia herrerae | reverse complement strand
TTAGAATTAATTTTTGTATTACACAAGGCATATGAATATAACCCTCATTGTTCTTGAAAAAATTAATCAAACTTACAAATAAGGACCCCATCAAAGTTTAAATAAATTGTTAGATCAATTTTTGTGTGTGTGTGTGTGTGTGGTTAGGATCATAAGTTGTTTAACCTCAATTGTAACATTTATGTTTTCTTCTAAATTAAAAATATTATCTTCATTATATATATATATATAGGGAGCCGATCCACACCCACTAGTGGATATTATCCACCCAACCGCAACAAATTGTTGCGGTTGCTAATCATTTCCCCCACCCCCCTTGCTAATCATTTCCCCCCCCCCCCCCCTCATGTCCTTCCCCCAGTCCCCCGCCCCCCTCATGTCCTTCCCCCGCCCCCCTCCCCCCACCCAAAAAAACCCAACCGCAACTAAGAGTTGCGGTTGGCCTTTTATCCCCATGGCCCCCTTCCCCCTCCCCCCACGTGGTGCCCCCTCCCCCATGGCCCCACCCCTTCCCCCTCCGTGATGCCACGTGGTGTCCTCCCCCACCCCCTAAAGCTTTGGACGCAAAGTCTTCTGCCATTTTTTTTTCTTTCGCAGCCTTTGACTACTGCTCACTCACGGACTTTTTTTTTCTCTCTCTTCTTTCATCTCTCTCCCTCACTTTTCTCTCTTTATAATCCCTTCTCCCCGAACCCTTTCTTCCACTCTCCATCATCTTTACCGACTGTCTTCTAACTCCATATCTCACCTACATAATCTCCACAACAATACAAACAAAAAATTTTACGCTAGAAGATCGGTGGATTTTTCTTTAAATATATCAAGTCAAAACAAGTAAGTAATTTGAATTTTCTTATAATTCAATGTTAATTTCAAATTGTTCTTACCAATGGATTGTTTAAATTGTGTTATGCTTAAATTGTTCTTACCATAGTCTAAAATTCAATGTTACATTTTGCCAAAGTGTAAAAAAGAGACCCTAGTTATTTTTAAAATATCTATATCAGAGAAAAATTTCAGATTTTTCCAAAGACTGGAAAGGGGTTAACTGATACAGGGAACCTTGTAATTTTGCAGTGTAATTTAAAATATCAAACTAGAGCGATTTCGCGCGAAACTTTTATGAGAACCCTAGGATGTTGGGAAGTTCCATTTCCTAGGAATTCGGGCCATTCCGAAGTCGTTGGCTATTTTTTGGCCGAAAGCTTTTACGCGTTCGATCCGGACACCGGTCGGGATTTTTTGGCGAAAAGTCCGTAAAATACTTTTTAGATCAAGAATAAATTCAGGAAGCTTAAAATAGCATTTCAAAGCACTTTTGAGATTTTCTGATGCCAGGGGGCATTTTGGTAAATTGCCACCCCGAGAGGGGTATTTTGGTAATTTTACGGTATTAAGGTTTTCAAAGGACTTTTTAGTCCAGAAGTGTAAGTAAAACACCTGAAAGGTTGTTTTGAAGCTGGTTTGGGGCGTTAGGGCGATAATGAACCCTCGGGGGCATTTCGGTAATTTGCCGCTCATCGGGGGTATTTTGGTAATTGAACATTGTAAAATTTTACGGTCAATGAAGGAAATAATTTTTAACGCCATGTGTGTTCCTAAGGTGTAACACTATGTTTGTTTAATGTGAATACGAAACGTAATTGTCGCTAAAGGTGAAAACTTAATTAGACAGTTTTTCACGAATTTATAAAAAATAACTAGAGCTAGATTTTGCCAAAGTACAAAAAAGAGACCCTAGTTATTTTTAAAAGATCTATATCAAGGAAAAATTTCAGATTTTTCCAAAGACTGGAAAGGGGTTAACTGATACGGGGAACCTTGTAATTTTGCAGTGTAATTTAAAATATCAAGCTAGAGCGATTTAGCGCGAAACTTTTATGAGAACCCTAGGATGTTGGGGAGTTCCATTTCCCAGGAATTCGGGCCATTCTGAAGTCGTTGGCTAATTTTTGGCCGAACGGGCTTTTACGCGCTCGATCCGGACACCGGTTCGGGATTTTTTGGCGAAAAGTCCGTAAAATACTTTTTAGATCAAGAATGAATTCGGGAAGCTTAAAATAGCATTTCAAAGCACTTTTGAGATCGTTCTGATGCCAGGGGCATTTTGGTAATTTGCCAACCCGAGAGGGGTATTTTGGTAATTTTACGGTGTTAAGTTTTTCAAAGGACTTTTTAGTCCAGAAGTGTAAGTAAAACACCTGAAAGGTTGTTTTGAAGCTGGTTTGGGGCGTTAGGGTGATAATGAACCCCCGGGGGCATTTCGATAATTTGTCGCTCACCGGGGGTATTTTGGTGATTGAACATTGTAACACAACTGGAGGAAATAATTTTTATTTTTATTTTATTTAATTCTATGACTTGTTGAGAATGATATACATTTTTATTTTTTAGATTTCAGTATCAATATGGATGCAACTGGAGGAAATACTTTTTGTGAAGGTTCTGATCCACCTTACTTGGGTCAAGTTTTTCAAACACTGGACGAAGTTGAAGCATACTATAGAGCATATTCGAAAACGATAGGTTTCGGTATTAGAATTAAGACGAGTAGAAAACGGGCGAATACAGATCAAATTTGTGGAAGACTATTTGAGTGTCATAGAGGAGCACCGTATGTACCCCCGGTTGTTCAGGTCAGTGACGAAGGGCCAACAAGACAAAGAAAACGGGACACATTTCCGGGTACCGGCTGCAAGGCCCATGTGTATGCAGTACACCGGAGAAATGAAAGCCATTGGGTTGTGACGGGAGTGGAGTTGAGCCATAATCATCAGTTGATGACCCCTAGTAAGATTAGTCAAATTCATCAACACCGAGAAATAAGCGCGGCACACAGACAACTGATATTTACAATGGCCGAGGCTAAAATTCCACCTTCTAGAATGATGGGGGTTTTCTCAAGCCAGGTTGGGGGGATTGACAAGTTGAGTTTCAACGAAGTAGACCTTCGAAATGAACTTCGTGTTCAGAGGAGAGAGTCTTTCGGTAAGAGTGATTCTCAAGCTACACTTGATATCTTTAGGCACCTTCAGAGTGAGAATTCTGGCTTTTTCTATAGTCTCCAACTGGATGATGAGAACCGCATTAGTACTATATTTTGGGCGGATGCCCGTTCTAGAGCTGCTTACCAAAATTTTGGGGATGTTGTGACGTTTGACACCACATACCGCACAAATAAGTACTCTATGCCTTTTGCTCCGTTCACCGGGGTGAACCACCACTATCAGTCAATCTTGTTTGGCTTTGCCCTGCTTAGGGATGAGACGGAGGAGTCATTTACGTGGTTATTTGAAACGTGGCTTAAAGCAATGTATCATGTTCCTCCAAAGACCATCATCACCGACCAAGATCTGGCAATGAAAAATGCAATCGCTAAGGTCCTTCCAGATACTCACCATGGCCTGTGCACATGGCACATAAGCAACAAGTATCCCGAACGGCTTCACAATGTATATGCAAACCATCCGACATTCAAGACTGACTTTAATACATGTGTGAAGAAATCATTGACGGTAGACGTGTTCGAGGAGAGGTGGGCCAAGTTAATGGATGACTACTATTTGCACAATCATGAATGGTTACAATCGTTGTATGAGATCAAGACACAGTGGGTCGGTGCCTACACCAAGCAGTTTTTTGCAGCCGGAATGACTACGACCTCGAGAAGCGAAGGTATGAATGCATTCTTTGATGGGTACGTAGGCCATTCTTCTAGTATACAAGAGTTCGTACTAGAGATGCAGAAAGCTCTTGACAGGCAATTTTTCCTTGAGAGAGAAGCCGACGCGGCTACAGTTTACAAAGAAAGAGCCATAGTAGTCTTTTCACCTTTGGAGGCTCATGCGGCTCAAGTCTATACGAAGGAAATGTTTAGACAGTTTCAAGAGGAACTACTAAAGTCGAATCAATATAGCATGACAAAGTTGCATGAGTATTCCACCAGAGATCTCAAGGTTTATGCGTTGACAAATGTGACGAATTTTGCCAATCCGTGCTCTTCGTCGGCTCCGAGGAGCAGAAGACATTTTACCGTTGCAGTTTGTAAGGACACCGGGTTGGTTAATTGCAACTGTCAACTGTTTGAGCATAAAGGTATACTTTGTCGACACGCGTTGAGGGTTTTTAGCGCCAAGAATGCTCATGAAATCCCTCCACAGTATATCTTGGAACGGTGGACGAAGGAAGCCAATAGAGTCCACGGTCACATTCCTTACGTGCCCAATGTTTCAGTTGATTTCGAGCAATCTGAGACGCTGCGATATAATCACCTTTGTAACATCATGCACGGTTTATCATTGGATGCAGCGTCAACATTCGATGGGTACAGGTATCAAGTTGAAGCAGCCGCACGGGATAAGGCTAACCTTGCACAGTTTAGGGCGGCATTACCAGAAAGAAGAGACAGACCGCTCAATCGAGCTTCACAGCCAGTCATTGACGGCACTAGCCTGCAAGGTGAGGAGGACGACATTTTTGATCCGATTATTTCTCAAACAAAAGGGCGAAAACGAGCAATACGCATGAAGAATCCGATTGAAGAAGCAACGGGTCAAAAAAAATTGCGAAAGTGTGCGTTGTGTAATAAGATGACTGATCATGACAAGAGAAACCATTATAAAGTGTTAGGTATCGAACCTGGCAGTATGGTCGAAGAGGACGATGATGATGATGAGTGTTAGGGTTAATGTTTCAGTTGTATAAATTGAACTTTTATAATGTTTAAATTTGTGATTTGGTTTGTGGAATCATAACTTCCGAAAAATTACGTAGTTTTTTTTGTCACTTTTTTTTTGCTCATTGCACCTTGGGCACGCTAGTTAGCCCATTCGTATCAATTTCGGGAAAAAACGAGACACATTATTTTTTGGGTTTTCCTACGAAGGCCCTGTTCGGGCACACTTTAGGGCCCAATTCATAACTTCCGAAAAATTACGTAGTTTTTTTTGTCACTTTTTTTTGCTCATTGCACCTTGGGCACGCTAGTTAGCCCATTCGTATCAATTTCGGGAAAAAACGAGACACATTATTTTTTGGATTTTCCTACGAAGGCCCTGTTCGGGCACACTTTAGGGCCCAATTCATAACTTCCGAAAATTTACGTAGTTTTTTTGTCACTTTTTTTTTGCTCATTGCACCTTGGGCACGCTAGTTAGCCCATTTGTATCAATTTCGGGAAAAAACGAGACACATTATTTTTTGGATTTTCCTACGAAAGGCCTGTTCGGGCACACTTTAGGGCCCAATTCATAACTTCTGAAAATTTACGTAGTTTTTTTGTCACTTTTTTTGTGCTCATTGCACCTTGGGCACGCTAGTTAGCCCATTTGTATCAATTTCGGGAAAAAACGAGACACATTATTTTTTGGGTTGTCCTACAAAGGTCCTGTTCGGGCACACTTTAGGGCCCAATTCATAACTTCCGAAAAATGGCGTAATTTTATTTGTCACTTTTTTTTTGCTCATTGCATCTTAGGCACGCTAGTTAGCCCATTGTCCAAAATGCACCAATAGTAATAATAAGGCTAATTCAATTTTCAAAGCTTAATATCCAAAATCCAACAATAGTAATAATAATCCATACGAACGTCTATTACATATCAGGATAATGGTAAGGAAGGCGTCTAGCTACACCCTTTTTCAGCTCCCAGGCTATCCTATATCTAAACGTCAGGGCATCGTTTCGAGACCACGTATCATATTCGAGCACATCCGAGCGAGCTATGTAGTCCATGTACTTGAGGACGTAAATCCCGCAATCATGACTGTTATATTGCTTTGGTCGGTTTTGTATTGTCACGACCGTCCAAGGATCAATCATTGTTTTGCTCGTGATGGCTTCCCCCTTAAAATGTCGGCACGCTAGTGGAATGATAGTAGTCTGCATCCAACAATAAAAAAGGATATCAAGCCTATATAACAAGAAGAATAGACAATGAGCGAAGGTCAAGAAATATAAACTAACCACCGCATTGATGTACGTGGAGTACACCTGCGCCAGCTGCCGACCAGGTCCGTCTTCCCTTAGGCTATCGTATATGTGGACCACTTTATTCTCTGGAAAAAGAACTAATAGGAAGAAGTGGCTTGCATGAAGAGCAGGTAGCATGATTAGGTTCGCCTCAGCTGCGTGACATTGATAGTCCGCGTTCAAGTAGGAAAGCACGTTTGCAGATGGTCTCCATTCACCCTTGCTTGTCCCTCGCGTCCTCCTCCATTCTGTGAACTCCTTCATGCTATTCACCATGAAGGGGATAACAAAAGAGGCATACATGTTGAGCTTCAAAGTTTGGCAGGTGTTATAATTTAGCTCTCTAACACGGAGCAGATCTATATACGCGTCAATAAGAAAATTTGAAATATCTGTGTTTGGCGCCAACAGTCTTAGATCAGAGTGAGCTAGGAATCCTGAAACTGGAAAGTCTGCTGTAGCGATTGGCTCATGCCCAAAGTAGTGCCGGTCGATCCAATCCCGTTTGTCCGGACTCAATGGCTTCGTCGGTTGTCCTTTATCCGACCGGATGCTTGGGCGCGATGCCTGGATTCCTACTTGGGTCACCTGACTCTCGGGCCGATGGTCGTACGCGTCAGGAGGCAAGCGAGTAGATGGCTCCCACACCTGACTCTGGGGCTGATGGTCGTACGCGTCAGGAGGGAAGCGAGTAGACGGCTCCCACACCTGACTTTGGGACTGAGAGTCGTACGCGGCAGGAGGCAAGCGAGTAGACGGCTCCCACACCTGACTCTGGGGCTGATAGTCGTACGCGTCAGGAGGCAAGCGACTAGACGGCTCCCCTTGGTAACCCCGGTACGCAAGACTAAAGTTTTGAACTTCAGTCTTGTACCTCTCAATGGACCTCTTGAGATTGTCAGGAGCCTGCGCGACAAACCAGTCAAACCCCTCCAGCTGCTTGAACACCTCAGTGCCCTGGTCAACCTAAAAAACATGCATACAAAATATGGCTAATCATTTCAGGCATGGTAGATAAGGTGCGCAAATAAAAATTGAAACAACACTAGCATGACTTACAATGTTCAATGCCCAGAACTGGTCATAGATCTCACGTGGCGCATACGATGTCTTCCTCGCCTGGGAAGGGCGATTCACCCTCGTGCGCGTCACCTTGAAACCATTGCAGGTACTTCTCAATGCTGATGCTGTCGGCCTTCAGCGATACAAGGCTATCATATGTTTCTTGCCAGGTATTCCACTGTTGCACCTCGTCGCTCAACAAATTCAAGGCATCAGGCACCTCGAAGTTCGGCCCTCGACCACTCCTGTACGACCGCATGTCTACAGCGGGTTTTGGTATCCCTTGTAGACAGCCAGCTTGCCTCATAGCTCGATCGGGCATCTGAAACTCACATACTTCGAAGTGAATAAGCGGCACCCGAACCAAACCTGCCAGCACGTACGACACCGGAAGTTGCCAACACCACTCATCCAACCGATGCATCACCTTGCTATATGGCTGCCAAGTCACCTGGGATGCATTGAGTATCTCTAGTTCCCCCCGATAGAACTTTAGATGGTGGTGCGGGTCTACCCGTCTCCTCCGGTTGGTCGTAGGCCCCCAGGCCCACACCCTAGGCCACGTCTCATCGGAATATTCCCGCGGTTGTGGACGACCCGTGGGTAACCTCTCGTAAGACCAAACCTGTGAATGCAAACATTATCTGGAATTAGCACATTAATGCTAGAATATATTGACACGTCAACCAAGAAAATAAATGCTCAAACCTGTAATAGAGTGAGGCAGGCGGCAATGGACTTGGCACTCTTTCTCGTAGCTTTGTGCAGTGCTCGATATAGGTGCGCAAGGACAGCTGAACCCCACGAATACGAGTATACCTCCTCAAGATCCTCCAAGAACACCATATACTTCGGATGCACCGTGTTTTTCGAATGCGTCGGAAGTAATATGGCTCCAATAATATACAGAAGGAATGCTTTCGTATACGTCACGAAATCGTGAGGAGTGTATTCATCTGGTAGCACGCCATACTGCTCTCTTAGCCATTTAAGTTTGATGCCGTTCGTTGTAAGAGCTTCCCTCGGAATTCCCGGAAAATACTGCCTAGCCATCTTCGCTATGGATGCAGACGTTTTGCTCGAAGTAATGGGTTTGCCGTGACATGGGATTCCAAGTATAAATCCGACGTCCTCTAATGTAATAGTCATTTCACCAAACCGGAAGTGAAATGAGTTCGTCTCGCTCCTCCATCGTTCAACTAGAGCGGATATAAGGCAATCGTCGTGTCGAGACCAAATCCCGGGATCGGTGAACATAGATAGATTTTGACGGTGTAATAGTTGTATTTGTTCCTCATTTAGTACCCACTCATCGTGGTGACTTGTGCTTTGAATTGTTTCCAAAACACCCCTATCGACACCGTCAAATACGTGCCTCGCGACGTGGTCATCGTCATCGTATAGGATTGATGTATCATGAGGTCCGGCGTTGAAATTCATATATCTAAGAACAAAATATAATCGTAAACCAACTTAGTATCCATAATATTTACATTCCAAAACTATAAATGGATCTTTAACCTAGCTTACCAACGCATTAGCAATAGTAAGTATCTCATTATTTCAATGTGTTAAAACAATTCCTCACTTCTCATAACTCCGAATGCTTAATTACGCTAGTTCCCTAAAATTCAGGTGTTTTACTTACATTTCTGGACTAGAAAGTCCTTTGAAAAACTTAACACCGTAAAATTACCAAAATACCCCTCTCGGGTGGCAAATTACCAAAATGTCCACTGGCATCATAACAATCTCAAACGTGCATTGAAATGCTATTTTAAGCTTCCCAAATTTATTCTTGATCTAAAAAGTATTCTATGGACTTTTTGCCCAAAAATCCCTAACCGGTGTCCGGATTGAGCGCTTAAAAGCCCGTTCGGCCAAAAAAATAGCTAACGATTTCGGAATGACCCAAATTCCTGGGGGATGGAACTTCCCAACATCCTAGGGTTCGCATAAAAGTTTCGCGCTAAATCGCGCTGGCTTGATATTTTAAATTACAGTGCAAAGTTTCAAGGTTTACCGTATCAATTAACCCCATTTCCAGTATTTGAAAAAATCTGAAAATTTTCCTGATATAGATCTTTTAAAAATAATTAGGGTCTCTTTTTCGCACTTTGCAAAATCTAGCTCTAGCTATTTTTTATAAATTCGTGAAAAATCCTAATTTAGACGCCCTAAAAATCGCTAAGGAAAATATTTTTCATCAAATACCGCTGCTGGCTGTGTAGCAGGAGTTCCTACAATTTCCGTAACAGTCCTACCAGTTCTCTTCTTAAGTCCTCTCTATTATCATGTTTAACTTCAGCTTCTGCATATTCCTCATTCTCGCCCCCGGCACATGCCGAAGATCCTTCTGTAGGTGGCCTTCTTAAATTAGGAGCCTCTTCCACTAGGGGTATCATCCGGTTCCGCAATTGACGAGCCATTCCTGACATAAACACAATTAACATTTGGTACAGACAACAGTTATAGCATAAAGTTAACGTTATACAAAGATATACATCAACAGTCAACGCTATCCATTCCTACACATCAGTAGTCAACTTTATACATTTTTACACATTACCCCTCCCTCCGTTTCCTTCTCGCTCTAATCTGGAGAAAATCTATTCTGTTCTTGAGCGAGTGCCATGTACCAATACTCCTCATCAAGGAGCATTTCGCGGCGATCCCTCGGCATCGGCCTCGCCGGATGAGTTTCTCGTAACCCATCCTGCATCATCCGAACCACCATTCTCCCCGCATCAAAGGTATACTCTTCCCTTTTATTCGCTCGTGCCAACCCCTCACGACGCCATTCTAACTTTTCTACCTCCTGCCCCTCCATGGCTCGCATCTCCTTCGCCTGATACACCAGGTGATCCATTTCCCTCACTACCTCAATATACCTTCGTTTCCAAAAGTTCTCCACATGATGTGTCCAGTATACGGTGTTACCAACCTTCACAAATCCCACCGGCACCTCAGGTTCAGTCTCTTCCTGTTCCTCCTCCCCATCCTCTGGTCCGGACAAATCTATTTCCACGGGCTCCTCGTCATTTGGCCAAGGGTCCTCCTCAGGATCTTCCTCCTCCTCATCCCCGGCCATGACGTGCTCATCAATCCATCCAGCTCCAGCCATAATCTCCTGCAAGGCATATGAACTCACATCAGACTTACAACACTGTACAAGTAACTTCAACACCTTTCTGCCCCCGTACACACTTAATATTTATGTCTAGTTCTACAGGATCACATGCCTAGGCTCTGATACCAACATGTGACACCCCCAACCCTAGTGACATCACCAGAGCCAGATTGTCAGTCTTGACTTCATTCTTGATCTAAAAAGTATTCTACGGACTTTTCGCCCAAAAATTTCGAACCGGTGTCTGGATCGAGCGCTTAAAAGCCCGTTCGGCCAAAAAAATAGCTAACGACTTCAGAATGGCCCGAAATCCTGGGGGATGGCTTCAAAACAACCTTTCAGGTGTTTTACTTACATTTCTAGACTAGAAAGTCCTTTGAAAAACTTAACACCGTAAAATTACCAAAATACCCCTCTCGGGGTAGCAAATTACCAAAATGCCCCTGGCATCAGAACGATCTCAAAAGTGCATTGAAATACTATTTTAAGCTTCCCGAATTCATTCTTGATCTAAAAAGTATTCTACGGACTTTTCGCCCAAAAATTCCGAACCGGTGTCCGGATCGAGCGCTTAAAAGCCCGTTCATCCAAAAAATAGCTAACGACTTTAGAATGGCCCGAAATCCTGGGGGATGGAACTTCCCAATATCCTAGGGTTCTCATAAAAGTTTCGCGTGAAATCGCGCTGGCTTGATATTTTAAATTACAGTGCAAAGTTTCAAGGTTCCCCGTATCAGTTAACCCCTTTCCAGTATTTGAAAAAATCTGAAATTTTTCCCTGATATAAATCTTTTAAAAATAACTAGGGTCTCTTTTTCGTACTTTGGCAAAATCTATCTCTAGTTATTTTTTATAAATTCGTGAAAAATCCTAATTTAGACGCTCTAAAAAATCGCTATTTTAGAATCTATAAATGTAATACCGCTCATACGATCTCGGATTGATCTGATTTTTATTTCCTTCAATTTGTATTTTTCGTTATCTTCGATTTGAGTCTACAATGACTATTTTTGAACTTTGAAATTAACATTGAATTGAATTACAAGAAAATCCAAAAAATACTTACTTGTTTTGACTTGATATATTTAAAGAAAAATGCGGTTATCCACCGAGCTTCTAGCGTAAATTTTTTTTGTTTGTATTGTTGTAGGTGAGATATGGAGTACGAAGATAGTTGGTAAAGACGATGGAGAGTGGAAGAAAAGTGGAAGAAAGGGTTCGGGGATGAGAGTTTATAAAGAGAAAAAAGCGAAGGAAAGAGAAGAAGGAAGACAGAAAAAAAAATCCGTGGGTGACCACGTGGCATCACGGGAGGGGGAAGGGGGGCCATGGGGAAGGGGGCATCATGGGGGGAGGAGGGGCCATGGGGAGGCATCACGGGGGGGGACACCACGTGGGGTAGGGGGACCGCAACACATTGTTGCGGTTGGCATGCCAACCGCAACAAAGTGTTGCGGTCCCCCTACCCCACGTGGTGTCCCCCCCGTGATGCCTCCCCATGGCCCCTCCTCCCCCCATGATGCCCCCTTCCCCATGGCCCCCCTTCCCCCTCCCGTGATGCCACGTGGGCATGGTGGGGGACGGGGCCACGTGGCGGGGAGAGGGGATGCCACATGGCGGGGGAAGAGGGGGACGGGACACGTGGCGGGGGAAGGGGACCGGGGGAAGGGGCCAACCGCAACACTTTGTTACGGTTGGGGGCAGGGGGGCCATGGGGGAGGGGAGGACCGGGGGGGCCATGGGGAAGGGGGCATCACGGGGGGGCCATGGGGAAGGGGGCATCACGGGGGGGACACCACGTGGGGGTGGGGGGACCGCAACACATTATTGCGGTTGGCATGCCAACCACAACAAAGTGTTGCAGTTGGGCATGGTGGGGGACAGGGCCACGTGGCGGGGGGAGGGGATGCCACGTGGCGGGGGAAGAGGGGGACGGGACACGTGGCGGGGGAAGGGGAGGGGAGACTGGGGGAAGGGGCCAACCGCAACACTTTGTTGCGGTTGGGGGCATGGGGGGGAACATGGGGGAGGGGAGGAAGGGGGGCCATGGGGGGAAGGGGCGGCAGAGGGGAGGACGAGGGAAGGGGGGCCATGGGGGAGGGGGGAAGGCCACATGGCTGTCGAGGGGGACACCACGTGGGTGAAGAGGGTCCAACCGCAACTCTTTGTTGCGGTTAGGCATGGGGGTGGGGGGAGACGGGGGGAAGGGGGAGGGTTGGCCATGGGGGGAAGGGGGTCCATGGGTGGCGCAACCGCAACACTTTGTTGCGGTTGTGTATTTATAATAAAAATACCAACCGCTACTCTTTGTAGCGGTTTGGTGGAGAAATTTTATTTCTCCACCGGTGGGTGTGGATCGGCTCCCATCTATATATATATATATATATATATATATATATATATATATATAGTGGTATTAAGGATAAAATAGTCGATATTAAGTCCTAATAAGTTAGTATTTTGATTAGATTGAGTTTTAGAATGATTAGAATTAGTTTTAAATTATATAGGGCTTACAGAATATCCTCATTAAACCTAAAAAATTAAGTAAATCTAAAAATAAGGTTCCTATTAAATTTTAAATCAATTATATTAGTATGTTGATTAGGTACATAAAATTTTAGAATGATTAGAATTAAAATTTTAAGATAAATAAGGCTTACTAAGATAGAAGTTAATTAATCTTAAAATAAGGAATCTATCAAAGATAAAATTGGAGACCTTTAGGCCCCGTTTGACAAAAAATTTTTCCCTCTTTTTTTTTTCAGTTTTAAAAACTGAAAAAAAAAGAGCGTTTGGTAACCATTTTTTTTTCAATTTAAAAAACCAGTTTTTAAACTGCAGAGTAAAAAAAAAACTCCAAAAACTGGTTTTTTTTTTTACTTTTGGTTTTTTTTTTTCGACCACCACCACCACCCTCCCACCGCCGGCAGCCACCTCAGGCGACCACCGCGTGAGACTGCCGGCCGCCGGCAGCCACCTCCGGCCGCCGGCGACCACCACCGGAGACTGCCGGCAGCCACCTCCGGCCGCCGGCGACCACCGCCGGAGACGGCCGGCAGCCACCTCCGGCCACCACCGCCGGTGACTGCCGGCAGCCACCTCCGGCCGTCGGCCACCTCCGGCCGTCGGCCACCACCACCACCACCGTCGACCACCGCTACGCCCCACCACCGCCACCGCAAACCACCAAAAAAAAAAAGTCAAAATAAAAAGGGTTACCAAACACCAAAAAAAAAAACTTCAAAAAAAAAAGGAGTTATCAAACACCCACTTGTTTTTATAAAAAAAAAAATTAAGCTGCTCTTTAA
The DNA here is from genome assembly GCA_033070095.1 of Escallonia herrerae. NCBI lineage: Eukaryota > Viridiplantae > Streptophyta > Magnoliopsida > Escalloniales > Escalloniaceae > Escallonia > Escallonia herrerae. The sequence goes on along the minus strand of JAVXUP010000669.1, from coordinate 365,962 downwards.
AAAATTGCTCTTTAAAAACTGAAAACCAAAAAAAAAAATTTGTCAAACGAAGCCTTAGTGACACCATCTTATTTAGTATATAATGTTTATAAGTCTATTTCACATTCAAAACATTATGTGATGATGTGTCATGTAAAAAGTGATGATGTGTCGCGTAAATAAATTATCGCTTTCTTTCTCGCTTCCTTATTATATATTATATAGATATAGATACAGGCTTGTTTGTTTAAGTTAAGCGGTCTAAGAAGAGGGCAAAACACTAGGGCATGATAAAATAGTTTCACCGGTACGAGGGTATTAAACACATCTAACACTTCTTGTGCAACGAGTTAACTTTGTCAAAAATTTTAGCACAATTGAAGAAAGGAGGTTTGAGGACAAAGGTCATATTAACAGAGTATTGCAGATGATTCATGCTCCTTTCGTCTTGTACAAAAGGAAGATGAAAAGACCACCTGTTTGGGAGCTGCACACACACTAAATATCTTTATGCAAAAGCGTTGCTCAAACCAAGTATAGATCTCTACCCCTACAAAATTGGAAGCAGCTACTCAGAAGTTTCAAGGCAAAAGTTTTAGAGCTCGAATCTGTAAGCTAGCTGTGGCTGTGCTGTTTACAGGTGGAGGAATGCATGCAGATGATGAAGTAGATGCCCAGCCGCGTGTTCGAAGCTGAAAAAAAGTTCCAGCTCATTGAACTAACAAACCGATTTGCAATGGATGGGGGATCTCTGATGAAATACTTTCTGTCTAGCACATTTTGCATAGAAACTCTATTTAGTCTTGTATAGTACACTTTGTTGAGATTACTTGTGACCAGGAGTTTCAAGGAATAAAATGAACCTTTTACCCAAAACAAATCGAAGGAATGGATGAATAAAGTTCGGTGTCCCATCCCAATGTTCAGCGTTTGCCTAGGAATTCCTAACGAATAATTTAATGACACTTCAGCACTCCAACTCACATCCACTGTCAATTGATTTTAAGTGACTTTTTTCATGTAACATAAGATTCTTTTCACTTCTAACAGTAAATGAATTTAAAATCTAAGCAACTCTTTCGAGGGACTTTAAAAGTTATCGATAGAGAATTGGCACCTGAAGTCATCAGAGGAGGGACTGAAGTGTTGATCTATAAGTATCAAAACTCACGAATAGCAACTAAATCAGTGAAAACTACAATTTGTGTCCCTATAAATCTTTGGTAAAACGTACCCTAGAATTTAAACAACTAAAATTAGCCGCAGCACACATTTAATAATCAAAATATAAGGAGAGAAAAAAGAAAAAAAAACTTTGACGATGTTGAACATGGTGTCCAACCCAAAAGCATGCTCAACAGTAGGAGAAACCCACCAGGTATAAGAACCAATTCCAAACCACATATATTGTAGAATATATGGGGTTTGGGATTGGTTCTTATACTTGGTGGGCTTCTCCTACTGTTGAGCATGCTTTTGAGTTGGATATCAGGTTCAACATGGTATCAGAGTTAGGCCCCTACCGCCCCATTCGATCCAACGGGACCACCTCTTATTCAAGAGGAACCCCTTTTATTCTCACGCTTCGCGTGAGGGCGGGTGTCAAATCCCACATAGACAATACATGAGGTTTGAGATTGGTTCTTATATCTGGTAGGCTTCCCAACTCTTGAGCATGCTTTTAGGTTGGACACCAGGTTCAACAGCAATATTTCCACTACTTCCACACTGGTGTTCCGAATGAAAGGCTTCGCCAGATCGGAAGAGCTGTCGCATAGTATCACGAAGGACACGTTGGCCGCACAACCGGCTCCTATACCGAATGGGAATGGTATGCTAACATTGGCGCACATGTCTTGACAATCAAGCAGCGCTACAGGTAGAGCAGGTTGTAATTCAACTTGCGCTATTGCTTTGGTGAACAGAAAGACAAGCATAATTACAGCCACCCCGTGCACACCCATTCTTTCTCTGTATGTACGGTGTGTGCGCGCCAATCTGAGCTTATGGCAAGTGTATATGTAACCCCAGTGCAGTACTTAATTTCCACAGAGTGGGGCAGGCATGAAAAGAGGAGTGGAATGGTAAACAGGACACTTCTAAAAGAACGAAAGACGAAGACTTTGATCCTTGAGTCAATGGATGATCTTTCTGAGCATCAGGGAGGACCAACGGAAGGAGTCGTGGTCGGTCACGTCCAGAATTTTCAAATATTTCTTCTAGTTTTTAAGATAATAGGTACTCTTATTTAGTGCATTTACAAAATTGTTACAATATTATACTATAATGTATTGAGGTTTCTTTTTGTTGGGTTTTGCCGGTTTATGCCGTCGGCCGTCACAGCTTTTGGCTTTAGTTTTCTCTTACTCTATTTTCATTCTTCTAAATTTCAAAACAGATTACAAAGCACAAGAATATATCAAAATTGATTTTTTTTTTATTTTTTGAATTTAAATTCTTATAGGATATTAACTTGTGCATGCACTATTCTCATCATATAATGTAATTGACATTACCAATACAAATACGAAGGTACTAGTTAAGCTTCGTTCATGTAAGATCGATCAGTGATTTATTATTGACTAATCTTAACAAGTTAAATAAATAATTGTGGAGGCGTACGATATAAACTGTTGATGATTTTCATGATTAGAAAGAATGTCGAGTTCTACTTTGACAATTGATTAAATCATCTAAGAAAACTTATATTTGTAATTCTTCCCTCTCTTGTGAAACATTTCTTATTCTTTTATATTAAATGTTAATTTTGTTATCTTTTTGGTCCCCCCCTGTAGTTACATTTCCTTGATCCGTCCCTACTCAAAATAAAGTCTTTAGCGTCTCTTATATTGTCTAGCCTACCATTCTTGACCGTCTCTTAATCCGTCCCTACTCTAAATAAAGACCGCCTTTCATGTTTATGACGTCATATTTAACAGCTCATCAAGCACGAAACAACTATATTAACAATAGATACTAGATAATTGAAAAGTATGGCATTATATTATAAAATGTATTCATCACTTATTACCTCTTCTAGCATTAGTTCGTGCAGTAGTAAGGGACACACACAACAATCTACAATTAAAGAAAAAATTCAAATGGCGTTTTAAGTTGTCGTTATTTTTGCAATCTACACAGCTTTTTAGGGATTTTTGTCCTTGAAAATATGTGTAGCACTAAGATCGTGACTTTAATTAAGAAGTTCTTTCAAGTGCGCAAAATTTTGATGGTATCTAAAATCTAAATGGATAAATAGAAATTGGGACCTTGGATGCGCCCCACCCCATCTTATCCAGCAAAGTGCAAAGCCATATCCGGATTATCCTCTATATTGGGTATGTCTCCTGGCATTTCTAATGACGGTATAAAGTGTCAAATTTAAACTCAGAACGATAAGAATGGTAGGCTTCACAAGGGAGCCTAGCCTAATTCATGTAATGTGACACCACCCTAGCAATTCTGGCTACTCCATATGCTGCCATTTCCCACCCTACAAAAATTAGCCGCCTACGCTAATGTTGATGTGGCTTCCTTATAGTCAGTCACCTTGAGCACGCCTGTGTAGAGATGCCATGAAAAGAGGAGTGGAATGGTAAACAGGAAACTCCCAAAAGAACGGAAGACGAAGACTTTGATCCTTGAGTCAATGGAGAATGTATGGGTCTCGTTGGATTCATATGATCTTTATGAGCATCAGGGTGGACCAACGGAAGGGGCCGGGACCACGGTTACCTCCAGAATTTTCACTTATTTCTTCTAGTCTTTAAGATAATAGGTACTTATGTTAGTTTACAAAAATGTTATTATACTATAATGTATCAAGGTTTTTTTTTTTTGTTTGTTTGGGTTTTGATGTTTTATGCCGCCGGCCGTCACGGTCTCTCTATTTACTTTTCTCTACCTGTATCTTTATTCTTCTAAATTCCAACGCACAAGAATATGTTAAGATTATTTGTTTTTCTTTTTTGAATTTAAATTCTTATAGTATTTTAACTTGTGTACGTACTATTCTCATCATATAATGTGATAATGACATTACTAATACAATTACGAATTTACTAGCTAAGCTTCTTTCATGCAAGATTGGTCAGTGATTTATTGTTGACTAATCTTATCAAGTTAAATAAATAATTGTGGAGGCGTACTATATAGGCTCGACCATTGATGATTTTCATGATTAGAAAGTCGAGTTCTGCTTTGACAATTGATTAATTCATATTAAAAAAGTTATATTTGTAATTCTTTCCTTTCTTGTGAAGCCTTGTTGAAGAGCTTCTATATTTAATATTTTTTTATTTTTCATTTTTTATGTGAAACCTTTCTTATTCTTTTATATTAATTGTTAATTTTGTTCCCCCCCCCCCCCCCCAACCATCCAATTACATTTCCTTGATCCATCCCTACTCAAAATAAAGCCTTCACTTCTCTTAAATTGTCTAGCCTACCTTTCACGGTCATTTTTAGCCTCTTCTTGCCTGTTGTCTTGTCGGGATCCACAGACAACAAAGCGAAGACCAACTTTCATGTTTATGATGTCATATTTACCGGCTCATCAAGCACAAAACAACTACATTCATAATAGCTACTTGAAAGTATGGCATTGCATTATAAGATATTAAGATGTATTCATTGCTTAAATATTACCTCTACTACTAGCATTAGTTCGTGTAGTGCTACGGGACTCACAAAAATCTACAATTAATGAAAATACTAAATGGCGTTATACGCAAAAATCTACAATTAATGAAAATACCAAAGGGCATTATAAATGTCTTTCTCTCTACACAGCCTTTTAGGGATTTTTTTTTTAAAAAGAAAAAAATATATGTAGCCATAAGATTGTAAATGTAATTAATAACTTCTTTCAAGTGCACAAACTTGTGTTGGTATCTAAAATCTAAATGCGTAATTAGAGGTTGGGATCTTGGATGCTCTCGCGGCCCATCTTATCATGCAAAGTGAAAAGCCCTATTAGGATTATCCTCTATGTTGGGTATGTCTTCTAGCATTACTAATGACGGTATAAAGGCCTATTTTCAACTAAGAAACGTTGTTAGGCATCACAAATTAAAGGAGCCTAATCCATGTAACTCATACAACGTCACACGACCCTAGCATTTTTGCCTAATCCATGTGCTGTCATTTCCCAGTGCACATCCTGCAAAATTCAGTCGGTTACGCTAATGTTGATATGGCTTCCCCTTGGTCACTTTGAACATGCGCGTAGGTAGAAGTGTTAATGGGTAGGGCTTGAGCCAGCCCAGCCCGTACCCTACGGGCTTTTCAAACATAATGGGTCAAGTCGACCCGGTCTAGGTCGAACGGGCTGAGATTCCTCATGACTATGAGGGCCCCTTGGCCCCCAAGTTCAATGCTGGCTTGGGTCAGGCCCAGGCCAGCCCCAAAGAATTAAATTTTTTTTGAAAAATCTTTTTAATTTTCTAATAAACTTAAATTTATCATAAATTTGTTATAGGCCCTCCTCTTTAATCCGGACTTGGGACTGGTAAATAAACGGGTGAAATTACCTACTTTCAGATGTAAAAAAAAATTAATTGTCCAAAAAATTGTGAAGCATGTTGAAATGTATTTTTGACTTTAAGTATATTTAATTTGTTTGAAAAATATCTAATGCGACAGTGTAAACTATATCTTGAGAAAAATATGTTCTAAAATGTTAAGAGAAGATAAAGAAAAAGAAATTCTTAATCATCTAAAAATCTCCAACGCTCGAATTGGTGTTCTTCCTATCACTAATTGGTTTCTCTTGCTCCTGGTATTTTGCATCAACATAATCCTTCCAACAAATATATGACTCCAATAATTCGGAACAAAGATGACTCTTATTGTCATCCAACACCCTCTTGCTCCATGAAAAACAGACTCTGAAGCAATCGTGGAGGCTTGCACCTGTAGTACATCAGGGGCAAGCCGGTAGTACTTACTGCCATTAAGTGTTCCTCCACTCTATTGTATCGCTACTACAGCGTAAATACCCTTAAAATATGAATCATAATATATTTTGACCACTCGATGATATAGCACGCACGCGAACTCAATGGCATTTTGTTAAAAATTAAAAAGTGGTTCAACGATAAACTTATGGAAGTTGTTTAAATGCATGTCTCATCCAATGCTCATTAAGATGTGAACTACACTATCACTATCACAATCACGACTAAAATATTTTAAAAAACACTTACATTGAACTTTGGGTGCGACATCAAGCATAACATTTGTAAAATGCTTCCAACATTTAACTTTGAATTTTGGGTTTCTGGCAGATTTAAGGCAGGACTGCTCCTTCCTCTCCACCACCACTCATCGAGTGAAGATTGTATGTTCGTAGGAGTATTAATGTAGCCAATTGAGCTGCATTTTGACTAAATTTCTTTTGATCTCGTAAAGGTGGATATTGAAAATTGAAAATCAAGAATGTTTTGGTTATAAGCCAAAAAAAAATAAAATTTGGGTGTTTGTCATGTTTGAAACATAAGAAAATAAAATTGGTAAGACTAAGTAAATAGCAAAAGAATAGAAGTATTCATAATACTATTTAGCCAAAATCTATCAATTAATAATTAAAGAATGCTTGTAATTGAAAATTTGAGCAGGTAATACCTAGTAACAAATAAGAATGCACAAGAAAGCTTCTAGAATATAGATAAAGGAGAGTTGTGAATTGGTGTGAAAAATGTGAACAGGATGAATCAACTTATAGATTTTTCAAGCCTCACAATTAACCAAAATGCCCTTAAAAACTAGCTACTTATAGTTGTTGAGAGGGTAAATTTGTAAAAGTAAAGAGTTGTTGGAATAATATTGGACAAAAATGCCCCTCAAACTAGCCGTTAAATAGTTATTAGAGGGGTAAAAGTGTAATTATTAAAAAAATGGCCATTGAGGGGAAGGGAGCATCTGAAATTTTTGAATTTATTAGGGTCGAGTCAAGCTTGGACTCCGGCCGGGCTTAGACTAAAACGGGCTCAATACAGGCTCTGACCGCTACCGAACCAGGCACAGAATAGGTCTGGCTTGGACTTAGAATGGGCCTGATCGGGCTGGGCTATGTTTGGGGGAAAATGGAGCTTTGTCTCGGTCCAAGCCCTGGGCCTTTTGAACATGGGCCTTCATTGTTCACTTAATAGGTCGGACAACCCAGGCTTTTGCTGGGCTGGATTGGGCTGGCCCGCGAGCCCCCGCCTAGTTTGACACCTCTATGTGTATGTTTGTGTCCACTTTCCAACACCACTTGGAATGCCACAATGACTTGAAAGATTCATGGATCCCCAACACTCCAACTTTCTTTCATTTTTTTTTTTTTTGGGTTCTGATAAAGTCGCATGAAAAAGACCTTCTGAACACTGAATGATTACTTCACCCCATACCTTCGGCAAAAATGGCTAGCTTGATCAATATGTTTCCTAAGTTTAAAAGGATTCAGATCGTAAGCTATACCAGTAATCCAGTACCATTTAATGAGCTTCTCGTTACCAACTTTACTAACACCATAACACTTTAGCGACGAAAGGCTATATGAAAAACACAAAGAAAACTTTAATAGATGTAAATATGGCTATAGAATTGACTGTTAAAGTCTCGCATAGACTATATATGTGTTTAAGATTGGTTCTTATACTTGGTGGACTTTACCTTCTCTTGAGCATGCCTTTGGGTTAGACACCAGGCTTTAATATTGTATCAAGTTTAAGACCAGGCCATTCCTATGATGCCCTATGGTCTATAGATCACTTTCTCATCTTTTCTGTTGACTCAATGAAATCATCAACTATGTGTGAGGGCGGGTATTAAAGTCCCCAATCGACTATATATGGGGTTTGGGATCGGTTTTTATACCTGGTGGGTTTTACCTCCTCTTGAACATGCTTTTGAGTTAGACATCAAATTCATACATTATGTCAGAGTTAGGCCCAACCCTACCCATGTCACCTGGTGGTCTTTAGCTCATCAGTTTCTCATCACTTCTGTCAGTTTAGCGGGATTGTCTCATATTCAACACTATTCGTGAGGGCGGGTGTGAAATATTTTCATCGACTACCTATAAAATTTGGGATTAGTTCTTATACCTAGTGGACTTCATCTCCTCTTAAACATGCTTTTTGGGTTGGACAACTAAGCTTCAGAACTAACAGTCTAAGGTAGTATTTAAAATCACTTCCAGTTTTGATTTTCTGTTTTCAAAAAAATAAAAATCAAAACCAATTTAGTTTTTATTTTTTATTTTTTACAAAAATAAATAGATGTTTGATTACCCAATTTTTATTTTGAGTTTTTTTTCTTTTGAGTGTTTGATTGTCCTTTCTTATTTTGAATTTTTTCTTTGGTGGTGGTTTGCAGTGACGTTACCCCAGTCAACATTAGCATGCCTAACATCCATAATCATATCGTGTTTCCTCCCTAAGTTCAGTTTGACTAGTCGGGTTGGATGATAATACTATCGTTTCTCCGTGTTGCGTCCATCGTGTGTATCCACCCATAAAACTGTACCGACGAAGATGCCATTTTACTTTAATTCTTTTTCTCCAATGCAACAACTCACATCTACCGCACAGACACCTTATCTTATCAAAGTCAACATGTGCAGGATGCGCCTAAGCAAAGTTGAGAAATTCGTCAACGTGATCATCAAAATAGTCAGCATTCTACCTTTTCATTCAACTTCAATCGACCGACATGACGACTGAGATAACGTACTGTATACCACCTTCAATTATGACCAATCATTAGGCAGCGTCGATGTAAATATGAATGCATGAATGTGACAACATATCTATACATTTTCCCTCCATTCTCTAATAGATAGTGGTCCTATCCTATTCAGAATATAAAACAGTGAAGAACTCATGCTTAGTTCTATGTCTGCGAAAAATTCGACAACACCTCCCCGCATTTCTGCAAGTACACAACATCGATTAGGTATTCTAACATTCACTAACGTTGCCTTGCAAGGTTTGATGAATGTTAGAACACTAGATCTGTATGCACCTGGAGAAACACATGAGAACGTGTACCAAATATCCACGAAATAAAACACAAAGCATGAGTTGAAACACTGTTTTATAAACGCGTAGCTTTTTTAAATTGTCAAAACTGGACAACCAAAGGCTCATTACAAAGCATTACTTTGTAATGAGTACCTTTGAACGGGAACTAAGGATTTTTATGCATGCATGCGTTCAAAAATTGATTACATATGCAAGAATCTTTCTGAAATATCGAAACTGCAGAAAGATCGTTACATATGTTACCAATTCCACTTTAAATAGAATTCGTTGGCAACGAGTTGAACCATCTCGTTGTCAATGGACTTTGCAAAACAATAACTAATATAAAGAATGCAAGGTTTATAAGCAACGAGTAATTGAACCATCTCTGGGCAATATGGAGTAATTACGGGATGTACAAGGACTAATTAGGGCTAACTGGGTTATTAGGGTTAATTATGATTGTTAGGATTTAGGGTTTAGTGTTATGGGTTTAATTAATCTAATTATGATTTATTAAGATATGTTAGGACTAATCAGTGTTAATGAGGAGTACCTTTGACTAATTATAGCTAATTAGGATTTATTAGGACTAATTAGAGTTATTTAGAGCTAATTAGGGTTTAATTATGCCGAGTAGTGTTGATTAGTCATAATTACTGCTAATTAGGCTTAATTGGGCTATGTCAGGGCTAATTAGTGTTAATAAAAAGTACCTTGGGTTAATTATAGCTAATTATGATTGATTAGGACTAATTAGGTTTATTTATAACTAATTATCGTTTAATTGTGTCAAGTAGTATTGATTAGTCCTAATTAGGGCTAATTAGGCTTAATTGGGTTATGTTAGGGCTAATTAGTGTTAATGAGGATTACATTAAGCTAATTATAGTTAATTAGGATTTATTAGGACTAATTAGGTTTTTTAGCTAATTAGGGTCTAATTGTGCCAAATAGTGTTGATTAGTTGTAATTAAGGCTAATTAGGCTTAATTGGGTTATGTTAGACTTAATTATGACTAATTAGGCTAACTATAATCAATATGTGCGTAATTGGGTTCATTTGTCACTAATGAGAGTTTAGTTAGGTTTTAGGGTTTATTTAATTTAATCACGGGTTACTAAGATATGAGTAATTAGGGCTAATTAGGGTTTAATTTGGGCTGATTAGTGTTAATTAGGACTAATTTGGGGTAATTACAGCTAATTTAATTTTCATTGGGTTCTTAGGGTTAATTAAAACTAAATAGGCTCGTTAGAGCTAATTAGGATTAATTGGGTTCATTAGGACTAATTAGGACTAATTATAGCCAGTGCTGAAGCGACGATGAGATTCCAAGGGGTATTAAAAATGTCGCGTTAACCTAATTAACCTAAATTCAATGCATAATCAACAATCTCAATACCGACACCTCATATAGGGGTGTCGGTATGGTGTCTAATACGTGTCCGACACCTCCAGACACGTGTCCGACACCTCCCGACATGTGTTCGACACCTTCGGACACATCGACATACATTGATTTATTTTTTAAATGTCGGACACCGTCGATCGGACACGGCGTCCGTGTCCGTGCTAACTAACAGGTATCTCAATCTAATTGGGTCCCATCCTCTGTCAACAATCTCAATTCTCAAATGTTAAATGCACAGTCAACAATCTCAATTCTCAAATGCTTAATGTACAGTTAACTTAATATAGAAGTCTAACAATTAGAACTAAATCACAGATATCTTAGATTGCTTTGCTATTGCATTATTGCAAAATGGGAAATGTAATCTAAGAGAATGCATAGTGACATTATATGTGTGATTGTGAAATTATTGTTCTACAATAAGAGACTATCTCCATTTGCCTTAATCCAAGCAGAAGTTACGACAGTACAAATTGATGTCTCCAAAAGAAAACTGAATATTAATTTTCTGTGCGATCACGTGGCTTGATGTGAATAAATTTTTTGAAGAGTCAAACGAGTTATTAAAGGGCAAGGGAGTTGATTGTCTTGGAAAAGCGAAAGCTACATGTCTCATACCTGATCATCGTCCATATTTCCAGTCAATAGTGACACCGTGTAGTTTTGGCAAGTGGTATCTGGTGAGTATAGATGTTTATTGACACAAAAAAAAAAAAAAAACCAACACTTGTACAGTTTGTGGATAATGTACATCATACTTGTCTACTAAATCGTAATTATGCATGTTACAGTAGCCTTATATGTAATATCATTATGTGACGCAAACTTGTGCTTTTAATTTTTAAAGGAAGGGGAAGTAAAATTTAAAGTTAACATGGTTTTCCTTTTAAGATTTTGTTGCTAAATCCAACACTGAGTGAGCATAAGAACCAACATGCTTATATTGCATATGGCATACATTAATCCATAGATACACTGCAGACAACAATGCCTTGCCACACTATTATACTCCTTGCAGCATATAAAATAACTGAAAGCCTCTTTTTAATCTGCGATGTGCTGGTTGCAGCATATACCAACGAAATTTTGTAGCTCACATGGTCTAAGTTGCGGAAAATATGAAATGATTTTCATCTATGAAGAGCAAAGTTCATGGCCAACAACACTGCGGTGCAAGGGAAAATGCTCGATGATTGGACGTGGATGTCGTGAATTCTTTAAGGCAAATGGAATTGCAGTAGGAGATGCCTTCAAGCTTGAATTCATTGCGAATGGGAAAAAGCCTATTATGAACTTTTGTCGTGAGTTTTACAATAGTTATTTGTTTTCATTTCTTTCTTTGGCCTTTTTTAAGAGTTGTTTCTTGTTAATTAGACCTCATGTAAAATGCCTCTGTTGTTGAGAGTTATGTATTTTCTCAGGAAGATAGACCAGCGAGCTTCTTATACCGATGCCGTTTCAGAATTCATTTAGGTAAAAATTTTATGTGTAAGGGTGATAAATATGACGTGATGTAATTTTCAGATATAGGAGAGTCAAAGAATTATTATCCTTCCATCTTATATGTTAATTGCAGTACATTATATCTATTACCATTGCATTCATTTTTATTTTTTTCCTAATTTCAAAGCTCATATTCCATCTTAGCATGACTGTGGTGATCCAATAATGGTTTCTGTACAAGGTTTTGCTCTGTTTTGGATTTGTTACGCAGCTAGCTCATGACATAAATACTTTTACTTGCCAATTTTCGAAAACATTTATATTAGAGAAGTTTTAACACAAACCTATGATGACGTGATAGTGATGATTTCACAATAGCGATTTGTCAATTCTTAAGGTTCTTCATTCAAGAAATATTCGATGACTTACTGGTAGTAGTAGACATTGTTTTCCAAACGAGTTCATTTAGTTTCAACATTATGAATGTCCAAATGAGCCATTGATTGATTCTATACACATGGTATTACTTACCTCCTAACTCCTAACTCGATGATTAATATACCTTTTTGGTAATACAATCTTGAGATAGATGTCACGTTCTTTCTATATCTCCATGAAACTCTCTACTACAGTGTAGCAGATCCCCAAATCAAAAAAGCTAGATATATAGTAATAGTAGAAATGGATGCTAATATCACATGCAGTGGTCATGGGGACAAAAAGATTGAATTGAAAAAACAACATCTCTAGAGGAGCCAATCGAAAATAACTCACATACATACATACATACATACAGATTAAAGATTGTTAGGAAGAAAAGATAATTGCTAATGGACTTACCTTCTAATGCAGAAGACGGGTAATTCTTGTTGGCGGTAGTAGAAGGTGGCGACGTTGGTGGCACGGCGACAGTGGAGGCTTGGTGGCACGATGGCAGTGGAGGTGGAGGGCTTGGTCATGCGGCTTCAGGGGAAGGATGGGGGGTATCGCCGGAGGCACCAGAGGTGGGGCAGGAGGTGAGAACGGCGGTGGGATCGCCGGAGCTTTTTTCATATTTTTGAAAAGAGGAACAGGGAGAGAGAAAACCAGATCTGGGAGTTAATATCGAGGACTTTTACCGACGAAATTTTTAACTGCGGATTAATTTCGTCGCTTAAAATTTTTCATTAAACCCTTAAAAAAATTCCCTAAAATTATTTTAGCGACGATATTAGTCCGCCGGTAAAAGTCGTCGCCAAAAATTATTATCGACGGTTTCTTCCGTCGGTAATAATATTTAATGATGGAATTTTAGCGACAGAATCCCTTAGGTCGTTAAAAATTCATCGCAAAAAACATATTTTCTTGTAGTGAATGGTGATCGTGGTGGTGATATAACACAATTGATAGCGGTGGTAACTATGGGGGTTGTGGTTTCATTTCATGTGGTGAAAACAAATGTGTGGCAGCTGTGGTGGATGTTACCATCCAGTGGTAGTGGGTGTAGTGGTTCAGTAGTGGTGGCAGTGACGGTAAAGTGATGGTGGTAGTAGTGGTGGCCGAGGTGGTGGTAATAAGGATGGTGCGGTTACAGCGGCAAAAAAGACGATACTGGTATGTTCGTCTGGTATAGAGATTCAAAAAAAGGTAAGATATGTAAATAATTTTTTTAAAAAAAATTGACTACTATTCAGGTAGTAAGAAAATACCTAAAATCCTCATGTCATTCTAATTCATTTTATTTATTTATTTTGTTTTTTATTTAGTGGTGCCAAAAAAGTACTGATAAGAGTTGGCGCTGAAGTGTTAGCAAAAAAGTCACAAAAAATATTTAACGTCCATCAATTATTGCTATACAAAATGTTTCCTTTCGTTATTTGAAGTAAATCCAAATCGCATGAAGTTCGACTATTTTTTTATCGGATTTCACACTATATAAATAAATTTTGATTAATGACAAAACTATTCCCTCAGATTTATACGTATTTGCACTTCACTTTCTATCCCATGTTTACAACTTGTTCCCTGACGTTGACAAAGCCATTACAAATGACTCTAAAATCCAACGTCCGTTCAAAATAATCGTTAAAGTAGTCATGTAGCTGTCATGTGCCACTTTTTGACTAAAGTGAAGGCAAAATTATAACTTTAGTAAGTAAAAAAAAAAAGTCCCTCGTCTTCATTCTGGCCTCTGGAGGAATGAACGGAGAATGAGCCATGGCCTCTGGAGGAAGATCCGAGATAGCTAATGGCCATATTGATGCGGCAGCGACTGTGCTGCAAGTCGCGGCGGTTCTCTGACAGTGGCAATGACGCCAGAATCTTTGCGGCGGCTTCGTAATGGTTTGAAGTGGCAGGGATGACGCCGATTAGTGATGGTGCGGCCGCTAATTGAGGAGGGGATTTGGCCGACGGCGCTGACTTCGAGAATTAGGATTTCGAGATAAGGGAGATCATCGACTACTGCAGGGAACTGGCCGGAGATGTTGCCCCTACCAAACTGGAGGGTGGTTAGTCGGTTGGTGGTTGAGTCACACTCATGATGCCGTTCCAATAGCAGCAGTCGGTATTCGACTTCCATGTAGCCCATTGGGTAGGATTGTTTAGAGATTATTTGATTTGTAGGAGAACTTTTCAGTCATTGGGTTGCATCTGGTGGAGAGACAAGGCGATGGCAAAGAGAGACAGTGGCCAGAACGAAGATGAGGGATTTTTTTTTACCAAAGTTACAATTTTATCTTTCATTTTAATAATAAAAAAAAAGTGACTGATGACAAACATATGACTACTTTAACGATTATTTTGGACGGACGTTGGGCTTTGGAGTCGTTTGTAATGATTTTGTCAACGCCATAGAACATTATTGTCAAAATTGTAAACACGGAGAGTGAAGTGTAAATTCGTATAAATCTTATAGGACAGTTTTGTCATTAATCCAACAAAAGTTAGTCAAATCTTACAAAATTCAATTTAAATTTTTTTTTTTTTTTGATGTTTTAAATAACAAATTTTGAATACCCAAAATAAAATTCTAGAGTTCCAAACCTACTTTGATTCGTATGACAAGCCAAATATGATTAAACTAAACTCGTTAATCCTTATACAGCGGGGGGCTCAAACCCTAGACACCGGTTTGAAAATAAAAACTAGCCGTTGGTGAAATAATCACCCTCTCGGCCGTCACACAACGGTCACAATTTTCCTTTTCTGCGAACTTTTTTAAAGACAGAAAATGCCTTTTTATAACAAACCCTCACACCTGCTCATTTATTCATTCGTTCATTCAATCGCACCCTCTCTCTCTTTTTGCCTTTCTTGAATCTCAAACTCTGTTTCAGAAGAGGAAGAAGAGGGCCTCCATTTTTCTCTCTTCCTCTTCTTCTTCTTCTTTCTTGTGGTGGTGTTATTTTGAGAAATCAACCTGTTGGGACCTTCTTCGTCTTGTTAAAGATGACTACAATGACCAGAAACAATCAAGATAACAGTAGCAACAGGGCGGCGAATGTTCCGGCTACGACTGCCGCGAAGCAGCCTCTCCCTACGGCTAAGACTGTCGATACTCAATCTGTTCTTAAGAGGTACTACAATCTCTGATTTCAATTGAGCTTTATTGGTATTCTTTTTTGTTTGATTTGTTCAACTTCTCAGTCTTCGTATGGGTTTATTTGTGATTTTTTCGATGTGGGTTCTTGTCGATTTCCATATTTAATCTTGATTTGTTAAGAATAAATGTGAATTGGCTAGGGTCTTATTTGTGGACACTGCTTTTTTTCATCATCTGATTTGAGTCTGCTTCTTTTCTCTTCTACTGAACTGTACCATGTTGCAATTTCCTATAAAATTTACGTGATGTTAGCTTTACTTGGAAAGAGGAAGGGACGGAGATAGGAGGTCTTTTTTTTTTTTCATATTTTGGGCTATCTGTTCTGGTATTCTTGTGTTTGTTTTCAATTTGAAGTGATTAGAGATATTAAGAAACTACTCTATTCTTTTGTTTTATCTTGTTTTTCATAAAAGGTGGTTGTTGGTAGCTTGTTTCTGTTTTCAATATGCAGTAACTGTGACATTTTAACTTTTTGATTCATGCTTTTTGGTTTTCAGTTTACTTGTCTGAGATAGTTTCCAGGTTTCCGGTAACTGGTTTATGTTTTACACTATACAGTAATTAGGACATGTGGTTTTCTGATTCAACTTTCCTGTTCTACCTTTTTGCGATTACAGGTTACAGTCTGAACTTATGGCCCTTATGGTAAGAATGATGTACTTGGATTCCCTGTGTCATATATCAATTATCTTTGAGAATTTTCTTTTCAAATAAAAAATAGCTAGTGATGTGGGTTCAATTGTTTGGATCAATTTTCAGATGAGTGGTGATTCCGGGATATCCGCATTTCCTGAGGATGACAACATATTCTGCTGGAAAGGAACAATTACTGGAAGCAAAGATACAGTTTTTGAAGGAACAGAATATAAGCTGTCCCTTTCCTTCCCGACAGATTACCCTTTCAAGCCTCCGAAGGTGAAATTCGAGACCGGTGTCTTCCATCCCAACGTGGATCTTTATGGAAACATATGCTTAGACATTCTACAGGTAATTGTAGCAGTTGATTGTTCAGTTTCTCAGTGATTGTTTTCTCGATGTTATGACATATAATGGTGACAAGCTGTACTAATTTGTAGGATAAATGGTCATCTGCTTATGATGTGAGAACCATACTGCTTTCTATACAGTCTCTTCTTGGAGGTACTTAACCAATATTTGAATTTTTTCTAAAGCTGTACGTGCAGCAAATTATTCTGATATTTACTTACTGGAAACTCTTTGTTCTGTCTTTTCTTTGGTGTGGAAATTTAGAGCCAAATACAAGCTCACCTCTGAACACCCAAGCAGCAGCACTTTGGGAGAATCAAGAAGGTACCATCCACTGTTCTATGGTTTGTATGTGCAGTTTTTGCAAGCCCCTTGGTGTGACTTTGCATCAACTAACTTTTCTAAGTTCCTGTCGTGCAGAATACAGGAAGATGGTGCAGAAACTATACAAGCCAAGTGCCTAGCTTTATGGATGTGATGAAAGGTGTTTGGCATTGGGCACAAAGTTATTTCTCCTTGGGAGGGAAGCAAAGTGAAGAGATTAGGGATCCTTTATCCATCATTTTCTCCCTTATTCTCTTATTGTCTTAACACAGACAAGGAGATTTATATGCTTTCCTTTTAGGCAGACACAGGATCTTTAACGATTTTACCTTAAATTCTGCTTCAGTGTGTTCGTGTTGTGTGTGTGTCCTGCTTGAATTGGAAAGCCCCACTAGCCATGATGAACTTGTAAACTGCATGCTGATTGTTATGTCCAGTATAAAGACGCATTTAAGCTTCGGAGAGCTAACGCAATAATGGCCTTATTACATGTTCTATGACCTGGGGGAATTCAAGGTGTCCCATCCTAGGGCCTTCTTGATAGCTGAAACCTTCCATCCTCATCTTTTTACGTTAATAAATCGGCAGTGATGTTGAAACAGTGAGAGAAATAAGATGTTTCAAATTAAGTGCCCGACATATACTTGAAAACATTAAAAGTGCAAACTCGCGATAATGCTTTGTAGGTGTAGATGCCAAGACTGCATACTCTTGTAACTGATACCATCTATTTGGATTGCAGTTCTTCTACATATATCAAACTAAAAAGCCTCTACTGCTTTGCTTCTTTACATCATGAAGGTTTTTGTTGCAAAAAAACTACCACAATAAACAATAATATAAATCAACTATATTATTGTTTTACGCCGCGACAAAAAGAAATAATATAAATCAATAACAACATCAACTAGTAATAAAATGTCTGCAAAAAAAGGCACCCTACAAACTTAACAGGGTGCCTGCAACAAATATTATGCTCGTCTGCGAGGCACACATGCACATACAAATTAATGTAGCACATCAGTATCTATTGAGATGATCTCGTTTCTCAATCAAAGCAATCCACAGGATTTTCAGCTTTTGCTTTCTCTTATCAATAAACAAACATTTCGATGTTGAAAACCCCAGAAGCTTCTCCAAATGCAGTCACCTGGTTCCTCGATGCATTCAGAGGCTACTTTTCGGATGACGTTAGTTGCCTCACATTGTACTTGGCCAATTGCTTGTACTTCTCAACAACCCCAATTGAGCATACCGTCTGAAATAAAAGTGTCATTAGAGCCAAGGTATAAGAAGACAGTCGTAGATACGTACGCTAATACATCCAAGAACTATTCTACAGCAGAAACATAGAAAAAGCGAAAGTAGTGATGCTCCTAATATGCAATCACAATAACGTTGTTATACTTTTTCTACACACTAGTCGCTTCTATTTTGAGATTTTAAACTGCTTGTAGCCGAGAAAAACTGAATCAACCATTTTAAATACTTTTCCTTCCCTTTATATCTTTTTGATATTTCATGCTCTAGTAGTTTGTTATTGATATTTGATATGTAAAAAGTCCCTAAAATAGCATCAGAAGAGACCGACATTCCATAGCTGAAGAACAAAACTTATTGATGCTTTGATAGTTTCTTTTCTTTATTTCATTTCTAAGAATTTTGTTTTGACATCTTTCGCTAGCTCAGATGAACAAGACGTTAACTGGCCTAAATCAAAAGATGATACGAAGAAATCCCCAACTGAAGCTACTTTGAGTTTGACCACAGGAATCATTTTCCTTCATCAAGTATCTAATATAAACCCTGATAAAGACATCCAAATAGTACAGGGGCCGTGCTTTCTTACCTTGGCAATTTGAACCACAATGTTCCTATCAGGATTGTTTAGATCAACTTTATGGGGTCCAGGAACAGACTTTGCTACTGCATTGATGATTTTCATTCTATCAACACCAGTATTTGCACGGGCTTCGTACAATACAGCAAACTGCAACAGAAGATTAAACAAGCAAGGAAATTCTTTCATCTCTTGCAGCAAACTCCAAAATGTTTAACATTCAACCAAAATGCACTTTGATAGAGCCAAGTCAAACACAAACGGACACAGCAGAAAATGCACCACAAGCCCCTAAATTTTAGAGAACCAAGTTCAAGGACTTTAGCCGGATTCGGCAAATCCTTTAGGGACTTATGTTGCATGCAACTCCAAAAACAATACCATTACACACAATGAAGTTGTAGAACATTTTTATGGTTTGTACCATTTTTTTTCAGTTTCCATTATTCATTTGAATGAAAACAGACACTAAATCTTGCATATGCTTATTCAGCATTGATACAAACTGAGTATGGTGATTCCATAGAATGAGCTAGTACAACTATGATTCCTGGCCTTTACAGCACAATCAACACAAAGCAAACGAGTTAATTTGAGAAAAGAATAACTTCCTTAATAAAAAATTGAAAGGAAACATCAGCCATGAGGAAAGTTTTTAGAAGCCCATATAACAACTGGAGTACATTATACAATGTACTTAATACGGCTCTAAACAATGTTAAATGATGGTACCTTATACGGGGTCTGAGTTTCCACAGGAAAGTATCGAGCAATGAGAGGTTTGATTGCTCCGGAGATTTCTTCTTCGGACGGATAGCATGTTACTTCAACCGGTAGCACTCTTAAAATGAATCTGATGAAATCAAGGACACAATTTGGTCCACCATAGAAAAGTGAATCATATGTGCATGGATAGGATTAAAACCATGGCAATTAATATTGAAGGAAAGATGAACCTTGATATGTGTTTCCTAGTCGAGGCAATAGATGTTATCATGTATTGAACAATATCTTTGGGACTGGGATCTCCATCTCTCTTAGGCATTTGGACAAAGACAACACCATTGCAGCCTGAATCAAGGTTGTTGAAACGTCTCTGTTTGGAAAAATATGCATATGCATACACACACATACACTAGATTATTCAGCAGAAGACGAGACATACTTGGGACAAAAATACGTTACCAGCACAAGAGAACCAAAAAGCAAAAACAATAGACACGAGCAGGACAATATGTGACTCTCCTATTTAGTTTGTATGCTAAATCCACTAGCTTCACTTGTTAAAGAGTCGTTACAACAAGAATCAAAAAGAAACTGAAGCATACTGCCATACACACAACACCAAACAAATTTGTTCCTTGTTTTCATTTTATTAGTTTAATAAGACAGATCTTGTTGATCCCTTGTCTATTTTACTTTTTCAGTGTTATTTAGTGCAACTCGACTAGACTTTTAATCCAGTCACTGAATGGACTACTCTCCTGAATAAAGCACGTAGGTTGCAACAAAGGCCTTCAGACATGCTACATAGACTCTTTAGAATGCATGAAGTACATGTGTCGAACACTTGACACTTGGACATGGGAACGGGATAAGTGTCCGACACATCTAATTGGATAAGCCACTATAAGCACTATCTTATAGTGTTGCATTTAATTCGTTTGCTTTGAGATGAGACAACTTCTAATTACAACCATGTACTTCATATTAACACCATTTTACCTAAAAAAATTACTAAAAAGTAATCATAGCTACGAACATTTTGCCATGTCCTCGTGTCTTGTTCTTTACAATTAGACGAATCCGATGACGTCTCTTACCCGGACACTTGTACTTAGTCCATATAACATAGTTTCAGACAGGCCTAGGGACATTCAGAATGGTTTTGATCCATGTTGCGCATTGTGCCAAAACTTTACCCCTAATTGTTACTTTTCTGAAATGGAGGTGTTTCCTATAATTCTCCCTCTAGAAGCAAAACATGATGGTGGATATATCTCTTCCTCCTAGCACGCCTCCCTTCATCTCTATGAAATAAGAAGAAGGCATAAATAGGCTCCCAAGCGGGAAGAACTCCAGTGACAAAACTCGAGGATACACATGCCATACTGCTTTTATAGACCATATCATACAACGACTAGAAATTTTTCTGTCGGAAGTTTCTTTCAACAAGAACGTATCATATTGTGTGCGCACACAAATGTATAGCACTGGCAGCGGCTCCACAATTTCCTGCCAGAGTCATACCACCATTTCCAACCCATACCAACCTGCAAGATCAACCGAGATTTTCAGCCTCTAAACTCATGGCCACTGCCTTCCAAAATATTCCTTTCATCTCCTTTGTTATGCAATGTTAGTCAAAAAATAAAACACCAATGATCTTCCCTGATCTCCCTTGCTCGAATACCAGTGGAAATTGTTGCACACATCACTTTCACAAAAATGACGACGACACCAAATATCACGTCATCCACAAGACATCGATCAACTATGATCTTGGTGGGGACACTGTCCCTTGTCTTTGTCAGTAGCCTCTGTCAATCACCTTTGTTGTAGGCCTTTCAGTCGACGAGCTGCTGCCAATTCTGTTGGTGTTGGTCATAGAGGCTCAGTTGTAGTGGAGGGCTGGGCCCACTTTTCCCAATTTAGAATAGGTTAGGTGCACGTTAGAGCTATCCCTCCATGTGCAAGCCCCCGATTGCACATGGAGCGACAAGTCAAGGTGCACAATCACCATGGGTACAAAGAAGCAAATTGCAGTATTGCACTATTATTAAGGGAGACCAACTACGCTCACAGGAAGAATCAAACCGATTACCTTGCGCAATGAGAGCTCTGATATCATGTTAAATAACAATCTGCTGTAAAAGCTTAATTTCGTAGAGCATGGGCCCAACAACGTATATGATGCTTTAACATTTCTCCAATACTTAAGGGACTTCGAGGCCAAGTTATATTCTCAAGGCTAAATAAAAAAAAACCAGACTTGAAGTTTTGAGAAGTGCAATTTACCCTACTTAATCAAGAGTATCATGAACTGAAGCACAACAAGGTAAAAATTAAAGAAAAAAAAATAAGAAGCATTAAGTCTTCATATCAAATCATGCCATCTTTAAGTTAAAAAATTAAAAAAAAAAAGAAACTGCTCTTTTCAAGTTCAGAAAACAGCATGGACTCACCTTGCTCCTGTCTTTTAATTCCTCGAGTTCAGCTTCAATTAACTTGTCAATAGACTTCTCTTCCTTCTTATCACATATGACTTTATCACATGTTGATAGCTTCTTTGCTGGTTGGTCCTCAGCCTGAACTTCTTGATTTTCATCACTCTTCCCTTCCTTATCATCATCCGGAGTAGCTTTTACTTGACTGGCACAGGATATACCTTCCTCTTTATGACCTTGTGTCTTTTCGATAGTTAAGCTTTCTTGATTTGCAGAACTGTCAACAAAAGTATTGGATTTTTCTTTGCCAGCACTGTCACCTTTCTGATCATCAGCATCATCATCATCTTCTTCTTCTTCTTCATCGGAATATGTGAATTTGATTTTTTTATTAGAGGGCTTATCTGGTAAAGCTGCATGCTTCACGTCAGAGTTCGCTCCATGAACTAGCTCTTCATAAAACTACAGCACAAAACAAAAACGGGAGAAGAAAGTAAGATGGTATTGACCTCCAAAAATTGTGTGACGCATTGAATATGTTGAGTTTATTTCATGGAAATTATTACAGTAATCAATTAACTATCCAAGTTGAATACTTCGAATCCAAGGTCTGAACTTTAAAGCTTTTTCTTTTATGTGGTTTAATAACTTCTCATAACCAGAGTCAAAGGTAGAACTTAAGGAACTAAGGGATCCATCACCAATAATGAAAACTGAAAATAAGTCTTTTTTCCCTTTCCAAGGAGGGCTTACAGGAGCATATGCAAGAAATTGGATGATCAACGCGCAAATAGTCCATATATCATTTACACAAACAAATACCTAACTTGTACATTGAACATGTGCTGCCGTAAAATGTCACAAAGAGGCCCCCACAGTGAGGATCAAACTGCCACACACACCTAACAGCACAAACAAAGCCCATGTAGTGGCTAGCACGTGACCAAGCAGAGGAGCACATGACTTCTAGAGTTTTTTTATACTGTTACTTTTTCTCCAGCTGTCAGCAATTTATTTGTTAACTTTTCCAAGCTTCTAAGGAAATAGAAGGGAGGCTGCAGTCACACGGAGGGTGTGATTGAAAAAGTTGTAATTGAATTTGTCTCTCTATCTCCTCCCATGGCTAATTCATCTACTTTTCTCCATTTCTCTTAAACTTTTGTTGAAACTTAGCTTAATTCAGTAGTATGTTCACAATTTAGTATCAGAACCCACCAATTAATTGCAATTGGCATTTAGAGCCTGCAACGATCCATTGCTGCTGCTTCACGTAACTCCGCCACTGAGCTAAGTTGCCGGCACAACGATCCATTTTGTGGCTGCCCATATGGCTTACACAAACCAGAAACAGAATATCAACAGCTCGACGATTATGTGGCGCTAATGGAAGCTCAACTGGCTGATCATTTTGATGCCATTGACGATCAGTCTTTGTTGAAATTGTTCACAAAATAATGTAAGTTGTTCAATGCTGATTAGGAAGATGCATTATCATGTTAATCGGACAGTACAATATTAATTAAACTTTAATTGCTTAAAGAACAGACCACAAATGTGTTTCCTTTCCATTTCTCTATCTATTTTGTAATCAACATGCATACTCCGTCATTTGCTTGAATTAAAACCTAAAGCTTTGATCTTAAAAATTTTCTGCATGCCCAATTCTGAAATTCTTACAACAAACAGTTAACGGAAACACCTATAAATCTCTCCCACTTAGGTAGATTCTAAAAATAACAATTTCATAATTGAAAATTTGAAACCCACAACTATCTTGAAGCTACACTATTCCAAATCTATAAAGTTGTCCAACATTATGGGGTAGTGATGCAAGACTGTGTGTACATGGATAAAGAGGTGTACTTATGACCCTCTGGCAGACTATAACAGCCTGACGTAAAGAGTACAACCGACTTTATACATGTCCATCCATACGGACTTCAGAACAGGGCCTGTTTAGCGAGAGATCATACTGTGATAAAACTATATATAACATCAACTGATTTGTGTTTGCCTTTTGCTGACAAGCATTTCACACCGAATTAAAGAAATGACGTAATCTCATCTATAAAGGATCTAGTCAACTACTCTCAGTACACAAACTCAATTTCTCTTTGACAATATCATATAAGAAATGAGTTTTAACCACAGAATAGTTGAGTGAACAAGAGAGACACTCTAACTTATGGTCCTTTGCTAGAAACAAATTGTGTCTGAACTCACTCGTCGCTTAAACCCAAGAACACTAGACCTGCTTTCCATCCACAACAAAGGAAACGCGAATAGTAGATTATCAGTATACCTTTCTTCAAAGAATTTTACACTTTATGCAGCATATTAATAAAGCAAAACTTCGCTACTTTGTTTTTGTTTCCTGTTTAATCTTGACAACAAGCACGTTCAGTCAAAGTAAGATAGTTTCTTCCTCCCCAATCCTACGGAGATATCCCAGCCTAAATGTAACGACCCAACAATTCCCTTGGCTGTCTTTTGAGCTATTTGCAACCACTAACCTAGCCTTGGCAGGTTTTTTTTTTTTTTTTCCAATTTTTCTGGCAGATGAAAGAATAAAAATAGTTTCTTCCTCTAAAGATGAGCAAACTTTTATACGATTGAATATACCCTCAGTTCCACAATGGCTGTATCATTTGACTTCTTTTGTGCATTTCTAGAATAAAATTTGCACATGTAAAGTCTTAATCGATTGTTCTTGCCCAATTCTGACTTGTCAAGCAATACTTATTTAATTTGAATTTCTACTTGTTCAATTCAATACTTCAGTGTTCAAATTCTACCATCGATATTCAATAAAGTCAACTAGTACAAGCATTATGGCAAAAAACAATATACCCAGATTGGAAATTGCATAGGGAGAAACATGGAAAGCTTATATACCCAAAGAAGAATGAAGTAGGGTGGGTGCATATCGATAGAGAAAGACGAAAGGGGGGCATACAGAATCAAGAACGTTGATGGCTTCATGAGCTGCTTGGCGCTCCCTGCCACCATCGCAAGTTATAAAGAATCCCTGCACTCCTGGCCGTAATGGGTACCCTCCCTTCTTCACTGGTTTCTGCAAAATATACGCGGCACACACACAGCCATATTAGCATAAACCCAATTCAGTGTTTGTCAGTTCTTTTGTTTGTAAAACATATACATAAGGATAGGGGGTCTACGTTGTGGGGGAGATAGCGTTGTTTTCTCTTCTTGTTGCCCTCGCTGGCCATTAGAGACTGTTAGTAGTGCTGAGCAAACTGCTGAGACTGAAGCTCGTACGCTTGGGAGTAGGGCTGCAATGCGCGTGCTGAGTCCGGTTTGGTGACTTGCGGTCCGATTGATTATTATTTGCTTTCCTTTTAGTTTTGATGTTCTGAATATATGAAGGTGAAAAAAAGATTCTTAGGAAACAAGAGAAATCGACTTGTCTATATACTATTATATTATATTTATAGTACAATAACAAAATTTAGTTAAACCCATTTAGTTAAAGACTTAAAGTTGTAAGAATACTTTTAAGTTGTTTGTATAGCATTTTTACAAGCAATTTTATGTCAAATTGGGTGAGGATTTTATTAGCATATATCTATAAAGAGTCGTTGAATAGTGTCTGACTCTAGTGTTTTTACCCAGAATCTGAAAGTGATAATTAGACAAGAAAATTTTAATCAGACAATTTTTTTAAATCCAAGTACTTTTTAGCATGCCCAATGGAACCGATTTTGTTAGATTTGTCATGGTGATAACAAAAATAATAAGAAAACCCATGTTCCAAATCATGGAAAAGGTAGGTATAGAAATAACCACGGGAATAATCAAACTGAAACCTCTAACCCAGTGCCCCCAATTTACGTGGAGTGAATCAAAAGATTAGGGGAATTACATCATTTATAAATGACAGTCCCAAACAAATCCCAACCAAGCTCATCAAGCAAAGTCAGTGGCTCATGCATTTGAAGAAATCTAAAAAAAAAAAAAACCCTTTTGAATAAGACTAGAAGCTCCAAAAGCAATACTTGCAGATAGTTTTGCAGTTTTAAGAGCTTTGTTGAATCCTGATAAAGTGACAACTCCAGAACGGCCTAGTGTGAATGTAATAGTAAGTTCGTACCGTGACCAGGGTGCATGCCATATGTATACACCAAACCATTTAAGACTATTAGGCACAATCCTCAAACTATAAGGCCTCAATGGCAGGCAAACATTCTTTTTAATGAAAAATAAGGGACATAATCATCCAAGTTTTCAGAATCAACCTGGGCCTGATCATGAACAACATTTTTGTCCTTAAACAATCGAACCACCCTCCATCACAATGCTTGGAGGACAATTTTTGGAGTTAGGGGCATTTTGGATATGTACCCCGGCCGTAGCTTTTGAGAATGTATCCTCCGCCTATGAAACAACATGTACTAGAGAACAAATTCAGAAGCAATTTGGTCCCGGGATGAAGAGAATGATAGGACTAGTTCATAGTAAACAATATATTGAGCGAATCAACATGTAATATCCTTTTTTTAGGGGTTATCAAGTTCCAGAGCTTTCAAATTTCAATGGTGAAACTATTCAAGCCACTATAAAGCACAGAGGTCATTTCAACTATCCAATTCGAGGAGTTCGGGGGAATGAGATATGTAATTTAGTAATCTTCTATCCAACACAGTTTTTTTAGTACATCTAACTTATATTAGTATCCAATTCATTCTTAGAAGCAAATGGAAAAGCTCTTTCGTGCTCAGTTTACTGGACTGAACCAAAGGTGAAACCTATAAACTTAGCTCGATTGCAGCAACACCTTGGGAAAATGGCTTATTCCTTTATCAATAGGTTTAAGTAAGCTAGGCCCAAGGTCAGAATGTCAATTCTAGAGTATGGGTTTGCAAAGATGGCACTAAAAGGTCTGAGCTTTGTGCTTGGAAACATATTTGAAGAAATGGAGTCCCATGACCTGTATGAATTGAGTAACAGAGCCAAAAATTATAAAGCATTTTTACACCAAGGTCAAGATAGAAAAATGCATTCAAAGGCACATGGTGTATTTAAACTTGGAGGTGCATGCTATAGAAATAGAAGTGTTCTCACTTGTAGAGGTCGAATTGACATGAAGTACTCATAAGAAACACTCCATATGTAAGGCTCTTTTTTTTTTTGGTTAAAAGGATATAACATTCAAACTGAAAGCAGGGAAACAAACTATACAACAATGTTCCTATCTTCTTCCAAATCACACAAAAGGTTGGATGAAGGAGGAACATAGTCAAAATGATTGAAAACAAAAGCTAAAGCAGAAAGATTATGAGCTGCTCTATTTGCAATTCTAGGAGTACGAGCGAAGTCCCAGTTGGGAATTTGCAAAAGTAGGCTCTTGAATTCTTCGACGATGCTTCTGATGTTCTAGAAAGGAGGGGTTTGATTTGTAATCATCAATATGATCTGTCCCGCATCTCCTTAAAAAATGACACAAAACTTCTGTTGGTTCAAAGTCGTACGGATGGCTAACAGTGCTGCCCATGCTTCTGCTATTTCTGGCTCCCTTGTGTCAACTGTGGTTATGTTCCCAAATACATATTTCCCAGCTGAGTTACGGTAAAAAAATAGCTATACAGGCTTTATCACCTTGAATTGCCGCATCAAAATTGATTTTGCTCCATCCTAATGGAGGAAGGTGAAACCAATAAAATAACCCTAGAGGGGGGTGAATAGGGTTTTAAGACTATTTTAAAAATTAACAAACAAAAAACCTTAATCTCAATAACTCAAATAAGCAAACAACCAATCTCAACACAAATGTAAAACGATAATGTAAAGAGAGAAGGGTTTAGAGATACTTGACAAGGAGAATTAAATGGTTCGGCTTGATAGACCCACAAGCCTACGTCCACCTCTTCAAGGAAGTCCCTTGCAAGAGCACTAGAATCCACTAGCAACAATCTTCTTCCGGGTCAAGATCAAAACCCTTACAACACTTGGTGATATCCCCACACCAAGAACAAGCCTTGAATCCACAAAGCTCACCCAAGACTTGACAAACCCAAGCCTTGATCACAATCCTTTTACAAAGATCAAATGTGTACAAAGAAACCCTCTTGAAAGGAAATGAGTACAAATGAAGCTCTAGTATAATAGAGAGATGAGAGAATTGATGACTTGAAGGATGCTCACTCTCAATCAAAGAATTGCTCACAAAGATGCTCTCTTTAATGATGTAAAATCATGAAGATGAAGAGAGAAAAGTTTAATCTATGAGCCTTGATGTTTCTCTAATGAATGGAGGCTTAGAATGTGGTTTCCATGGTGTATGATGAAGCCCCAAATCATTTATATAGAGAGCAAATGAAATATAGCCGTTAGAGGCAAAATATGGGCAAAACTGCAATTACAGTCGACTGTATTCCCAATGCAGTCGACTGTAATCCCTCTAAAATAGCCGTTGGAGTTTTGTCCTCGAAAATAGCCGTTGGAACTGAATTTTGACCAATGTAGTCGACTGCATTGGAATAAAGTCGACTGGATTCAAATACAGTCGACTGTATTACCCTACTGCCTATCAGCTGCCTCACGGAACCCCCTTTCCTATTTTGGGCATAACTTTCTCTAGAAAAATCGGATTGAGGTGCCGTTTTTTGCGTTGGAAAGCTAATGAAAAGTTTTATCAAGATATGAAAAGATTGGCACCAAAATAGTTTTTGAGAAAATCTGAGTGAGCTCCAAAGTTCACTCATTTTCAAGAACCACACTTGTGTGAAAGGTTATGAACTCACATGCAATGCACAAGGTGTCCTAAGGTCTTTTTAGGTCATAGTCATCAATCCAACCATCAAACCAAGACTAGTTACATAATAGTAAAGACCAATCATAATCGTAGTAACTTAGCCTTTGCATTCTTTCTTGCTCTTCGACATTGGACTTGATGAAGCTTCTATAGCATGTCCACTATAACTTTAAGCTTCTTTGGCTTTAATCCATCTATCCAACTTCTCAAATGTGTCTTCATGAGTGTGCATGTATATACCTACTAAGAATACACTCAAAGCACACATTAGAACATAATCAATGTGTAGTTATCATCAAAACAAGATGTAAGCCTAGGTTATCCAACCATAGGGCTAACAATCTCCCCCTTTTTGATGATGACAAACATTGATTCTATATAAGGTATGATGTATCATATGATAGACAATTAAGCACAACAATCTCACATAGAACATTCAATCATATCTTGTATACTCAAGATATGTCAATCTATCTCATTTAGCGATTAAGCTTGTAGCTAGCTTCCCTAGCTAAAACAAGATATGCTCTTCCTCTAATGTTCTCTCAAAACACACAATCACATAGCATATAGAATCAAGATTATTTCTCCCCCTTTGTCATCAACAAAGAGACAAGGGTATGCATGTGTGAAGAGATAATTATAAGCAAGATAATAGCGTGAAGTGCATATAACTCATGAACTTATAGGATGACATCAAGAGTTCTTTCATGATCGAAAGAAAGATATTCAATTTAGCTCAATAATCTTGTTTACTTTATGCATATTTCAAGAGTAACAAGATATTATATGATTCAAGCATGTAAGCTCCCCCTATCAAGTTATCTTATGCATATTCCATCATAATGTATGCTCCCCCTCAATTAATGCGTGCCAAGAATATCCAACGAACACAACTAAATGTCTAACCAAGTCATGCTCCCTTTTTGGCATTACCAAACGGGGTGTGTGTAGGAATAGCATTGTGAAGCATTAAGACGACGAAATCTCAACGTGAAATTTTCACAATGCGAATAATGGTCATCAACAATCAATATTTCCAATATAAGTGCAAGAGGACCATTCATCAGCAAGGTTCACATTAATTCTCAACAAGCAAGCTATTTATATCATGAGAAATAAGTATGACAATTTAAGCATGCTTCATGACATATAAGTTTAGTGTATAGCACAATGTTGAATAGAGCCAAGGTTTTACCCTCTTGATGAATTACCAAGGAATTGAGCTCATGAGTGATCATTCTTGAAGTCCATTTTCTTGACAAGCTTTGAGGCTCTCCTCATTTAAAGTAGCATGTCCAATCTCGGAATGCTTACTCCCCCTTAAGATTTAGCTTGTTGCTCCTCCTTCTCAAAATTTTCTTGGAGCCTTCTCCTTGTTGCTATTTGCCTTTGCTTTGAACAACCTACAATTACAATTTAGGTCTAACTTTTGGTACCCACATTTTCTTGGGTCCATGAGTGTTAGTCTTAGCAACATTAAGAAACTCTTTAACAACCCATATTTTCTTTACACATCCAACATAAACAATTCTACAAGGACAATAATTAGTCCTATGTCCTTTCTTGTTGCACCAACCACAATGTGTAAATGGTGTGCAATAGTTCTTTGGTTATTTTGCATGAATATTCAACCTAACTTGTTGTTGAAAGATTTTAGGAGGCAAGACCAAGGGATCTAATCCAAGACCACCTTTGTTTAGGCCAATTCTTTGGCGTCCAAGCAAGACATCCAAATTGTTTTGACCATCAACAAATTTTTCAAGACATTTTTTTCAAATCACAAATCTCAACTTCTAAAGCCAAAGTTTTGAAAGAGATTTGTTTTGAGCTAGGAGTGTTAACAAATAATTCAACCAAATCGTTATTCACATATTTCACATATAAATGGTTGGAAATGCATTCATTCTTGGCATGCAACTTATTATTTTCCATTATCAACTTCTCTATTTGCTTATTAGCCTCAAGGAATTTTTTAGACAAAATAATGTTTTTCTTAAAAATTCTCTTGGATTCCTCATATAGGCTATCATAAGCATCTTCAAAGCTTTCACTATCACTATCACTACCGGAAGAAGAGCTTACCTCATCATTTGCCATGAAGCATACATTTGCTTGATCATTCTCTTCATCACTTGAATCAAAATCACTCCATGTTGATGTATGTTCGGCATTCATTGCTCTTTCCTTCTCCTTGTTCTCTTTCTTAGAGAATTGTCTTCTTTTAGCTCTTTCCCATACATCTCTTCTTTCCTTTTTCTCCTTTTTGTAGATAGGACAATCCATCTTCATGTGTCCCGGTTTGTGACATTTGTAGCAAAGCTTCTCTTCGTTGCTAGCATTTTGTTGTCTTCTCCCATCATTTCTTCTAAATCTTAAGAACTTCTTGAAGTTCATTGCAACCAATGCAATCTCCTCTTCATCAAGTTCTTCATCTTCACTTGACTCAAGGTTTGAAGATGAAGCTTTAAGAGCAATTGATGTAGGCTTCTTCTTGACGTCCTCTTGATCAAAGGTCTTGAGTTGCATTTCGTACGTCATGAAAGAGCACATCAATTCATCAAGAGGAAAGATGTTGAGATTCTTTGATTCTTGGATGGCGGTGATCTTTGCATCCCAAACTCTTGGTAAGGACCTAATCACCTTACTTACGAGATCACCATTAGTGAATTCCTTGCCCAATTGCTTCAAAGGATTCACGATGTTAGTAAAACGAGTATTCATATCCGTAACGGATTCATTTGGAAGCATATGGAATAACTCGTAATCTCTAAATAATAAATTCATCTTGGAGTCTCTAAGAAGAGAAGTCCCTTCATGAGTGACTTGAAGAGTATCCCAAATACTCTTAGCGGAATTACACATAATGACTCTATTGAGTTCATTAGTGTCTAAAGCACATACAAGACAATTTTTCGCTCTAGTATTCATACAAATCATCTTCTTGTCATGATCACTATACTCCAATTTTGATTTAGGTTCTTCAACCTTGTCAACCACCTTTATCGGAACGAATGGGCCATTCTCAACAATATCCCACATCTCATAGTCTTGAGATTCTAAGTAGATTTTCATCTTAACTTTCCACACACTATAGTTGGTCCCATTAAACAATGGAGGCCTGGTGGTAGAACTACCCTCCATACCCCCAACGTAAGCCATGATCGATTAACTCTCTTGGGGTTACCCAATATAACAAGAGCCGAGGCTCTGATACCAATTGAAACCAATAAAATAACCCTAGAGGGGGGTGAATAGGGTTTTAAGACTACTTTAAAAATTAACAAACAAAAAACCTTAATCTCAATAACTGAAATAAGCAAACAACCAATCTCAACACAAATGTAAAACGATAATGTAAAGAGAGAAGGGTTTAGAGATACTTGACAAGGAGAATTAAATGGTTCGGCTTGATAGACCCACAAGCCTACGTCCACCTCTTCAAGGAAGTCCCTTGCAAGAGCACTAGAATCCACTAGCAACAATCTTCTTCCGGGTCAAGATCAAAACTCTTACAACACTTGGTGATATCCCCACACCAAGAACAAGCCTTGAATCCACAAAGCTCACCCAAGACTTGACAAACCCAAGCCTTGATCACAATCCTTTTACAAAGATCAAATGTGTACAAAGAAACCCTCTTGAAAGGAAATGAGTACAAATGAAGCTCTAGTACAATAGAGAGATGAGAGAATTGATGACTTGAAGGATGCTCACTCTCAATCAAAGAATTGCTCACAAAGATGCTCTCTTTAATGATGTAAAATCATGAAGATGAAGAGAGAGAAGTTTAATCTATGAGCCTTGATGTTTATCTAATGAATGGAGGCTTAGAATGTGGTTTCCATGGTGTATGATGAAGCCCCAAATCATTTATATAGAGAGCAAATGAAATATAGCCGTTAGAGGCAAAATATGGGCAAAACTGCAATTGCAGTCGACTGTATTCCCAATGCAGTCGACTGTAATCCCTCTAAAATAGCCGTTGGAGTTTTGTCCTTGAAAATAGCCGTTGGAACTGAATTTTGACCAATGCAGTCGACTGCATTGGAATGCAGTCGACTGGATTCAAATACAGTCGACTGTATTACCCTACTGCCTATCAGCTGCCTCACGGAACCCTCTTTCCTATTTTGGGCATAACTTTCTATAGAAAAATTGGATTGAGGTGCCGTTTTTTGCGTTGAAAAGATAATGAAAAGTTTTATCAAGATATGAAAAGATTGGCACCAAAATAGTTTTTGAGAAAATCTGAGTGAGCTCCAAAGTTCACTCATTTTCAAGAACCACACTTGTGTGAAAGGTTATGAACTCACATGCAATGCACAAGGTGTCCTAAGGTCGTTTTAGGTCATAGTCATCAATCCAACCATCAAACCAAGACTAGTTACATAATAGTAAAGACCAATCATAATCGTAGTAACTTAGCCTTTGCATTCTTTCTTGCTCTTCGATATTGGACTTGATGAAGCTTCTATAGCATGTCCACTATAACTTTAAGCTTCGTTGGCTTTAATCCATCTATCCAACTTCTCAAATGTGTCTTCATGAGTGTGCATGTATATACCTACTAAGAATACACTCAAAGCACGCATTAGAACATAATCAATGTGTAGTTATCATCAAAACAAGATGTAAGCCTAGGTTATCCAACCCTAGGGCTAACAGAAGGGACCAAACAGAGATTAGAGTCTTGGATCCTTTGACAATTTCGATCGCTAAAATGTAGCTTTGGGCTGAATTTATGATGTTATTGGCCAAGGATATGGGATGAAGGTAAGCTATTCATGGAGTTTTTTGCTCCTTGCCATCCAGACCAAGTCCAAAAGAGTCGTAGCAAATTAGTCTACCTGATTTGGTCATCAGAGGATAGTCCAGGGGGTTTCATTATGAACTCTAACCATTGTATTTGGCAATCCATGCCTTGTAGGGGTCGAAAACCAAAAGGAGAAGCTGCCCATAAAAGTCTAGTCATATTCCAAGATAAGAACAAGTGAGTTGCTATTTCTGAAGGGTGACCACAGAGGGGACAACTTGGGTCGATCTCCGGATTATGATTTGCCATTGTTTGCCATGGGGAAGGATGTTCTAAGAAATTCTCCAAATCAAGATTTTATGGCGTTCCATGATTTTTGCTGACCACACTTTTTCCCAAAACAGAGGCGGGAAGGCTGGGTTTAGAACAAACTTTAGCTCATTGTCTTTGAGATAGGCAGATTTGGTAGTGAAATTTCTTTTTTCTCTGGGGTCCAAGCTATTATGTCTTGGGTTTGTCTTGATGGGATTTGGATTTTCTTGATAGCTTCCATGGATGGTAGGGGTGGGGGGGCTCAAATAACAAATGCAGCTTCGGCACATCCCAGCTTCTATCAGTAGGAGAAATAAGATTAGCAACTAGTGAAATATTAGGATTGTTCGCCATGGCTTGTGCCGGCTTGAAACCTTCAAGGAATGGGATCCAAGAGTCCTTCGATATGTTTATGGATGTACCATCCCTAATGATATAGCCCAGACCTTTTCCAAGTAGTTTTTGACTTTTGTAAAAACCTTTCCAAGTCCATGACGCTGAAGACTTTGGGGTATGATCAAGAAATGGTGTTCCTCACAAATATTTAGCATTAATAATTTGAGAGCAAAGAGAATCAGGTTTGGTGATTAGTGACCAACCTGATTTGGCTATGGGTCCTGCATTTTCTTGAAGCCCAATCCGCCCTTCGATTTTGGAATGCATTTGGAGTCTCATGCCTTGGGATGGTAGTGATGCTTACTCTCGTTCTTGAATCCCCACCAAAAATGTCTGAGGCATTTGTCCAGTTTATTAGTAATCTGTTTGGGGAGCACAAAAGTGGACATTAGGTAAGTGGGGATTGCCATTACACTTGCTTTGATTCGGGTAGCTCGTCCTGCATGGGAAAGAAGTCTTGATTTCCAACTTGCTAGCCTTTTTTCCACTCTTTCAACTACTCCGGCGAATGCTTTCTTCTTTGACTGGTTTGTGAACAATGGCAGGCCTAAATATTTTGCTGTTTGTGACGCTTTTTGGAAGTTCATTGATCGAAAAATATCACAGATCACATTGTTGCTCGTCGATTTACTGAAATGGATCTGGGATTTATCCTTGTTTACGCATTGGCCGGACCAGGCATTATAGGTTTCAAGACACCTACCAATATTATTTGCTTCTGTAACGTTAGCCCTACAAAAATGAACAAATCGTCAACAAATAAAAGGTGTGAGATTGATGGGCTTCCCCTTCTTGCCTTGATTCCATGGATATTGCCATTTTCTTCTTCTCTAAGAATTAATCTTGTAATGATTTTAGATGTAAAAATGAAAAGAAAGGGGGATAATGGATCGCTCTGACGAATCCCTCTTTGAGGTTTGATGAAGCCATAGGAAATTCCATTGAGTAGAGTTGAGAAACTTGTGGTGGAAATGCATTGGTTCACCCAATTGATCTAAGTCTGTGGGAGACCAAAATTCCTTAAGAAAGAAATGATAAATGGCCACTCTACTTTGTCGTATGCTTTCTCCATATCAATCTTGATGGCCATTAATCCCGCCCTTTTTTTCCTCTGCATAGTGTGCCAAATTTCTTGGACAAAGATACTATTGTCATTTATGAGCCTTCCAGGGACAAAAGCGGCGTGTAGTGTTGAAATCAACTTAGCAAGAAGTGGTTTCAATTTGCTTGCTAAGATTTTGGAAATAGCCTTATAAACCACATTACAGAGGCTAATAGGGCATAAATGTTCAGCTTTGGCTGGGGCATTAATTTTGAGAATCAAAGCGAGGTTTGTGTGGTTGAGGTCTTGGAGATTTGAGCCATTTGTGAAGAAGTCTTGAATATTCTTGCAAACATCCTCTTTCACCGTGTTCCAATATGATTGGTAGAATAAGGCAGGCATTCTATTAGGACCCAGGGCTTTTAGAGGATTGAAAAGTTTCACAGTTTTGGAGATCTCATCCAACGAGGGGATTGCACAGAGCGAAATTATATCTTCTTCCGATAAAACAGGAGTTATCAGGCCATCTAGATCAGTGGGGATTATCGGACCTGAAGTGAGAAACAATTTTTTGGAAATTGTCGTTTAAGCATTCCCCTATTTCATCTCTATTGGATATCCATCTTCCATCCTTGTTTTTGATAAAGTCGATGGAGCTCCTTCTTCTTCTCATCAGAGCGCTAAGGTGAAAAACTTGGTATTTAGATCTCCGTCGCATTTCCATTGTATCCTTGATTTTCGATGCCATAGTCATTCTTTCCTTTTGCATTGTTCATCTATCACCGCCTTAATGTTCTTTTTGAGCTCCAGATTTCTAACTGTAGGTTCCATTTGTTAGATGGAATCAAGTTTCTGAGTGAGCAATTTGATTCTAGTTTGAATGTGGCCGAAACGAGTACTATTCCACTTTTGAAGATTTGAACTGGTGATGGATGTCTTCTTACTCAAAATTTCTCCCAGGTTACCCATAACAGAATTTCTCCAAGATGATTTGACAATATGATGAGAAGTGGGATATCTGGTCCAGACTACTTCGAATCTAAACGGTCATGGTCCAGGAGAATTATTCTTGTGAATCTTGACAATAATTGGGTGATGATCAAAACTCTTTCCAGAAAGATGAGTCACAGAAATGTCCAGGAATAGGGTTCTCCAATGTATATTCACGTAAGCTTTATCCAGCGTTTCCTTAGTATTTGCAGTTAAAGGTCTGTTATTGCTCCAAGTGAAGGGGTTGCCAAAGAAACCGAGGTCCAAAAGTTGGTTATTGTTAATGAATCCACCTATTCCACCTGCAGAAGAGGATTGAACTAGACGACCTCATTTCTTCTCCGATTGGGTAGATACTGCATTAAAGTCTTCTAAGTAGATCCAAGGTCCTGAAAAAGAGTTTGCAAGTACATCCAAATCTTTCCAAAATTGTCTTTTATTCCCCCAGTGGGGTGGTCCGTGGATGGTCGAAAGCATCCACGGAGTGCAAGGAGGGTCTGAGAAAACTAACGCATTGATGATATTGCAGTTTTGGAGGATGATTTCCAAGTCAACTCCATTTTTTCATGCAAGGCAGAGTCCTGCTAGCTTTTTTGTTCCTGAGGGTGGAACGAAACACAGATTATAGAAGCTAAGAGAATTTAGAATAAGGGTGAGGTAATCAGAGTGTGAGAGTTTCAGAGAGGAATAGAATGTCAAAATTTAGCGTTTTGACATCCCTTTTGAGGGCCCTGACGCGCACAGCGTGCCCAAGCCCTTTGACATTCCAAGCTTGTATGATCATGGTGGATCTGAGGCAAGCAACTGTTTGTATCCCCAGATGAAAAAGGTGATGCATGTAGGAAGGGCACTGCATTTGGTTTTCTAGCTTGGTCTTTGAGTTTTTTGAACTGGTTTGCTCTCGGGGTTCTGAGAATGGTATGCAGATTTAGACTGGGGGTTTTGACTCAGAGGTAAGGGGGTCCATTTGGTCAAGAGAGATTTTGGGCTTTTTTGGGCTTTGGACTTCGTCATGAATAATTTTGCGCTTTGGGTTTGGTTTTGAGGGAGACGTGTTAATAGATGAGGGGGTAGGAACTAACTCAATGGAGTTAGAGTTTGATTCCAACAGGTTGAGGGGTTTTAAGTTGAGGGAAAATGGGATGGTTTGATTGATGCTGGTAGGTTATGTGTCAGCGTAGGGTGGCTTGGTTATGTCATTGTAAGGTTGGTTTTTTGGTGTTTGTTTTTTGTGGTGGAGAGTTACGATACGGAAGTCGAGGCGATGTTGGGATGTGTGCTGTCAGAGGCATGAGTGTTTGGTCGGAGAGGAACAGTAACATTAGCGTGATTCAGGCCAACTTCTGATTCAGATTGTTGCTTGGAAGAAGGGGTAATTTTGTTGGGATAATACAGTGTACCGAATGGGATTGGAAGATTTCACCTGTGTAGATTGACGAATTCCATTCTACTTCCAGTGGTACCGTATCTGTGCATCCGGCTCTTTTCCAAGGACTATAGGGACTTGATGAACTTTCAGGTTTGTTCAATGGCGAATTCGGGCAACTTCGGAGAACATGCCCTAATTTTTTATAGTTAAAGCAAAAATCAGGTAATCGCTCGTATTGAAGATTTATCCTAGCTTTTGAATGAGGATCTTTATTTCTGTTAAAGCTAGTGTGGAGAGGTTTACTGACATCAATTTCCACTCTGATTCGCAGGAATTTGAACCAGGAGATTTTTCCATTTGTGGTGAAATCAATTTCCTGTAGAGTCCCTATTTTTTCTGCAATTTTCTCTGCATTGAGCTTCGTCATTTGATTGGGTGGAAGACCACAGATTCGGATCCAGAAGGGAGAGAGGTTGAAATCAATTTCCTTCATAGTCAGATTTGGAGGCCAGTCTTTCACTACCATATGGGAACTCATAATGGACCAAGGTCTTGAATCAAGAATCCTGGATCGATCCCATTCATGATTGAAGGCAAATATTTTCATACCTTTGGTTGGGTTCCACACATTGGAAAGGATATTTTGGACAGCTTTGTTGTTTTGTTTCTTGAGACTGGTGATTTTTGCTAGGAGCACGAGGGAGGATTCATTGTTGGCGTTGGTATCATCTTTTTCCAGTTCAATGAAGTCTTCACGGTGTAGTTGATTGGTTTTGGCGATGATTTTGTCCAGATCTAATTGTTGTTGTAGGTTTGCCATCAATACCAGGGAGACAAGAGAGGTTGTCTGTAGTTGTTGGGGTAATTGAATGCTTTGTCAAGATGTAGGTGAGGTCAAAGGTTATGTGAGAAGAGGTTGGAGTATATGGGGGATGATGTTGATGTTAACAGGGATTCAAAGCTGACAAGAAGCTGGATTTGGTGGAAGCACACCAGAAAGACCTTCGAAGAAAGGATGGAGATGCTACTTCCGAAGAAAAGGGTGGGGGTGTCACTTACTTCCATATGTAAGGCTCTTATTAGGGCTAAAGAAGGCAAAGTTCTATATTAGTTGAATACAACTATATATCTAGTGACAATCAGATGTATGATAATATGCATGCTCTAATTAGCTCTTGGTCAATTAATCCCATAACTAGAGGAGATAAAAGGTAGATCTAATTTGCAAATATCATCAGATTGACTTCATGATATTGTCCAGGACGAGATTAATATTGAGATTATCGAGTTAGCGGAAAGGACAAAGACAGATCACAAAGTGAACACCAATTTATATGAAGGGATGAGAGGTGTCAACAACTTCCCGATTGACGTAAAAAATTCACTTGCTCCAAAGAAGAAAATATTT
Source organism: Escallonia herrerae (assembly GCA_033070095.1). Taxonomy (NCBI): domain Eukaryota; kingdom Viridiplantae; phylum Streptophyta; class Magnoliopsida; order Escalloniales; family Escalloniaceae; genus Escallonia; species Escallonia herrerae. The sequence continues at coordinate 327,171 of JAVXUP010000669.1, read as the reverse complement.
TGAATCTAAAGGACATCTTTGTTGAATGAAGGCCAGGGAAAGTAATCTTGGAAGATCCATACTAAAACTGACATCTGCCTATAACTAGGGCTAAAAATCCTTACATTTCAATGAACTCACAGATAAAATGCCTGAAATCAGGGAAGCAACTCAGGTGAAATTATTGATAAGTAGACTAGCCGAAAGCAGTGGAGACTTCTTCTCAGGGTTTAGCAGAAGATCCAAGATACAATTTAGATAAAATGACTGAAATTACATAATGGATTAAAATGCTCAATGTGACGCTCAGGAATGAGCAGTTATCAATGATGGAAGAAGAAAAGTGTATAGTTTGGAGAAGAGTGTGTGGAAAACCACCAGAAGAGGTAACTACAAAACTTTTGAACAACTTCAAGAGAATTTTATATTATGGTACCAAAGTCCAAGCTTTAGCTGTGAGACAATCACCAAAGAAAGTATGGGACGGGTAAAATTTCAGAAAAACTTTACCAATGAAAAGTTGGGACATCCAAAAAGATATGCTTAGGGAAAATAAACCATAATGGATGAAGCTCTTATTTGGACCCCCAGTGAACGAAAACGAAGGGAATCCAAAGTTGAAAAAACTCAAGTACATCATTAGACTGCCAAACACCAAAGGCAATTGGCTGAAGATGGTGAAAGCAACTCAAGCCGAAACTGGAGTGTAAAAGGTGTCAAATCCTCAACAATATTTGGAGCACAAGCAAGTCTTAAGAAAACCTTTAGAGTGACCAAAGCACAGAAGAGGAGATTATGAAGGTTCCATCAACAATGAAGAGAAAAGGCTAGAGATGCCACTCAAATAGTGCCACAATAGATCCTGAGGATAAAGGAAGCACGGCCACCGCAAAATCTACAGTACTGGTGGAGACTAATGACTCCTCTAAAGGGGGGGGGGGGGAAGAGGTTATATATAATACCATTATTCATTGAGAAATAATGTGATAAGGAAGAAAGGAAGAATGGAAAACATATTAAGATTCACTTTGCGACATTTGAGAAGAAGTTATCTATTGACATGTTACTTATGTTGTCTATCAGCTTTGAATCCCTTCTAACCCAGGAAAGTGGTTTGCAAGGAGATTGTAACATCCCAGAATTTTTTGAAATGATAACACTCAATCGATCGATAATAGTAAGACGATGATGTCCTTAACCTCAATAAATAATGCAACTAGCTGTCAGAGCAACTATCCATCAATCAAACTATACTCTCAATCAACTATCATAATTGAAATATCAAGTCTAAGTCTAAGAAATTTTAAACAATAATATTTACCCACATAGGGGTTCTAACGATCAATACTAAATTTAAATTTAAATTCTTTAGCTAGCTCGGCTCTAATCTGTGCAGGCAACCTCAACCTAAATGTTGGCTATCACCTGTAGAAAGGAAGTCAAAGGAGAGTGAGCTTTTGAGAGCCCAGTAAGGTCGATCAAAGATTTAAAAATCCCAAAATGATTCGGACAGATTTTCATATAGAGTCAAACAAAACTTTTTAAAAGTATTTTCAATAAAAAGATAGCATTTCGACAAAGATGAACAAAACGAGCAATTTTACATTCAAATCCAATAACATCTTTTTGAGGGATTTTGCTTTCGATGAAATCAATACAATACGATATAAACATAGGGATGAGTATTCAACTCAATCCCTTAAATAATAGTCATTTGAAACACTTCAGGTATAATAAAGCATGAATGGATAATATTCAAAACAATTCAATTGCAATAAAACATAAACAAGAAACATTGAACATGAGTAGTACGCTGTAGCAAAGCCACCTTGGCAGTGCTCGATATGCTTTACATATGCAAATGTACACTGACTAGTCCATTTAGGTACTAGTTTAACCCATCCAACAGACCATCTTTATAACGCCAACAATACAAACCATCCTTATGGCTCCTAGATTACTAACTCATGTCAACATTGAGAAGCAATAAATATAATTTAAAACTTTTTATGATAATTGAATGATAGAACAATTGAGAATAAATAAAGAATTCCAAACGATCGCTTAATGTTCAAGTTAGGGTTTCACTGACAAAATCCAAATATTTTCATGAAAAAAATTTATAAAACCATAGTTCCATGGATTTTGCAAAGCAGTTAAGATTTAAACACAGAAATTCAAAAATGGAGAGTAGGGTTTAGAAAGAAAATTCTTACCTCGATCCAAGCTAAGTGATGCTAATTGACCTTGATCCAAAAGTCATTGAATTAACCTAAATTAGCAAATTCATTTATTGGAAAAATAATCTACACTACTATACTGTAGAAACCCTTTTATCAACTACCCAAACAGTGCTCACTTCTAACCTTAGGATGACGCAACTCAAAACAATTCCCGTATTTGTACCATAAATGCAATGAAAACAAAGAGTGTAATTTATTATAAATTACACTCTTTGTAATTTATGAATATTTTTTTGAATTTTTGAATATTTGCGAATTAAATTAATTCTTTAAATGCAATGAAAACCCAATAATAGTCATGATTACTTCCAGCTGCAAAATTAGTCCCATAATTTTTATAAGAACTTTAAAGTATATATATAAATTATATAAATTGAAATCAGAATGTAAAAGATATCAAATTATTTTTAGATTTTTCATTTTGCTAAAACTAATGCGATATAGAAATCATAACAAAACAACTCCAAAAATTATCAGATTCAAACTGAATCTTATTTGTACCATAAATACATTACTATAATTTTTTGCAAAACATTCAGGGTTTAAAGTCTCCAAAAGAATTTTACAATTCTAAGTTTACAGAAAATATTAAAAATACTTATGATTTCAGAAAATTATAAAATTTTACCAGAATTTCTAATATGGTCTAACGTATTACACTGAAAATTTTTATGTGCTAACAATAATCGTGCGTTAACATGTGCACGTGTCAATTTAAAGCTAACTTAAATTTACCCATTCCGTACTTTTCTTCTTCTTCTTCTTCTAACTTTTCCCTTAATCTCTAAATCAAAGACTCACATCAACACAAGCCTCACTCAAACCGACTCACCATGCTGTAACTCACCTTATTTACCAAGCACACACATATATATACACACACACACAAGCACACGGCACTTGCACTCACACACACACACACACACACACACACACACACTTTAACACAATTACTGCCTCACGGCAGTAGCTGGTTCCCTTCTTCTCCATACCCAAACACTCATGCACACCATTTTACACACCCAGTTATCACACAAACACACACACATTACACCTTTCACGCACAGGACACACATGTATACAATATACTCACACACATAGACCCATATGTACACACATGAAATCAACACCAACACACACACACTAGCTGCCTTGGCAGCTTTCATTTCCTCACAAACACATAGATTTACAAGCGCGCACACACACACACACACACATACACAGCTATTACATAAATACATACTTATATACCATTTTCACCCAACAAAACACACACACACCTTGCACCAAACACCCACTGCCCTACGGTAGTGGGGTTTTTCTCCCACTTGCTTTTTTCTTTCCTCATACCCAGTTCATCCCCTTTCTTTTTTCACCTTTAAAGCCCATGACTGCCCTCATGCTCCATTCCCCCTTCACACACAACGCACACACCAGCCTTCATTTCACCTTCCATTCAAACCCACTGCTGGGTCTCTCTCCCTTTCTCTTCTTGTTAATTCATTCATGCTCGCATATATAACTTATCCACAGATTTACACACACACACACACACACACACACACACACATATATATATATATATATATATATATATATATATATATATATCATATCACACATATGGACAACCACCTGCACCATATACGCACAGCCCGCGCCAGCTTGTAATTGCATCATTAGGTTGTGCAAATCCTCATGTTTCCTCTCATATACCCACACTACTGTAGCGCATACTAACACACTCAAAACACTCACTATCTCACTTGCCAAACACACTTACACCGTCTAAACATTACACCCAGACACTACCCCATCCAAAATCGACTATCGACGAGTGCCATCGCACCAAGGCCAGCGATTGACATCACGACATAGCACCTAACATTAGATTTGCATCATCTTCGGCATTGTTCCACAACCACCCCTACAGTTCGCGCAATACCCATTTACAATACACACGGTTGATCCATTTAAAATACCCAGCAGCCATAATTCCCTTTCAAAACCATTACATAACATAGAAGAAAGCTTAAAAATTCACCGGAGAAGCCAACTCCTTTGGCGGCAACTCCATCTCACGGCTACAACACTACCAAACCCACAAATCTATATACATGCAAATCCCTAAACTCACTATATTTATATTTATATATCTATACTAAAAAATAAACGTAAGTTTACGATGTCTTACCTAAAAGCTTCACCGAAAAGAATACATCAATCCCTCTCTCTAAAGCCCTCTCCCCCCCCCCCCTCTCTATTCCGAAATTCTGAGGATGAAAGATGGTGGAAAACGGCTGCTATCTCTCTAAGCTATATATATATATATATATATATATATATATATATATATATATATATATATATATATATATATATATATAACACCCTAAAAGGAAAATCACATAAAACAACCCTACATTTTCTTTAGTAGCTCAAATATTTACCCAAAATTTTTATTACCGTGAAATAGTCCAAAATACGTATCTACAATAATTTAGGTGCTACGAAGATTATTTAAGGGGTCGTTATGCTATCTCGTTTGACAAAACGTCGCTAATAATTTCTAGTTAAAATATCGATGCTATATATATTCGTCACTAAAAATATATTCGCCGCTAAAAACTTAAAATAAATCCAAAAAAGTATTAGGGTGTCACAGAGATGCTATGGAAAATGACCCTAAAATTACAGAGGTTCTCTTTGTACCAGAAATCCAATCATAAGAAAAAACTAAGGTAGTAGTCCTCAAACCTCAATGCTCAGAAGATCGAACTTAGCTAAAAGTGATGTTTGAGAAGGAAAAAGAGACGCACACTCAAGATCTCAAACCTCTTTTCATCCAATTTCATGTTAGAGGTAAACCTTTTACAAACCTCTTTGTATCAAAATGCATGTTAGGCGTAAACCTTTTACAATGTTTTGGTGGACAAATGTTCTATCTACTAACATGCTTAAAAAAGTTGGCAAATCAAAAGCAAATTTATTAAAACACAAAGTCGATGGTGACCAATTTTACTGGTAGAGCAGCCAAAATAATAGGAATAATACCTTAAAAAATCATTGTATGTTCAAAAACTACAATGACAGCTTTCTTTGGGCCTCAGACTTCTACGTCATACAACATGCTACTAGGAAAGGATTGGATCATATAACATGGTGTATTCTCTCATTTTCTTCGAGAATAGAGGTGATGTAAAGTTGGTATGTGCTCGTACCGCTCTAGCAGATGCAGCGAAAAAATTGGTATATAATGGAAAAAGAACAGTTATGAACTGCAACATAGAATAAGACAAAAATATATGGACACGAGATTTAACATGTTTTGGCTATAACGTTCCTACCTCCATGGGCGTGCAAACTTCTTCGTTCTATAAGAATATGAAAACAAGCACAAGAGAACGCTCCAGAATCTAATCCAAAAACCTAATACCCTTATCCAACTGGATACCTCTTGTACACCCCACTTAGATTTTATCTCTCAATGAAGAATGGAGTTACTCAAACTCTCTCTTGCTCACTCACTTTGGGATGATCTTGACAATGGATGAAGGCCTAATTTATATGCACTTTTTAATTGCACATGTCTGTTAGATGTGCCACCAAATCTATAGTAATTTTGACTCCAAAAAGTCCATGGCCATTTTTGCTATAGTATTGTTGGTTGGTTTCCCATGCCAAAACAATTTGGTGTCACCAATTCAACAATTTGAAATGTTGAATACTATTCTTTTGGTGGCTAATGGTTGGTGGTAAAGAAGTCACAAACACAATAATCTCTACCTTGACTTTTTATCACACCATGTAAAGATTATGAGAGATGATGACCTTCATATTGACATCTGTAACGATGTCCATCCCCACGCCCTGGGATTATCAGTCAATCTTAGCAAAGATTGATCAAGTCCAAGCAATGCTTGAACTTTATCACCAGCTCGTCAGTATATCTGCTGCGTTCTCGTTGGTGTGAAACTTGGACAAATTTATTTCTCTAGAATTTATCTACTCCCTGATCTGATTATATCGCAGATCAATGTGTTTGGTCCTTGCATGATATATCTAGTTCTTTGCCAAGTGAATTGGGCTATGACTGTCGCAATGCAGAAGGATACCACCTTACTTAAAACAAAGCTCTTCAAGCAAACCTTTCAACCACAAAGCTTCTTTAGATGCCTTTGTCACTGCCATGTCCTTTGCTTCCATTGTAGATAATGGTGATATAAACTGTAAATTGACCTTTGGGTCCTTCATAAAATGTGAACACGTAACCAATCATGGACCTTCTTGGATCACGATCCCCTACATAGTCTGAATCAACAAAATCAACAACCTGATCTAAAGCACCATTCTGGTCAAACATGATACCAGAATCAACTGTGCCTGCAATGTACCGAAAAATTCACTTTACAGCATTCCAATGCTTTTTACCTGGATTTTCCATGTACCTGCTAACAACATTAACATCCTGAAAGATGTTAGGCCTCATACAAACCATAGCATACATAAGACACCCAACTGCATTTGCATATGGAACTTTTGACATAAGCGGTCCTGTGTACTAGGACTTAACTCTGCAGATAACTTAAAATCGGCAGCCAACAGTGTGCTCACGCGTTTAGATTCAAGCATGCTAAACCTCTCCAGCACTTTCTGAATATACTTCTTTTGAGTTATCCACAACTTCTTAGACTGTCGATCTCTAGATATCTCCATGCTGAGGATCTTCTTAGCAGCTCCAAGATCCTTCATCTCAAATTCAGCACTCAACAGGGCCTTCAGTTGAGCAATTTCTGATTTACTCTTTGCAGCAATTAACATGTCATCGACATATAATTTTAAAAATATATGTGATCCATCGACAAGTGATTTCAAGTAAACACAACAATCATACTCACAACGAGTATACCCGTGTGCTACCATAAATGGGTCTAAGTGCTTGTACCATTGTCGAGGAGATTGATTCAGACCGTAAAGCAATTTTCTCAACTTGCAAACATATTTTCTTTGTCGGGCTCTATAAATCCCTCAGGTTGCTGCATGTAAATAAGTTCTTCCAAATCACTGTGGAGAAAAGCAATTTTCAGGTCTAATTTTTTTGGTTCCTCCACATTAGACAAAATAACTCGAATAGAGTTATGCTTTATATCTGTTAAGAAAATCTCATTGTAATCAATATCTTCTTTCTGAGAGTATCCCTTTGTGACTAATCGTGCTTTGAACTTTTCACTTTCTTTTTTTAGAAATTGTTTCTTTCTTTCTGAACACCCACTTGCACCCAATAGCTTTTGCTTTCTTGGGCGGTTCTACCCACTCCTAAGTAGTATTTTCATGCACTGATTCCATTTCTTCAGACATAGCTGCCATCCATTTTCCTTTGTCTTGATCATGAACTTCTTCTTTATAACAAGACGGATCTCCACTGCCTACCACTAATGCAAAAGAAACCATATCCTCAAAATCATACCGGTTAGGAGCCTTTATAGGATGTTTCTCTCTGCCTCTGGCTATACTTTGCTACTCGTCCTAGTGCTGCACTAGGTTTTTCATAGACTGTTGATCAACTTCTTGTGATCCATGGTCATCAATTTTCACCTTCATAGTCTTACGACAAATTTGAACCACTTCAGTCTTCTCGGCATTTAGCTTTATCATCATCAAGAATTCGTCAAAGACAACATAGCAACTAACAATCCTCTTATTAGCAACTGGATCCCATAGCCGGTAACCTTCAACAATGGCTTCATAGCCAAGGAATGTGCACTTCCTTGATTTTCATCCAATTTTGAATGCTACTCATACTGCACATGGACTTAACAAAGAAAAGTCAACTGATTTATCTATCCAAACCTCTTGAGGTTCTTTTCCATCAAGTGCTACTATAAAAGATCTATTGATGATCTAACAAGTAGTGTTAACTGACTCAGCCCGAAAAAATCTTTAGCAAATTTGCATGTAGCCTCATACACCTAGCTCTTTCCAATAGAGTTATGTTCATCTCTCGGCAACTCCATTCTGTTGTGCAGTTCTTTTAACTCTGAAGTAATGGGTGATGCCTTCACGCTTAAAAACTCCAATAATTTTGTATCTTTGTATTCCATGACATTGTTAGTTCTAAAGTATTAACTTTCGGTCTATCTGATTTTCAACTTGTGCATTTCACTGCTTGAAAATGCTAAATACTTCAAATTTATGCTTCATAAAATAAAGCCATACCTTCCTAGAGTAATCATCAATAAAACTGACAACATAGCATGCACCACTTTGTGAAGAAACTGGAGAAAAGCCCCAAACATCTCAATGAACGTAGTCTAGAACACTCTTGTTAGTATCGCTCTAGCAATGCAGCAAAAACATTAGTATGTAATGGAATAGAATAATTATGAGAACTGCAACATAGGATAAGGCGAAAATATATGGACACGAGATTTAATGTGTTTTGACTATAACGTTCCTACCGCCACGGGGGGTGTAAACTTTTTCATACTATAAGAATATCGAGACAAGCACAAGAGAACACTCCAGAATTTAATCCAAAAATTCGAGACCCTTATCCAACTGAATACCCCTTGTACACTTCACTCAAAATTTGTCTCTCAATGAAAAATGAAGTTACTCAAACTCTCTCTTTCTCACTTACTTTGGAATGATCTTGGCAATGGATGGAAGGCCTTATTTATAGGTACTTTCTAATTACACGTGTCTGTTACGTGTGCCACCAAATTTATAGTAAGTTTGAATTTAAAAGTCCATAGCCATTTTTGTTGTAGTGTTGTTGGTTGGTATCTCATGCTAATAACAATTTGGTGTTACCAACTCAACAATTTGAATTGTTAAATACTATTTCTTTTAGTGACTAACCGTTGGTGGCAAAGAAATCATATCCTCAAATCCATATCGGTTAGGAGCCTTTATAGCACGTTTCTCTCTACCTCTGGCTATACTTTGTTGCTTGTCCTAGTGATGCACTGGGTTTTTCATGAACTGTTGATCAACTTCTTGTGATCCATGGTCATTAATTTCCACCTCCATAGTCTTACGACAATTTTGAACCACTTCAGTCTTCTCGGCATTTTGCTTTATCATCATCGAGGATTTATCAAAGACAACATTGCAACTAACAATCCTCTTCTTAGCAACTGGATCACATAGTCGGTAACCTTCAACGCTAGCTTCATAATCAAAGAATGTGCACTTCCTTGATTTTGCATCCAATTTTGAACGCTCTTCATACTACACATGGACATAAGCAGAATAACTGAAAATTCTTAACAAAAAAAAGTCAACTGATTTATCTGTCCAAACCTTTTCAGGTACGTTTCCATCAAGTGCTACTATAGGAGATCTATTGATGATATAACAAGCAGTGTTAACTGACTCAGCGCAAAAAAAACTCTTCAACAAATCTGCATGTAGCCTCGTACATCTAGCTCTTTCCAATAGAGTTATGTTCATCTCTCAGCAACTCCATACTGCTGTGGGATTCTTTTAACTGTGAAGTGATGGGTGAAGCCTTCCCGCTTAAAATTCCAAGAATTTTGTATTTTTGTATTCCATGACATTGTTAGTTCTAAATTGTTTTAACTTTTGGCCTGTCTGATTATCAACGTGTGCATTCCACTGCTTGAAAATGCTAAATACTTCAGATTTATGCTTCATAAAGTGCATAAATCTGGCTTAAAACTCATTGCAGTTATGGCTTCTAACTAATGCGTGGTACTTTTGAAACTTGTTTTTAAACCACTATCTTAGACTATAAAGTGCAGTTTCTCTCGTATTAGATATTTCTTTTGATTATTTTATTTAAAAAACATGACTTAAAACTCCACTCTTATAGTCTAAAGTTGTGGTGACGGCGTTCTCCAAAAATACCATTTAGTGGCAAATAAATTCCAACATAACATATAAGTTAATATATTACAATATTCGGGTCAAGAACTCTCATCATACATCATTAGGCCGTATTAGATAAATTTGGTACATGCCAATTTACATTGTAGTCGATTTCTCGTGTAAAATGCATGCTTAGAAACCACGCCAAAAATTACAACTTCGAAGAAATACGGACTCTAAAAGATTTTCACTAATAGTAAGTTTGAAAATGAATCAAACAATATGAAGTAGATGCCAATTTGTAACTATAAGGACAACCTTCTACTATATGACATACATACAACCTTCCCTATACTCGATAGAAGAAAATTAATTCTACAATTTACAGGGGCTATATATTATATATAAAATAATTATATATATATCTATAGCAACTGTACGCTATCCACACTGGAGGCAGAGTGAGAGGCAGCAAGAAGGGCTGCTCCAATACCTGATCCATCTTCCATTACCTTGAGAATCACATGCTGGGCAACATCTTCCCCTAGGATTTCTCTGACTGCCGCGTCTAAGTACTCCCTGAACATGCCATAGCCTGTATACAAACCTCCTTCGATAGCAACGACGGTTCTCCTCATCTTACCTTGACTTCCGCCTTTGACTCTCGCGCTCGTGATCCCACCACTCCCATCCCGACCAATCTTCTTCAAGATCCCCACGATACCAGCAGCTGCCAACCGAGCAGCCCTGCGGGTCACCACATCACAAATCTTTACGACAAGCTTTCGAACTTTTAAAGGGACATCAGAAATCTGAAAGGGCAACACCCACAAACAAACAAGAATGAGAATAGCCAGCAATGCAGCCGAGTGGACTTGCTGGATAACTAGTACAAGCATACACAAAGTGAGAAGCTGTCAACAGTACCTCAAGGGTATCTCTCAAAATCTTGGCTACTACCCTCAAGTCTGGGGAATCATCCTCGTGCATTTCAGCCATCAAGGGTGTCCTGTGTTGGTCGTCAGAAAGGTCAATAAACAGCAACAACAGTAAGAAGTAAAGCACTATTCATAAAAATTGCACATAATCACGCCTTAAAATTTTAGGGCAAACATGTAGCTGATCGACACCGATATCCAGTTTGTGTAGCTGAACATGCCTAACTTGCATTTATAACCCAGAAGGTGATAAAAAAACCTAATTTGCATGATAATGACTGAAAAATAACTCTCAAAAGATAACAATCCAACTACTAACAAGCCAAACCATTTAGTGACAAGCAGGTTAGGTTATTCTCGTTATAAGTTAATAACCTTTCAAACCAATGTGCACTCGGGTTATAAGACCTTCACTTCAATCTGGAACAGTCCATGTAAACACATAATCAACTGATAAATGGTTATGGCTAAAGATGAGCTCTAAGCATCACCAAACACAAGGACAATGTTAAGTTGTTACCAAAGAGTATACCTGTTAATATCTACTTTTTGGTTCACCTAAGCAGCAATTAAATCTGCTTCGTATGCATATGTCCGTATGTAATCTTTCATATTGTACCAGAGTATAATAGCAGTTGAAGACCAAGAGAATAGGACATTGCTAGTGTGCAGCACTTACAACTTGGACCTTCTGCGAACCTCGGTCCTCTAAAGATAACTCATGCTAATATAAATATACATCACGAGTCTCATAAATCTGTTTCTTAAACTCTATTGTCAAACGAACTTGAGAGCGACATTATATACCCGGTTACCAAGCCACGCATATATGTAGCTTGTTTTCAACTGTAAAAAAGAATTGACCAAGTTTCATGATTGCCTATCTTGTTTGTTTTGACCTCATTGCACCACCACATGCTGCAAATGTAATTAAATCCCAACATAAAAATCAACTTGAAAATGGTGAACGCAATGTAAACCCCCATATAGTATGCTTGTGTCGATGCATCTATGCAGGCTGGTGTGGAGGGGAGGGGAGGGGAGAGAGAGAGAGAGAGAGAGAGAGAGAGAACCTCAAAATAAAGCGTACGAATAGCTTAGAAGATGTAGGTCCAAAGATATCCGACTCCTGTGACATTCGTAGAATAACTCTTCTCACAATGTCGCCAAGATACATACCTGATATCATCTTCTCAAAACCCTGTAACAAGAGAAGTGTACGTGTTCAGTGCAACAATTACTGAGAAATAAAGAAAGATTGACAAGCTCCATGGGAACCAATTTTACCTGATCATTTGGGTTTGGACTATCAGCATCTAAATCAGTATCATACGACGTTCTTGGCAAATGAGAGGACCAAAAATTACCCCATTCCATGTTGACAACCTAAATGAACAACATAACATGTGCATTAAGGTAAAAAAAAAAAGACTTCCTCGTCCTAACAAAAGCTCCAAATAAAGTAGTTAGAATTAAGGAACAATACCATGCCTCCTGAAGTAGTAAGAAGGCCCTGACACTTTATAATCGCATCTGCCCTCTCTAAATAGCAAGCATTTGTACCAGTGCCAATTATAACTGCAGCAACTGTGTCTTCATCATGATAATGTCCAAGAGCCAATGTTCCAACACTGTCATTTATCTGCTTATAGAAGAAAAACGTTAGTAACAAACTCTTATAACCTCAGTTATATGTGTGACATCATAAAGAAACACGTCTAATGCATGCACTCGGGATCACTCTGAGTGACTTCGTAGACTGACGTATAGAGAATAGAGGGACGTAGATAGAGGAAAGGGATATCAGTGAAAAAGAGAAGATTTTTTCATGCTGACTGACACAAGGTCAAGCTATCTTTAAAATGCATGCTGATGCAATATCAAGTGTCTTTTAACAGTATTTGCACCAAAAACTAAAATGCGCAAAAAAAAATTAAATGAGTGTAGCCTCAGTAAAACCATTTACGAGAAACCCAGAATGTCAGGTCCAAGTTGCTCAGGAATTAGTTAAAGAATTTCATCCCTTCGTTGCTTTATGAAAAAATGCAATCAAAATATCTCCGTAACTGTATATAATTGATATGCTAGTGTAAAAATGATGTAACAAATTTTCTACTCAAAGTAGTAAAATATAAACAAATTACCACCTATTTGCTGTGTATGCCAAGAGCACTTATCATAGATCCAGATAATGAATAATTAAAGATGTTGGTGGCAATTCTGAGAATTTCACACGACTCCAAGTCTCAGATAATTACTTCTAGGGCTCGTTTATTAAACGAGCCAAGCGTGAACATTTTATTGTTTGCTTATTAATGTTCACTAACATTAGAGCTCGTGTAATTTATATAAATATAAAATATATGTATTAATATATCTAATTTTGTGAGACTATAAATAAGATTATGTCCAAACCCGTTGAGTTATCTAAGTTAAAGCCCAACATAATGGGAATATGGGGAATAAGATATCACCACATCCAAACAAGGAGGATCCTATTTGTCAGTATATTCCATCGCACACATCAAAACAACTTAAGAGTCTTCGTTTAGAAGGTCCAGAAGCTCCATCACCGATGCCTCCGTCTCCCCATTATCGATGCCTCCTTCACCCCGTCGTCGACGCCTTCTTCGCCCCGTCGTCGACGCCATTATCTCCCCGTCGTCGAAGCTACATCACACCATTGTTGATGACTTCATCGGCGGTCGATCTCATGTTGTATGTGTTTCCATTCTGCATCCCCTTCTTCCTTCGATGTTCTATAGATCGTTTTTGATTCATGAAAGTCTATAGTTTGATTGGGTCAAAGATTGAGCAATTTGAAAAAATTTAGGGATTTGGTTGGATCTGATCATGAATACGGTCCAAGTTTTCGAACTCAACTTCGCCCTTGTATAGTTAAACGAGTCGCAGAGTCACGAACTCGAGCCGAGTTCGAATGTTGATATTTTGGCTCTTAGCAAACTCGAGCCGAGCTCGAACACACCAAAACTTAGACAAACCGAGTTCGAACACACCCATGTTCGGCTCGAACTCGGTTTGTGTACAGCCCTATTGCTAAATGATTAGAACCCTCATCTATGATCATTAGTTCCAAGAAAGCGTCAACAAATATAGTACGGAAAGAAGAGAGAATCTACTAGGCGCATAATATACCTAGCATCACTCTAAAATAGAACGGATGTCATGGTAAACCACTTTGTCAGAAGTAAAAAAGCAACATAGTTCTAGTGCAAGTCTGATCTTCCCTACAGGCACACACGTCTACGAGGTGAGAATTGAGATCTAATTGTTTTACTATACTAAAAATACATGAAGAAATTCATTTATTACGGAATTCAAAATGTGGTGCAATCCTGCGCTTCTTGGCAGCCTTCTTGAACCAAGCTGCTGTGATTGCAAGCCCTTTTAACAAGAAATATTTGTTTACAGAAGTCAACAATAGAAGCCGTAACTGCAATGAGGCAATATTGCAAAAGAAATAATGTAAAAATCTTATGCTCACATTAGAACAAAGTGTTCACACAATCATATATATCATAACAGCCCAGAGGTGCCAGGGGAAAATTTTGTGCAGCAAAGTAAAATATACAAGAACAAAGTGTATTTACGTACAACTACATCAAAAACTTACAAGTGCTGCTACCCGCATATCTAGCCCTCCCCTAGACATCGCGTGTGATAAACATTCAGAAACATCTCTACCAACCTGAAACGAAGACAATTTTGTAACACTTAAGTTGTAAAGCAATAAATTTCAGCATTTCGTAAGTCAATAAGACATCAACAAATCAAAAGAATTTTGTCCACTAAATTTTCTGTCCCCTTTGATATAATATAAAGTTTTCAATGGAGACATAATTGACAACAGATGCACAGAAGCTAGGTTCTAGAGGTGAGGAACCTATTAATTGTGTTGCACTTGCACACTAGCACGTGGTTTGTTAAAAGGTCTTCGGGCATTGAGAGATACATACTAATCAAAGGTTGACCAACTAACCATATCGTCAATGGCAAATCCTTTTGTCCATTTGATCAGAATTCCGGATGAAACGGACGTTTGTCTCACCGGAAATGAGAACGTGAAGCCAAGTTCTCTTCTTTTGACTTGTGAAAGCTCAGAAAGATTTTCTTCCTCCGCAACAAACTTCTTCAGTGAGGAAGCAATAAAATCAAAGAGCTCCTGCCAGCCAATAAACACAATGTTAATTTCCATAACGTAATAAGTAAAATCTTCAGATTCAGAGCAAGTAGTAGAAGAATATCTGAGGTACAAACTCGGCCACCTTGCTTGTACTCGTCATTAGATGTTGGGGAATGGCTTGCCGGTCCACAGTATGTTCAAGATTGTCGGATCTTTGACCTCGTAACTGAACCCGCAGAACCCTAAAATTTGTACCTCCAAGATCGAGAGCATAGTATGTTCCTTTCTCACTCCTGAAGAAACAGTGTTGATCTTAAGTATAGCTGTACATGTATACAACAAAACAATTTAGACCGAAACAGAAACTGACTTTTAAGTATTACCGCTCTTTGGCAGCAAATATTATGCTTGAGAACTATACATTTTTAACCAAATATTCTGGAACCAACCTTTTGAACCACAACCAGGAGTTGATTACTTCGGGCACTACTTAACTAACCAAATAAAGGTATAACTCTGAGAGGGCAATCAAGCATATATATTTAAACACATCCGCACAGACATAAAGATTGGAAGTGATAGGGAGGGAAATACACACTTTCCCTTTTCATAGACAATGATCAAATTTCAAGAACATCATGAAATCATATGCACATCGTGTTTAGTAGTGGAGTGCTTAAAGGTCAATTAACGTATCTTACTTGTGGAGCCCAAGGCTAAAAACTTCTAAACTACCTTATTTTTTGAGTAGTAAGAGTACACCATTAAATATTAATTTCCACAAAATCCTTCACTGAAAGATGCTTAAAGGTTCATTGACATAAAAAATTCCGCATTAAAGTTGCCATAGATCGATTCACCACAGTGCTGAATGTCAATACAGCATATTCCAATACCATCTAACTTCACCTATATTTCGGACAAAATCGTCAACATAAAAAACAAGAAACCAAAAAACAATAATGATAGGAAATACCACTTTAACAAAGTACCAAACAGAAATGAGCACAATTGCACCCCAAAATATCATCAGACTCGATTAGAGTAGACTAGAGCAGACAGACCAAAAAACACAAATTTGCAGACAAATAACATCAAAAAATCAAGAAACAAAAACCAAAAAAAAAAAGGAAGAGAAAAACCCATTTGACAAATGCACGCATGTAGTGGTACAAACATACCCATTAGGAAGATTGTCGACAAAAGTGAGCAGCATCTTGAGCTTACTGCCACCTTCGGAAGCCAATCCGGCGTGCATCTCCACGGCCATGGCGTCTACCACCTGCCTCAGCCTCCCAACCGCCGTCGCAGCCGCCTCCTCCAACTCCTCCAGCACCCTCACCACCCTCCTCCACCGCCGCCTGCTCCTCACCCGACCCGCCACCATCACCGCCGAGATCGCACACGTCACAACCGCACACCCCAGCGCCACCCCCAACGCCACCCTCCCCATCCCCACTCAACCACCGATCACTCCCCCCATAATAAACCAACTTTCCGCCTATACCCAGAAGAGAGATTTCCTCCCGCTGTCGAACGGGGTCTCTTTCTAAAATTTCCCGGTGGCCGGTCGCCGGCGACGAGACGCAGGCAAGATGTTCGACGAAGGTCCAGATAGACACGGAGAGAGAACAGAGAGAGAGAGAGAGAGGGGGGGGGGTCTTCGGCACTTGGTGTTGGAAAGCGAACTGCTGGATACTTATATTGGTAGTGAAAAGACGGATTTGCCCTTGGAAGACTTTTCGGATTTGTTACCTTCTTGTGCGTGATTTTGTTTTGACCGTTTTTGAAATGAAAAATGGCAAAGTTGCCAGGTTGGATGGCCCAACTCAACTAGGCTGGGTTTCTTGCCAAAAATTGACACTGGGATGGTCGATTATAACGGATTTGCCCTTGGCTCTCTGGTAAAACTTGGCTTGGCTAAGGCCCCAAGGCTCTCTCTGTGGAAGTTTGCTTAATTTGACCTCATGTTTTTTGGGACTTTTTTGTGAAGAAATGACGATTCACAGGCCCGTGTTCTTTGATTTGAAATATTTTAAGACCCAAGAATCTCTTTTTTATTATTATTATTATTATTATATTACTATTGGCTTTTCTGTAATCTCCCATGTGATTGGATTACCGTTATGCAATGTTGTGGTCAAAACAAGATCTTATTTAAAGCTTATTTCAAATTTTACTTTAATGTGATGGCAAGAATATCCAACACCAAGGTCCTCATATATCATACATACATACATATATACATCTATGATCCAACGATTCTAGATGATCCGAGATATCCTGGAAGATCTGCTACCACAGCAGGTGATGAACTAGGCATAGATGAAGCGCGAGCTAAATGTACTTTATCTATGATATCGTTTTAAAACTTATGTTTATTTTGCTTTGCCTTATATGAATATGCAAGACAAAATTAACATTTTTTCCAGCTTGAAAAATGGAATATTCGATAAAAAGGCAGTAATTGATATAACATATTGAATACACAACATGGAAGGCTTGATTGGGGGCTGATAAAGTTACTGAAAATCCAAACTCTTTCACTTTAAATCATTTTTAATGACATTTGTAAATAACACAGTTATACAGACAAAATAATGCGAGATGATCCAAATATTGGATGAGTTCTCTAAACTTCTATAAATTAGACATCAGCTTGGATTACATTTTATTGATGAACACGCATGAAAATGTCTTATGACGCATTACACACTTTAACACGGAACAAGAACGAAGGTCAAATTTGTTGAATAGGAAGACTTAAAGTGAAGCGGGAAGAGTCTTGGTCAAATGTGTGTTGTTGGAGTATTTGCGATTAAAGAGAATTTGCTTATTTTGGAGTTGATAATTGTTGTATCAGGATGAAGGAGATTTCACATCGACTGCATTGTAGGAGAGGTCATGGATTACGTGATATGCAAGGTTGACTTGGGTTAACCTTCGTGATCACAGATTAACATTTGAATGAGATTTTGCTTGTACGAGTTGATTACTGTATTCCACATTTCAGCGCTTGCTTCTCACACTTGTCAATAAAATATTTGAAAATTGTCAAAAAGACATTACTAGCTACAAATTTGAAATGTACGTGAGTAAAAGTAGACCGTGATTTCTCTTTACTCGTTCGTTTGTTATCCATAACTTAAGAAGGCCAATCCCACTAGTTGTAAGGTACGGAAACGAGTTTAAAATATAAAAGTTTGATAACTTTTAGTCCAAAGTTTGACCAAATCCCTCCATTTTTTTAGTAAGTTGTTCATCTTTTGAGAGTGTACAAGTTTCAACTGATTATGAAAAGAGAGACCAGAAAACTTATACAATAAAAGATCAGTTATAATTTATCTTCTACAGGATTTTACAAGTTTTAATTGGCTATAAGAAGAGAAACTCACAAAAAATTACATAATTAAATATTATTATTCAAATTTACCTCATATATATATATATATATATATATAGAGGATTTAAATCTCTAAGCAGATCCAAGTAGTCATTCACATTCACACGGGAAAAAGGTGCAAACCTGGGGAGGAATGAGTGGAGGGGAGACCCATGCGGAATTGAAGGGGAAAGCAGGGGACAAAACGGACAATAGAGATGAGTTGTTGGGCTCCCCCTTTGTTTTTTGGTTGTAATGTAATGTAATGTAATAATGGAAATGGAAAAGGGCTACACTTTTTACTCTACAATTTACAATACAATATATTCAGAGACACACACAGACAGCGTCTGCAGGTTTGCACATACAAGAAAGAAAGAAACGGCGACGAGTACTCAGGCCCCCGTACATTTTTGCCAGCTGTGTCCCGCTCATTCCAGCTGCGCCCTCACCGTACAGTACCATTAGATTTTTTTTTCTCTTGGGAGAATATACTTCTACTCTCCATCTATCTATCTATCTATCTATCTAATTCTATTCTATATTGTATTTTTCTTCCTTATATAAAAGGAGAGACTTTTGCTTCTTTTTTTTTTTGGCTTATTTCATGTGCCCCTCCATTATTTTCTTCCTTTTGGTACTTGAGATTTGCGAAAATGACACTTGTTTGCACCTTAATTTTGTTGCTAATGATTTGTAAGTGTGTCTCGCGTAATAATAAGGTATACGAAAGTGCAAACGAAATGTAATGGGACTGTTTACTCGGCTCTGGAAAAAAGGACAATAAAGACACGGGCGATAAATATGATGTTAATATTAGAGAAATAAAGGAGGGCGAGTGCTCAATACAAAAGCTCGGGGTACATAAAATTGTCCGGCTTAACCTAGAAGCTTACTCTAATAAGATAGTACTTGGTTCTATTCGTGCATTTTAGCATTCAACAAAATTCTCACACATACCTAAGGCGAGACTTACGCTTGCCTTGCTCCCCCTCCCCGCTTATTAGTCCACCAACTATCGGAATCCCCTTCGAGTCGTGCTTTGCCAAGATCCAATGACATGGGTGCATCGTTCAAATCGTCAATCATGACTCTGATACCATGATATGAAGATAAGACGAGCCAAGTGTCTACCGTGAAGGCCTATATATACTGGATAAACTGAAGTTGATTTAGAATTTAAGCCAATAGAGCTTCATTCTATCTAAGGTTGGCATTTAAATCATTAAAATATGTTCAATTGGTGAAATTAAACCAACCATTCCAATCGATCACAAGCGGATTTAAAAAATACAGTTTTTTTCCCTTTGAATCGAGTGTTAGTTCCATTTGGTATATTTTAAAACATTGACCAAACCAAACTGAAACTTACCCAATGTATATGCACTTACAAATATTTCAACCTTAACCCATCCCTGGTTACTATCTAGTAGATGCCTTACTTACTATTTAACCAACAACATGAATAAGTAAACCACACCCTAACTTTCGGGTAGGCTCTAAATAGTTTATGACCATGAAATACCATAATGTTCTAATAAGTGATGGATAGACCAAAACAAGTCTGACTGCTGGCCTAGATGGGTCAATACATCCAAACCACTGAAATTGAACCGTTAAGACCAAATCGTAGAACTACGATATGTTCTTTTTTTCCTAATCTGTGGTTGTTGATTCAGTTTCATATTCAACATCCAAACAGAACGAAGTGAACTATGCTCACCCTTAATTCCATCCATCGCCATATGCCGCCGGATGTGGGACAAGCACAATTTACATGTATACATCAACTATAAAAGGTATGGCATTTAGGATGCGCTTCCTTTTCATTTTTGGGATCCAAAACTATAGTAGAATGAGCTATATAATCATCTCTAAGTGTACTGCACCGATCTTTTGCAATTCTAAATTAGTTATCTGGTCCTAAAAGGACTTTTTATGAAATGTTTTCATAGTGGATCCATCAACATTCAATTTGGTCCTTACAATCTTAGGAGGAGACCAAATGAGGAGGACAGATTCACGATCGGTGGCTTAACAGGTTATCCAATAAATTGGTTGCCTCATTCGCCTGAAAGGTTATGATTCGACAATGGTTTGGGAGTTTAGAACTCCTTTACTCGTGGTAATTAGTTCCTCCGTGATGATCCATGCCTTACACCCTGATGTTCTAGCACTTTATTGTGCAAGGGAATTTTGTAGTGGAGATCGAAGCTATCTTGATGTTAATTTTTCGTATATCATTTATTACCGTTTAAGTTGCTTTTAGTAGTATGGTTTAATATAGTTTGTGGCATTTTAAAGGCAATATTGTGCAATGTCACATAGCTCTGGGATGTGATGCTCGATGTGGTTGTTTTGGGTATTCTCGACCTCTATAACTTATTTCTTCGTTTTTGAATGAAAATTTCTCCAAATCAACAGAAATAGTTGTTATTACAATTGTATTCTTATTTGGAAACGTATTTAGAAAAGACAGGACTATGTAGTTTTATCTATGCTGTATATGTATGGGGGTGGTTGTAGTTTTTCGTTAACTATTTTTTCTTGGTTTAGCAGTCAGGTAGTAATAAGCCAACTCACATATGAGTGAAACCAAAGGAATGCTCTCTAGCTATACTAAGACTCGTATCAATTCTTTATGTAAATTAATCATTCCCGCTATTTTCAAAAAAATCTGATAACCCTAAGGCTTGAGAGAAATGACAGAGGCTTTGAGTAATAACTTCAAGGTCATAAGTTTCAATCCCCATATTGACGGGTCGTATAAAAATCGCATTTTTAACTATAACGAATACATAAGTGAATTTGATAAAAGCGACCATAGATTCAAACAAATGGGGTCCCCCCCCCCCCCCCCCCCCCCGTTCTTTCACGATTAATGTCAAGTTCTCATAGAGGGATGCCATTTGCTTTCTGTCTTTAAACATGTGAATGGTGTACATGACCCTAAGCTATGGCGATACCAAATGATCGAGGATCAATGGTCTATCAACCATCTAAAATCGTTGACTATACTATAACAGAAGAATCTTGCAAAATCATTAGTACCTAGATAATACGAAGTACTAAATGATCAAAAATCAATGGTCTCAATCATTTAGAATCGTTGAACATACTATAAAATAATGACCTACCTTTCTTAGTCCCTCCTCTTTTTTCATCAGCTTGCTTATCTGACGACTTTAAAAAATTAAAATCTCTAACCCGAAACCAAGCAATATTTTCTCGCGTTAATACCAGCCGAACGATGGGGAAATCTTGGTTTCTTGGATCGGTCTTGGTGAAACAGTATATCCCTTTCAACGGGAGTGTGGATGGTTGGTTATTAAGGGAGTGAATGATGGAGTGGATGGAAAGTGTCCATTCAGACAATGATTGAGACAAACAAATAAATGAGGGCTTTCTTTTATTTCGAAAGCTTGGTTGGTCTCACACCAAGAATCTCATAAAACATTTGGTGGTCCCATTTCATGAGACGAGTGTTCATAAAGCACCCATGTCTAAAGACCTTCACCTTTAATATGAACGGAGTCTGTGGGATGCAGCCGGTGGCTGATGCTCACCCAATTGGCCAACCTTATTTTCTTCTCGTTTTTGCTATAAACCCAAACAAAGCATTAGCAAATTTGTTATATTTGTTCTCATATTTCAGAAGTTGTTGAAAGTACTTTATTTTGAAAATTACATAGTTATTTGAGGAATTGTGAGGTCAATTATTTGATTTTGAAAAAGTAGTAGGACATTGAGTATAAAAAGGAAGTTGTAGAAACTTTTGAAAATTGGATAAACAAACAAAGAATTTCGTTTACTCTAAATGGAAATCACTTTGTAAACAGATGAATTTTGTAACTAAACATAAGTATAAATCTCTTGTACATGCTAGCATGTCAGGTTCCTAAGCTATACAAGCATGTTAGAAAAGAAAAAGATACCATCTTGTAATCACTATTTGCTTATTTAACTGCTGAAAAAAGGTTGGCATTGCTATAAATAGGTTCTCGTCATAAATCATAAATAAGAGAGGTTACATGAGGGGGAGGCCATAAATAGAGATCCAACTCTTATATTAAATATACCCGTTGTGTCTATTATTGTCTTTGGTTTTAGTCACGACTTCTGAAATTGCGGGCGTTTTAGTTTAGTATCAGAACACGAACATGACAGGAAATAACTTCTGGAATGACTATCGTACTTGAGAGAGTACTATCGCTTAATAAACTAAGAAGCAAATTCGGAATTAGTCTAACAAACTAAAAACAAAATGTCCAGATTACTCTGGGCATAGCTATGAGAGGAAACGCCATAGTGTATAAATGTCGTTAAGATGAAAAATGCTTTGTGCATCAAATATATTAAGGGTAAGTCAAACTTTCCTTTATCGACTATTATTTTGTCAACTAATAAGCAAGCGTAAGGCAATTACGTGTTGCACCCGAAATATTCGACTAATATGACAACTAATATGGGTGAATTTTACATTAAAAAAATGTGTAAAATTTTAATCTCACCGATTATTAAGTAGTTATATCACATCTAACAGCGATTGTAACACAATCACCTATTGCATCTTAAATATACGTTCGATTAACGCAGCTGGTGCATATCCCGTTACTCTTTCCTTACCGAAATAGTGTATGTTAAATTTAAATAAGTAGACTTGGGCTATGTTTGATTTTCTTTTCGTTTTCAGTTTTTTCTCTAATTCTGTAAATTGGAGAAAAAAACGCGTTTCGCACATAATTTTTATTATTTTTCTTCAGTTTTGAAAATTAATTTTTTTAAATAGGGTTTCTTTTAAAAACTCCCATTTAAGAATTTTGAGTTTTCAATTTTTAATTTTATTTTGAGACCACCACCACCAGCACCCTCTCACCACCATAACCACTGCCCACCACCGGTGACCACCAGCAAGCCACCGCCACACTCCACCACCATTACCGAAATCACCACCAAAGAAAAAATTAAAAATAAAAACTGGGTAATCAAACACTTATTTATTTTTATAAAAAATAAAAACTGGGTAATTAAATATTTATTTATTTTTATAAAAATAAAGATTGGGTAATCAAACACTTATTTATTTTTGTAAAAAATAAAAATTAAACTGATTTTTATTTTTTAAAAATAAAAAGTCAAAATTGAAAACGAAACGCTACCATAGTTCTCTCGAAAAAGAGTGAACAAATGTAATCAAGGGTCAACCCAAAGGTTTTTGAAAATTGCGAGTAAGACTCATTTTTCTTTTAATTCCAACTCCCTCCGCTGGTAGGAGTCATTTGGTCCGTACATGCTTTAAGTAAACATCAAACAAACTGCAAAGCTTAGGTGAAAACAAAAGGGTAGCTATGCTATAACATGGTACTTTAGGCGTTTTGGTTGCCCTAAACATTTTTGGACGACACTGCGTAATCTGCACTATTATACAATAATATCTTTATGCACAAACTTATTTTAAACTTTTAACTATATGTTTTCATTAGTATTAAGTTCAAATTATAAAAAATTTAACCAAGTTCATTGTTAAAAATTTCTTGACATATAAGTAGGTAACCACTCTATCCTTATTATAGTTAAAACTTCTTCATCGAGGGTGTTTGAGATTGATTATAGGATGGTCAAACCTGATTTAATTTAGATTAAATCATGATTGTGAGTGTTTGGCAAAAGAGATTAAGAGATTTAATCCATCTCCAAAAGTTAAAAACTGATTTAATCCATAATCCTCAAAAGTGAGGATTATGAAATAATTACTTTTCATAATCAGGTTTGACCTTCTAATTTACCATCATATCCCCATATTTTTTTTTTACAAAAGATCTCTCATACCCCTTAATTAATTAGATAGTTTTTTGAATTTATCTCTTCTCCTACGGTTAAAACACATAGAGGGATACATCCGCCCTCTTCCTCCACACTATTTCTGTAAGTTTTTTTTATCTTCTTATCTTGTAATCTTTTCTTCTATTTTAAAGTTTACGAATAAAAGTTATGTTAACGTTGTTTGTATGTTAGAAAATTGTTTATTGAGTGTCCTTTATAGTTATTTTGTCATAGTGAAACTGATTTAAGTACTTTTTATCCAAACACTTTTTATAGATTTAATCCAGTTTACAACTATTTTTGCCAAACAACAAACTGATTCTGATTAAATCAGATTTTGAAAATTGATTAAGATTTAAGCTGAATCTGCTTTTTTTAATCAATCCCAAACGGACTCCGTCCAAAATTCCTACCGCCAACATTGTTTGCTCCACTTCTATTACTCCTTCCTTCCGGGTTTTCATTTTCATGATGAACCTATTTCCTTTTTTTATGTGCATTTTGCTCTGTATCAGTTAAATTTGCATATGGTTTTTCTTTAACCGCAAACACATTACGTAGTGTTAAAACAATCATTATTAATTGCAAATGTAAGGATAGTTCTGCCTAAAAGTGGTGATTCAGGCGCTTTGGTTCACCTAAAAGTTTTTGGACAGCGCGGCCTCTTATATACTATTATTAAAGTAGAGCACATTTTTGCTATATTTTTTTTCTCTTCTAATTATACGCCTTCACAATATACTAAGTTCAAGTTAAGGAAAATTTACTAATGATCAATGCCGGTAATTGTTAACATATACTCTCTTTGTCCCCAAAAAAAGGTTGATCATATTCTCATTTTGCACTATTCTAAAAAAATTGATCACTTTTCAAATTAAGAAAGATTTCGTAGGTATTTTTTCAAGTATATCCTTCTTATATTTTTAATTCTATTTTTCTCTCCACATTTAATTCTCCACCAACTCATTTTCTCTCTCCTGATCCCCCTCCCCCCCCCCCCCTCGAAATAAATGAGAAACACAAAATATATATAACTTATATCCTTAATATGCTTATGCCAAGTTAAAATGGAGCAATATTTTTGGAACCAGGAGAGTTATAGATAATAGCTCCATCCCACTACAATTGAACTTACTCATTGTCCTCATTATTACGATCACTCTCTCCAAGCATTCAACCGTCAATATTTTCACTCCATTTCTATAGCCCCATATTTTTTGAGTCTCCAATTTCATGATCAGCTTATTCCCTTCTTTATGTACATTTTATTATCGGTGTCACTTAAATGTAGATATGATTTTCTTTACTTGCAAACACATTGCCTGTGCCGACGGTCCTTAAAATAGATATTATTGCCGTCCTTGCTGGCTCTTACGCACGCACATTGCTTTGTGATACTTTGACTCTCATTTCACGTGGTAGAACCTTGAAATGTACAATCTCCAAAAGGTCAATCTTAAGTGGTTGAATTAAGTGTTAACACTCTCAGGTTGGTGAACAGCTTACTAGCTAACAAATTTTCAACTACTGAGCTGTATAAATTCATACTTTTTACTTCGTACAACATACGTACATGGTGTTATGCCTAGAGATGTTTTTTCTTTATTAAATTACTAGAATTGCATGCATGTTAGTTATAGACATTGTGACATGACAACAATGGATAAAAATTTAAAAAAAGAAATAGTTAGGACCACTTTGACAATCAACCCAATTATTAAATGTCGCTAAATGACCACTCATGACCAACAATAATACTATATTCTAATTGCAGACAACGTGCCCTAATACTTAAGTAGGTGAAGTGGCTTGACCTTGGCTGCCTATATCAATTAATATTCAAAGACTGAATGCTTACAGCCAATGTTAAAGCCTATAAGGGCTCTGTAATGTGTCATGATCAAATATAGAATAAGACAGCTTCAAATGTACACCCTACTAAATAAATCATCAAGTTCTTGGCTGCTTTCAACTTTTAGGTTTGTGGCTTTTGTCCAATGGCCAAACTCAAACACCCCATCTAGGCTGTCCCGAATTACATTTATATTTTTTTAAAAGGAGTTCTCGATGAATTGGTCTTAAACTTAGGAATAAGGAAGTAGATATGTCATTGTCGTTGTTGTCGTTGGTATTGATTTCATTATTAGTGATTATTTATACTGTATTTGTAACGACCCGATTACGGTTTTGTCACACAGTGATGTCTCTCTTAAAAGAACTAGTCAATAAGTACTTTTAAGATCACACACAAAGTCTTATAAGTGCAATTTGCAATCTCCCCTCCTTATATCTTACCATCTTTGCTAAGGCTCGACAACACATGACTTAGAATCTTCTTCTTTAACCAATGTGAAATATATCTGGCTCACTGTTTGACACCCCAAGCATTCTCTTGATGTATACTGGACTTGCCTTCTTTTTTCTCAACTATTTGCAACCCGACTAAATAGCACAGTTCCAGAACTTTTGAGAGTCGGCTCTGATACCATTTTTTACGACCTAATATACGATTCAGCCATAAAGTAATGCCTTCTTCAAAATGGTTAACCACGCAAGTACTTCTCAGGTTATAAGTAATGTATAGGGCTTAGAGCAGAATTCTCAAAAGTCAAGACACCCTCGGATAGGCCTTTAATTGCAACTTGTAAAAAAGGGTACATTAAGGATTTGTGGCTGAAGTTCCACACAAATGCTAAGAGATTACGCCCCTCAAGTACTCCAGTTAAGTGACTCGTTGGCCTTGTAACGCAGGACATGAGTAAGACAAAAATTCTCCACCAGCTATTCTCTGGTAACATTTGCACTCTCATTACTAGAATTCATATATCCACAGCTAGTTAGCAGGACAAACTTATTTGGAATCCTAGCTACACCTTTAAATTGTTTTTGGTTGCATTAGTGTTAACTTTCGTTATGATCGGAAAGTGAGTATTATTGAAGCCACAAACCCTAAATTTGACTTAGGGAACGATATCCCATCTAAAATCTAAATCATCGTTGGAAACTTGGTCTCCCTAAATAATATAATTGTTCCTCTGGCAAATCCTAACAAATAGACTACCTACCAAGCCAGGGCTTGTTAGATTCAACAACATTAATAATGACCAATGTGATTTATGTCATAGCTACACAAAACCTTCTCTCATTTGTTCATACATTTTTCAGATTTGGAACCAATATGGTTTGGTTTAGATTTAGGGATAAACTTAATTTGACAAGCCATTATCCCAATTTTTCTAACAGCTAATTGCATGAAAAACCAAAGAAAGTGCTCATTATTTCTGCAAAATCTAAAATCTCAACCAATATATTCTAAAATCTTTGGTATATTGGCTGTATAGAAATGACATATCATACCAAGCGACTCGTATTGCCTAATGAACATGAAGAAAACATCTTAACAACCATCGCATGCCAATTGGGTAAATATGATAAAAGCAAATCCTAACTAAGCAGAACTACCAACAGGGTCACCGAGACCAAATTTTCATGACGAAAGAAGCAGAAGCACCATACTCAACTTCTTGTCACTTTTCGAAGATCAAACAATTTTCGTCTTCATTGAATGCAAGTTCCAACAGCACAGTCTAGAATCTGGAGTGGGAATATGTGTCGCGAAATCTTTGGGAGTATAGATGGGTTCTGGGTTCAACAACTCATTCTTATTCAACAAACCCCTCTACATTAAAATCCCTAGTATGTTCAAAGGTCCTGAATGGGGCAAAACATAAAAACCTCATACATACCGTACTTTACACTAATTCAAAAGGCTTTCTTGATCAGATGACAGGATTGGAAATGATTAGTGCAGAAGCTAACCCGATTATTGATTATACTTTTTCATGTTTGTATCGTGTTCTATTCCTTTAGAATTATTTGACAGTGTAGTTACCAGGCGAAGCAGTCGCACTTTGCCACTTTTATGTGCAAAGAAAGATCACCAATATTCTTGGACTAGGCTCATCTTGATTTACATATTTGTAGATCTAACTTTCGGATGCAAAAATTTATTGCTTCATATATCACTTTGATGATGTAAATTGTAAACTACCAAACAGGCATGAGAACTTTGTAAAACCCCTATATCAATGAAATATTTCTTTTATTACCAAAGGCCAAGTTGCATATAACCCCTTTAGATTTGTCACTTTTAACAAATAGTACCATGGTCTTTCTCTTTGGGTAATTACAACCCACCGTACTAGATTATCAAAAATAGAACCCAAAACCGGCAAACTATCTAAATTTTATGGGACGGCCTGTCCATGGTTCCTAAGTGACCTACTTAGAGGGGCATTTAAGTGTAGGGGACTACCTAATTAAAGTAGCACATAAGATGACATGTGCGGCACAACATGTATGATTAATGACGCAAAACCCAAATGTTAGAAAGCATGAAAAACAATAGACTTCAGAAAGTGATATTCGGGCATGAATCTCAGAAGGTTGGATTGGATCAAAATTCTAAAAGTTTTATTACTCTTTAATGGAGCAACAGATCTTTGAAAGGAAGGTGATATGTGCTTAATAACCCTCAGAGTCTGCCAAGAATATCTCTCAGAACTGAAAATAATTAAGTCGTCAGGGCTTGGCAAGAAATAGGTTCGAAGAACCAGTTCTATTGTTGATTAAATCAACAAAAAGTCATTGAAACAAATGGGAACTTAGTAAGGCTCAGAGAAGCTGGTACCTTGAATGGAGCAACAGATCTTTGAAAGGAAGGTGATATGTGCTTAATAACCCTCAGAGTCTGCCAAGAATATCTCTCAGAACTGAAAATAATTAAGTCGTTAGGGCTTGGCAAGAAATAGGTTCGAAGAACCAGTTCTATTGTTGATTAAATCAACAAAAAGTCATTGAAACAAATGGGAACTTAGTAAGGCTCAGAGAAGCTGGTACCTTCGGAAGAAAGCCGAGGAGAGGACAACCTTGAATAATGTCAACCTTGAACTCCAACCGAATCCTTGCCATTCACATAGAGAATGGAACATTAATCAAAGGGGGAAAGAGGTTCATCAACAGGCTATCGAACACTTCTATGAATTTCTAAGCTGTCTTGTGCCAAGTAGGCAACAAACAAGAGAACAACTACAGCAAGTGATCCATAAACAGCTAACAATTGATGAGCAGGCTATGCTTGTAAAACCTGTCACTGAGAAGGAGATCAAAGAAGCTATCTTCTCCTTCAAAGCCAATAGAGCACCTGGTCCAGATGGTTATACTGCTCAGTTTTATCAGCAAAATTGGAGTGTGGTAGGCAAAGAAGTAACTATTGTTGTGCTGGAAATGCTTAACTCCAACAAAGGTATCAAGTTTTTCAATAACACTACCCTATCTTGGTACCTAAAATACCTTGTCCAAACACTATGAAGGATTTCAGGCCAATAGCATGCTGTAATATCATTTATAAGTGTGTTTCTAAGATACTTTGTGCAAGAATTAAACAAGTCTTGCCACAGTTGATTAGTAAACTGTAATATCCTGAACTTCGGGAGCCGATTAAAATAACCATTCGGGCTCCGAAAAATAAACGGTCGCTAATTTTGAGCAATACTCGAGTATTAGAAGCTTGTGGAAGCTTAAAAGAATTTTGGGGCAAAAATGTAATTTTTGAAACTTTTGGGGTATTTTTGTAATTTTTGAAAATTAGAGGGGCTGGTTTGTAAATTTTGAAAATTAGCTACAAGATGTTGACACCTCCTCCTTGGTTAATGACTCAGCTAACTAAAACTATTAAATATTGGATTTGGATAATGATTTCAGGTAAAGCAAGGAAGAAAGAAATGAAAAAAAAGAGAGAACAAAAGGCAAAAAGGGGAAACCTTTCCCGAAAGGGAAAGGAACAAAAGAAACAGAAGAAGAAAAAGGGACGAACAGTGAAGAAGAACAGAAGGAAAACATAGAGGGAAGAAGAAAGAGAGAGAGCTCGGACAGAGCTAGAGAGAAACTGAGAGATTTTTCTAAGGGTAATCCCTATCCCTCATGTGTATGAAATTTCATTGTGTGTGTGTGAATTCAGGTGTGTGAAACCGTGCGTGTGTCACCGTGAGTGCCGAGTGTGCCTACGGTTATTATGTGTGTGTTTATGTTGCGTGAGAATTTCGGGTGGGAAATTATACCTATATACGGGTAATCATGTTAACGAGCTTTGAATTTGTGTGTGTTAGGAAGATAATGAGTGGAATTCATGAGTTTCAGGGTGGTTGAAGTGTGTGTTCTTGAGTGTTCTTGAGAGTGGGTGTACGGGGGTGTGAGATTTTGGGTATTGAGTGTATATGGGTGTGTTAGTGTGTGATTTGTGCGGATATGAAAGTGTTACAAGTGTTTGTGTGTGTTTTAATGGTGGGTTTCAGTGAATTTCGAAGACCATCAGAGAGCTTCGGTGTGTGTGTTCGAACAAGGAAGATGAAGTGTGTGTTTCAGGGTGCAATAGTGTGTGTGTTTGTTTTAAATAGTGTGTGTTATTGTCGCTAAAGGTGAAATTCATTTAGGCAGTTTTTGATTGAATTTTAATAAATAGTTAGAGTCAAAATTAGACAAAACTCAAAACTGTAACCCCCAATAAGTTTACGAGATCTACTCTCTGGAAAATTTTGGGAATTTTTGGGATCTGCAAAGGGTGCTAAATTGGGGTATCGATTAAATAACTTTATCAAATTAATTAACCTAGTAAACGAAGTTATTTTAATCTAAAATTTTTAAGGAAACTCTATTTTACAGATAGGATTCAGCATCTAAAATTTCGTGCCATTCTGAGGCCGATAAGTATTTTTCGCGAAACTAGCCTTTTAGCGCTCGGTCCGGACACCGGTTCAGGATTTTCGGACGAAAATTTTATAAACTACTTTTTAGGCCAGAAATGACATAGGGATGCTTAAAATAGCGGTTTAAGATATTTCTGGTGCCGGAAACCCCCAAGGGTGTTTTTGTAATTTACCACCCCGAGGGGGTATTTGGGTAATTTTACCTATAAGGGGTGTTTTGAAGTAAATTTACATACAGTAAGATTATTTTAGTGACTTTGCTTATGGAAAAGTCGTTTTGAGAATTAAAGTGTAACGGGGGGTATTTTGGTAATTTGCCACCCCGAAGGAGTATTTTGGTAATTTGACCTAAGAAAGGTATTTTTGCATAAATTTACATATGAAAAGTTTATTTTAGTGATTCTACTTACGGGTAGACCGTTTGGGTGATTTAAGTCCGAGAGGGGCATTTCGGTAATTTTACACCCTAGGGGCGTTTCGGTAATTTTACATACCCGGTGAGGGGAGGTTCATTTTGGGAGCATGTGTGAGTTTATATTAAGTTATACTTTTGTTCTGTAGGCTCTATTCTAATGGTTCGATTATTCCGTTTAGGTTAAAGCTAAAGACTTCCGGTTAGGATAATTTAGCTGCGGATCCAGGTAAGGGATTCTATCTGAACCCTGGGGAAGGACTTTCGTCCGAACCCTTATTTTGATAACTCGTACTCGCAAGTAATCATTTGATTTACTTATGGCTAATGCCGAACTCTGAATCTGGTATGATATCAGCATGTTCTTGTCCAGAAAACCCGAATATTGAACCTGGATCGATTGTTTGGAAATCTTTTGATGCTCGCCTGTTATTGTGTGCTGAGCAAATTTGACAATTGTCTGTATCCGTTCTTTCGGATTGTTGTGCTTAAAACTCGATAATTATTCGTAATCGTTTTGTTGTTTATCTGTGATTTTCTTCTGACAATTATGATTTCCTCTGAAATTCTGATTTCTTCTGAAAATCTGATTTCTTCTGAAAATTCTGAATGCTGACTTGTGTCAGTATGATTATTGTTATTGGAATCTGAATTGATATTGTTAATTTTTCTGTGTTGACCTGGGTTATCTGTTCTGTTCTGAGGCGGGCGTTATAAGGCTGGTCTGAATCCTGCATGGAATGCAGGCTAGTACCTAAATGGACTAGTAATTATTCTGGTACATCATGCATGTGTACATTCTGTTAGCGTGCCGGAATGACATTGCAATCGCCCAGGGTCAACGTTGATTTTTGATTTTTCTCTATTCTGTATATTGCCGTGACTATTACGGAAATGTCTGAAAAGTATTATCTGAAATGATCTGTACTTCTGTTGAAATTCTTTGGGAAAACCTTCAGTGTATTTTGGAAAGAACTGTCTCAGATGATCTGTATACGTTTGAAAGATCTTGAGAAAACTCTGTTGTGTTTTGAAGATGATCTTTTATTAATTGTTCTAAAACCCATCATGGGTATTACTGTTTATTTTGGTATCTGTTTCTGTGAATTTCGATCATTTTGAGAATCATTGAGTATTTTTGACCGTTTGAAGTATTCTGGAAATCTTTGTCAGTTGGATTCTTGGAATCATTTTGTAATCCTGTTGGTAGTCCTTGTGCGACCTTACTGAGCTCTCAAAAGCTCACCCTTCGTTTGATTCCTTTCTGCAGGTTTTGATCAAATGTAGCATGTTCGGGAATGGGTTAGAGTCTGTGTGAGATCCTGATGAGCCCATCACTACTGTGTAGGGAGACCCCTGCGTGGGTTAGTTTTGTCAACTCGTTCTATAAGAACTTGAGTTTGTAAAGAACCTAGATCTTAATAGTTCAAGTTTGAATAGTTTTGTAATATTGAATGTAAAGAGTTTGAGTTGATATCGGATTAACTGTTTTGGAAGTATGTGTTAGTGAACAGGTGTGATGTGCTCCGGTAGGTTAACGACCCGGGAGTTCGGGGCAGTGGAGCTCCGGATTTCTGGGGGCGTTACAGTTGGTATCAGAGCAGTTCGGTCTTGTGGTATTAGAAGTATAGGCATATAAATTTGTAGGCATGGAACCACATGATGTAGGTAACATGATTCTGTGGAATGGTATTTCGGTTAATGAGAGTGGGGTAGGATGATGGTAGAGTTAGAAGTCTGCCTTGACTAGTCATTGTGTTGTTCTTTATACCCGTGTTGGTATAACTCTGATAACTGCTTATTGTATCCGTATGGTCAGAATTTGAAGCTCTGGCAGCGGTAATGATATGGAGGGCCTAGTGGTCCCCGATAGATGAAATTTCAAGAGGATTGTATAAGATGGAACAGGAAAATGCCCGGAATTAAAAAGACCTGATCAGATGATGTTTTGATTGGACAATGTACTGTATGAGTATTATGATTGTAGAGAGACAACCCTACTCAATAGAGGAAACAACAGAATCATAGAACTGATAGTTATGATTTTGAAGACTATGAATCCGATTCCGACTTTGATGACATAGGATTTGACATCTGACAGCTAAAAGTATCTAATCCGGTTTAACCATAACCATCACCTTGAAATAAGAGTATCTTGGGCGATCTTAATAAATAAAATGATCAGCTACAGGGAGGTTATTGGACCCAGTAGAAGCAACAAACTGGATTGGTAAAGTTGAGAAAATTTTGAGCAACCGATTGTATAAACTTTAAGCAACTATAAGTGAAGTGACAAAGGTTGAAATTGGTGGATATAAACTGAGAGGCGAGGTTGGTTTGGGTGGAAAATGGTAATGAAAAGTCTGACTCATCAGCAAGTGATTGATGTCACTTGGGAACCCTTCAGAGAATTATTTTGACTGGTATTTTGCGAGACTTCATGAACAGATGTGAGAGAATTGTTGATGTGAGATAACATGTTAAGATTCAATAAACAAGGTTGAGATGAGATCTCATGATTTGTTGGATTCGCAGTAAGAATATTATTCCTGGAGGCAGGTAACTGCCAAAAGTCTGAGTGGGGGCTTAGGCCTGGACTGAGAGATAGAATGCTCCCAGCTTGATCGATGAGTGATAAGTGGGAATTTTTCCTGAATAGATTTGTATGAGCTGACAGTCGTCAGCAAAAATTTTTACAGTCGACACAGTACGGTGCCCTAGATTAAAGGTTGGGGCAAAATCAGAGATTGAGGCCCACTTCAGTTCGATGGTATTGAGATCTGGATAGAATTCAAGGCATGATATGGAATTCAAGGGAGCACAGGGTGAAGGCACTCGACCAGCTCAGAGTATTATACCTGGACCATTTTATGGTTCTGGAGTTTGACCAACATAGAGTACTGGTCAGGGTGGCGGGTCAATTTTCTGGCCACCCCATGCGATATGTGAGATAGAAGTCATTTAAGCATGGCAGCGTGAAACATTAAGTTTGAACTTGTCTGTTTGTGAGAAATAATCTGTTGATACCCATAACTAGTGTAAGAAAGAGCGGTATTCCTTGGCAGGAAGAGAACACGGTCAGTAAGGGCTGAGGCCCAGAATATCCGTAAGACATTATGCAATGTCTGCTTAGGATGTTGTTATATCTGATGACGTAATGTCAAGACTACATGGTAATCCATTAAATTTCCATCTACGGCTTGATTATGAAGTATCAAGTACCTTTGTATCCTCTACCTTCGCATAGTGATTGAAGGTGAAACTTATCTGTTAGGAACTGATCTTGTGATAGGTACTCCATTGGATAATCCTTTAACTGCTTCTACGGTTCTCTGTAACTTTACTATCTACCTAAGGGATAGAGATGTTTCTGTGGATCTCATGATATTTATTGTTCGAGGTTTGATATTGTGCAAGACATGAATTGATTACACTCTAATCATGTATCTGTAAGTTGTTAGAGAAAAGCCTAGTCGAAGTTAAGTTTGTGATTTGATTTATGAGTGGGAATAGTGTTTGGAAAATGACTGGTGTTAAGACCAAAAATTTTGGTTTAAGGGTACAAGAAGGGATTTGGACTTTTGCTCTGTCATCTGAATCATCCTTTGCATATTGAATTCAAGGACGACTTAATTGAATGTCATCTTACGCTGAGACGTCAGAGAAGATGTCATTCATGCTGGTTCGTCTTATTCATTTTCGAGATATTTATCGTCCTTTTGCATCTGTTTGGACTTGATGAGGTAGTATCTGACCCACTGGCCATGGGAAAGCTACAAATCTTATTAAAGACCAATAACTCCTTCTGATTCTGATTGCTCTGAGTCATTGGGTTGACTTTGCTTTTGTCAGACCGATATCATTGCTTCTGTGTCTGTCGTTTCTTCTGGAATGTCACAGAATTCTGTTGTGAATCTCGAAAGCTAATATGCATGATTTTGTTAAAGATTTTTGTATTTGATTACCTGATTGCGATTAGTACTATCAATATTTGCGTAGTTTTCCTTACCTGGATATGAGGTTAGGTAAATTCCTAAACCTCAGATAATCTGTAAGCGAGAATAGACTCTAGGAATGCTGATTAGGTTTGGATAAGTTATTCGATGATTTGGTATAAGATGAAATTTGTCTGAATCTGGGATAACAAACCGTTGGTTATTTGCTTTCGGAACTGGAAGATTTTAAACGTTTAGCTGAAACAGATGATTGAAGGATAAAGTTATGAGATTTTCCTAAATAGTACATAGTTATGTTAAGCTAACATATCTTTCAATGATGAACTTGGCAGTAATTTGGACTCGTTGTTTTGAGGTATTAGAGTGTGCAGTGAAAGCCTAGTGGCTACATTTTTGTTGTATGCGGCGAGGCATAAGTGCTCATGTGAATTGATTACCCTACCCAGGTTAGCCTTGGTAAACCGCAGGTCATATCTGACCATCATTTTGTATTTTAATATGCATTGATCATAAAGTTGAGATTATAATCATAAGTGAATTGTGCAAATGATGAGATCTCTGGTGTATGAGTAACATAAGAGAGGGAAAATCTGTCGTATTAGAGCTTGACTTAATCTGTTTGATATGCGTGAAATTCGGAGCGGTGTAGGTTCTGCTCAGGGAGTTCTGTATCCGTTAAATCATCGTCCGTGAAATTCTGGACTAGTTAGAGTAAAGTGATTATCCGACAGAATTTCAGTTTAGTGTTATGATTTGGATTTAAACAGTTGCATCTGGGTATTCATGGGACAAGAATCCAGGTACGAAAGTCAAAGGTAGCGTAGCTGCCAAGAGATAGTTATCAGAGTGGCGCAGTGGAGGCATAATGCCTGGACGACATAAGTGATAGAGAATCCGCGAGCAAATTTCGAGGACGAAATTTTTATAAGGGGGGAAGAATGTAATATCCTAAACTTCGGGAGCCGATTAAAATAACCATTCGGGCTTCGAAAAATAAACGGTCGCTAATTTTGAGCAATACTCGAGTATTAGAAGCTTGTGGAAGCTTAAAAGAATTTTGGGGCAAAAATGTAATTTTTGAAACATTTGGAGTATTTTTGTAATTTTTGAAAATTAGAGGGGCTGGTTTGTAAATTTTGAAAATTAGCTACAAGATGTTGATACCTCCTCCTTGGTTAATGACTCAGCTAACTAAAACTATTAAATATTGGATTTGGATAATGATTTCGGGTAAAGCAAGGAAGAAAGAAAAAAAAAAAGAGAGAACAAAAGGCAAAAAGGGGAAACCTTTCCCGAAAGGGAAAGGAACAAAAGAAACAGAAGAAGAAAAAGGGACGAACAGTGAAGAAGAACAGAAGGAAAACAGAGAGGGAAGAAGAAAAGAGAGAGCTCGGACAGAGCTAGAGAGAAACTGAGAGATTTTTCTAAGGGTAATCCCTATCCCTCATGTGTATGAAATTTCATTGTGTGTGTGTGAATTCAGGTGTGTGAAACCGTGCGTGTGTCACCGTGAGTGCCGAGTGTGCCTACGGTTATTGGGTGTGTGTTTATGTTGCGTGAGAATTTCGGGTGGGAAATTATACCTATATACGGGTAGTCATGTTAACGAGCTTTGAATTTGTGTGTGTTAGGAAGATAATGAGTGGAATTCATGAGTTTCAGGGTGGTTGAAGTGTGTATTCTTGAGTGTTCTTGAGAGTGGGTGTACGGGGGTGTGAGATTTTGGGTATTGAGTGTATATGGGTGTGTTAGTGTGTGATTTGTGCGGATATGAAAGTGTTGCAAGTGTTTGTGTGTGTTTTAATGGTGGGTTTCAGTGAATTTCGAAGACCATCAGAGAGCTTCGGTGTGTGTGTTCGAACAAGGAAGATGAAGTGTGTGTTTCAGGGTGCAATAGTGTGTGTTATTGTCGCTAAAGGTGAAATTCATTTAGGCAGTTTTTGATTGAATTTTAATAAATAGTTAGAGTCCAAATTAGACAAAACTCAAAACTGTAACCCCCAATAAGTTTACGAGATCTACTCTCTGGAAAATTTTGGGAATTTTTGGGATCTGCAAAGGGTGCTAAATTGGGGTATCGATTAAATAACTTTATCAAATTAATTAACCTAGTAAACGAAGTTATTTTAATCTAAAATTTTTAATGAAACTCTATTTTACAGATAGGATTCAGCATCTAAAATTTCGTGCCATTCTGAGGCCGATAAGTATTTTTCGCGAAACTAGCCTTTTAGCGCTCGGTCCGGACACTGGTTCAGGATTTTCGGACGAAAATTTTATAAACTGCTTTTTAGGCCAGAAATGACATAGGGATGTTTAAAATAGCGGTTTAAGATATTTTTGAGATTTTTTTGGTGCCGGAAACCCCCAAGGGTGTTTTTGTAATTTACCACCCCGAGGGGGTATTTGGGTAATTTTACCTATAAGGGGTGTTTCGAAGTAAATTTACATACAATAAGATTATTTTAGTGACTTTGCTTATGAAAAAGTCGTTTTGAGAATTAAAGTGTAACGGGGGGTATTTTGGTAATTTGACCTAAGAAAGGTATTTTTGCATAAATTTACATATGAAAAGTTTATTTCAGTGATTCTACTTACGGGTAGACCGTTTGGGTGATTTAAGTCCGAGAGGGGTATTTCGGTAATTTTACACCCTAGGGGCGTTTCGGTAATTTTACATACCCGGTGAGGGGAGGTTCATTTTGGGAGCATGTGTGAGTTTATATTAAGTTATACTTTTGTTCTGTAGGCTCTATTCTAATGGTTCGATTATTCCGTTTAGGTTAAAGCTAAAGACTTCCGGTTAGGATAATTTAGCTACGGATCCAGGTAAGGGATTCTATCTGAACCCTGGGGAAGGACTTTCGTCCGAACCCTTATTTTGATAACTCGTACTCGCAAGTAATCATTTGATTTACTTATGGCTAATGCCGAACTCTGAATCTGGTATGATATCAGCATGTTCTTGTCCAGAAAACTCAAATATTGAACCTGGATCGATTGTTTGGAAATCTTTTGATGCTCGCCTGTTATTGTGTGCTGAGCAGATTTGACAATTGTCTGTATCCGTTCTTTCGGATTGTTGTGCTTAAAACTCGATAATTATTCGTAATCGTTTTGTTGTTTATCTGTGATTTTCTTCTGACAATTATGATTTCCTCTGAAATTCTGATTTCTTCTGAAAATTCTGAATGCTGACTTGTGTCAGTATGATTATTGTTATTGGAATCTGAATTGATATTGTTAATTTTTCTGTGTTGACCTGGGTTATCTGTTCTGTTCTGAGGCGGGCGTTATAAGGCTGGTCTGAATCCTGCATGGAATGCAGGCTAGTACCTAAATGGACTAGTAATTATTCTGGTACATCATGCATGTGTACATTCTGTTAGCATGCCGGAATGACATTGCAATCGCCCAGGGTCAACGTTGATTTTTGATTTTTCTCTGTTCTGTATATTGCCGTGACTATTACGGAAATGTCTGAAAAGTATTATCTGAAATGATCTGTACTTCTGTTGAAATTCTTTGGAAAAACCTTCAGAGTATTTTGGAAAGAACTGTCTCAGATGATCTGTATACGTTTGAAAGATCTTGAGAAAACTCTGTTGTGTTTTGAAGATGATCTTTTATTAATTGTTCTGAAACCCATCATGGGTATTACTGTTTATTTTGGTATCTGTTTCTGTGAATTTCGATCATTGAGTATTTTTGACCGTTTGAAGTATTCTGGAAATCTTTGTCAGTTGGATTCTTGGAATCATTTTGTAATCCTGTTGGTAGTCCTTGTGCGACCTTACTGAGCTCTCAAAAGCTCACCCTTCGTTTGATTCCTTTCTGCAGGTTTTGATCAAATGTAGCATGTTCGGGAATGGGTTAGAGTCTGTGTGAGATCCCGATGAGCCCATCACTACTGTGTAGGGAGACCCCTGCGTGGGTTAGTTTTGTCAACTCGTTCTATAAGAACTTGAGTTTGTAAAGAACCTAGATCTTAATAGTTCAAGTTTGAATAGTTTTGTAATATTGAATGTAAAGAGTTTGAGTTGATATCGGATTAACTGTTTTGGAAGTATGTGTTAGTGAACAAGTGTGATGTGCTCCGGTAGGTTAACGACCCGGGAGTTCGAGGCAGTGGAGCTCCGGATTTCTGGGGGCATTACATAAACAGCAGTCAGCTTTTGTGGCCAAGAGATCTATTACTGATAATATACTCCTCATGCAAGAATTGGTTAAGAATTACCACAAGGCAGGAGGTGCTCCTAAATGTATGATGAAGGTGGATCTTCAAAAGGCATATGACTCAGTGGGGTGGGATTTCTTGATGTTCCCTCCTAAATTTGTTAATTGGTAGGCTTCATGTTACATATCCTGGGGTGCCATTAATATCAACAAAGCTACAATTCCAGGATTGCAAAGTTATTGTAGAGAAGATAACAAAGAAGATATCTTGCTGGGCAACTAAAGTTCTCTCATATGCAGGCAGAGTACAAGTAGCTATTTATGTTTTGAGTAGTATGTTTGTTTATTGGTGCTCTATCTTCATTCTACCTAAAAGAATTATCAACCTGATTGAAGGGAAAATTAGAGCCTTTGTTTGGCATGGTAAAGAAGCTAAATGCACAGGAGCTAAAGTAGCTTGGAAAGATTTGTGCATTCCAAAAAGTGAAGGAGGTTTGGGATTAAAAAGAGTTGAAGAGTGGAATAAGGCTGCCATTTGTGAGCACCTTTGGGACCTTGCTCATAAGAAGGATTCCCTATGGGTCAAGTCAGAGACATCTTTGGACTTTCAAGCCACCAGTTTCTATGTCCTGGACTTGGTGTAAAATCCTGAAGATCAGAGAGAAATGTAGTCACTTTATCAAGTACAAAGTGGGGGATGGGAACTTGATATGGTTGTGACTAGATAATTGGCTCCTTTAAAAACCAATAATCCAACAATATGGGCAAAGGATAATATATGACTCATGGCTGGGAGTCAATGCCAAAGTCAAGGAAGTCATACATGCCAATGCATGGAAACTGCTACCCAACAGATCAATGGATCTTAAAAGGTTAAATGGTATCTTGGCTACACTATCTGTTCCTGATACTAGGAATCCTGACTAAGTAAAATGGATGCTCAGTTCTAATGGTGAATTTACCATTAAAACTGCTTGGGAAGCACTTAGAACAAGAGCTATAATAGCTCCTTGGAGTAAACTAGTGTGGCTCAAAGGACATATTCCCAGATGTGCTATGATTTTGTGGCTTCTATGTAAAGGGGGATTGAGAACCAAGACAAAACTTAAGGCATTGAATGTCATCCTTAAAGATCAATGTGTTTTGTGTAGAAGACATCCTGAAAATGATAATCACTTATTTGTGTAATGCTCTTATGCACAGAACATATGGAAGGAAGCTTTTAAGAAGCTGAACATGAGCATACCTCTGCTAACATGGTAGCAACTCATGCAATATTCACTGCTTCAATTCAGGGGGAAAAGTCTCAAAGCAAGAATGTGTAAACTCTTAATAGATGTGGTCATCTATGGGATTTGGCAAGAGAAGAATGCTAGAATATTCAACCAGCAAGAAGCTACAGAGGAGGGGTTTATGCAGATGATCAAGCAATGGGTTTATTACAGAACACTAAGCTGGAAGAAAAGTCATGCAATAGCTCAAAATATGGAGATCTGTCAAGCATGGGATTTAGATACACAAAGAGTACTCTTAGTATAATGTACATACTGTAAAGTAGAGATCAGAAAACTGTATATAGATTGAAAACGTTTTGTATATGTTTGAGCTTAATGAATACAAAGGACCTTTGACCAAAAAAAAAATGTCAACCTTGAACTAGACAATCTTAATCAAGTCAGACTCAAACAGCTCAAGTCAATCTCAAGGAGGCGGTGAACTCAAAAGATACATAATTGGAGTTCTGTTGTTAAGACGAAAGTGTCTATAAATACCTTTGTGTCCATAAAATTATTCATTCATGATTCTTCAAGAGTGTAATAGCACATCTTGATCCAAGTCTTTTCACTGCTGTTGTTGTGACTTAAAATTTTTATGAAGACCATAATTCAGCTCTAATATCATCCCGAACTTGATCAAGGAGAATAGTTTTTGACCCTATTTCCCCTAGCTAGCACTTCTGGCCTCGATATGTAAACAAAAGCTAAAATTAAAAAAAATTAAACCATTACCACCATCGCCACCTTCCACATTCTCCTACTCTCATTCACTCCCATCATCTCCTCACCCAATCCTCACTCTTCCCCCATAGCCAAACTCCTCTCCCTCCAATCCCAATCCAAATTTGGCATCATCCACCTAATAACCACTGCCTTCACCACCAATCGCAAAAGCCACTACCACCCGATAAAGCCATCAAAAGTCAATATTTATTTCAAAGTAGAACTTTAAATTCAAGACTTTGTGATGCACCAAATAGCATCACAACTACTCTTAGCGATCAATACCAACCAACACCGCATATCTCCTCATAATAGATTCCACCATCTCCTCCAGTGCCATGATTAGAAAGTTAAAACAGATTAAAACACACTGTGTTATCATATCAATTGTAACAAAAAGATAGATTGCTACAAAATGATGGTGGTAAGGTTGATTTGGGAATTGTTGTTAGAAATAGATATAATTGAAATTAGGGGTGGAATATATTGTTGGTGCAATAAGCTACATGTGCCGGTGGTTATTGATTTTCGATCTCCATGTGATACTATTGGGTTCTTTAGGGTGAGTGTGGTGGATTGGGTGGTTGGTGATGTAGTGGTGGTTTTTTTAGGGTGAATGTGGTGGGTTAGGTGATTGGTGGTGGTGGCGGCGGCGGCGGTTGTGGTAAAGAATGTGAACAACATTGTCCCTGAGAAAAGTCGTGTGAAATACGAGGACAAATGTCCATCCATTTGATTTTGAAATGTAAGGTTTTAATTGTCCCAAATAAAAAGTCAGAATTTCATGTGCCAAAAGCTACATCCTCAAGGCATTTTTTGCAGTTTAGCCGTTTCAAAAAATTTCCATGTTTAGTATGTCAGAATGAGGGTAAGTGAGCATTTGTTGGCTACCAAATGCTGGAAGTCATGAGCTTGAAACACAAATACAAATTTTTTACACATTAACCAATCTTATAACATGTGATGGCAAAAGCATTGTGCTATACGGTCGTCTTTTTTTATTTAGACCAGTCATTGTCTCTTATCATCTTTCTTTGTAACGCTTCCTCGTACCTGGGTTTTGTTTTCTCTCTTTTTTTTTGCAATAAACTATCAAGGAAAAACTGCACTTTGACCCTCTATACTAAAATTAATGTGCGATCTAGTCTCCTCTTCTTGAAAGATGTGTACTAAACCTACCCTTTCTCTCAAAAGTTCTTCACATTAACCAAAACCGTTATGGAATGGTTGAAAAAGCATTTGTACCCTCACAGGATCCCATTGTTGTAAAACCTTCATTTTTTTTTCAAACTTTCTCTTTAATATTTAACTGTTAGTTTTTAGACACTCATGGTATTTTCTCTTCAATTAAAATTAAAAAATTACGCTTTAAAGAAAATTTAGTTTAAATAGTAGAGTTGCACCATAGGAAAATTATTACATAATTCGATCTCAAGACCCGTACAAAATAAAGAGCAAATTGGCTACAAAAGCCAAGGTTAGTTTTCTTAATCTTTACTTTAAGCTTGGAATTGTGGATGATTACTACTCATGTCATATTCTAATTTCTCTTCATTTGTATTAATGTATCAGCAGCTCTTTCGCTATTATCCAACCCACAACCATAGCCGCCGCCACGATTATCTATATAACCACCTCAATAGCAAACTCCGCCACCGTCATTGACCTCCATCACCACAGCCGCCACATCCTAGTTAGGAATGAGCGTTGTCTGTTTGGGGGTCAAACATCAAACTAGACCATTACATCTCGGTTTGAAAATCTTGAACCAAATCGAACCAAACACCCTCGATTTGGATGATTCTATTTAGTCCGTTTAAACGGTTCGGTTTGATCGGTTTTGATCAATTTGTGATCATTTAAAAATGTTATCCTTCTGCAAGCCTATTATTGGATACAAACATTGTTCAAGATTGAAGTTATAGCTTTTTTTTTTCTAAATTGCACATAACCTTATTACATTCAATATCTAACTACACGT
Source organism: Escallonia herrerae (assembly GCA_033070095.1). Taxonomy (NCBI): domain Eukaryota; kingdom Viridiplantae; phylum Streptophyta; class Magnoliopsida; order Escalloniales; family Escalloniaceae; genus Escallonia; species Escallonia herrerae. Next base: position 283,540 of record JAVXUP010000669.1, on the reverse strand, counting down.
TTTAATATATGATTTAAGTATTGTTCAAGACTTATGTTACAAAAAAAAAAAAAATCTCAATTATGCCTTTGTTATTGATGTTCAAGAAGGAGTGAATAAATATACAAGACATATCGATAACTAGACTTTTGTGTTATAACTATTTTCAAAATGTTTCTTTTCTTTTAGCTTTCAAGGTTTTTATTTAGATTTTCTTAGTACAATGTACATGAAAATTATCGATGGATGTCACCAAAAAAAATTAGTATATCATAGGTCGGTTCTGTTCAGTTTGTGATCGATTTAAAAAAAAATGAATCGTGAACCGAACTGAATCGAGGTCAGTTTGAAAAATGTGAAACTAAATTGTTAAGATCTTTAGACGATTTAGGTTGAACTGTTCAGTTTGTTTTAATGGTTTGGTGGTCACCCCTAATCCCAACAATCAATCACCAGAATATATCCCAAGAATCAACCCTCACACCCACCTCCGCATACAACAACCTCCACCACATCGCCGCACCTAGCACCACACCATGACATGAACCACCTTTGACCACCAATTACCCACCCCTGCCACCCACCGCCATGACCACCCCGCGACCCAACCGAACAAAAGTGGCTTACCTTTTTTTTGCAAATTGATTACAAAATGTGGCTCGTCTTTTAATTATGTTAAACATTAGAGGCATCCATAAAACAAAAAGGACAAGGACAAAACTATATTTTCCAATAAAATTCCATAGGTTCCAACCCTAACGCCCGTGATTTGGACGATTTTAGTCTAAGTGCATAATTTTAGAGAATGGAGTTAAATTTAGTACACATTTTTGACACAAAGATACGAGACCACCGCATATGAATGCAAGTGTAGTGAATTGCAATGAGATTAAATCAAACTTCTAAGGAAAAGAAAGGGATATTTCACAACTCAATCAATTAGAAAAATCTCTAGGATTTTATAAGTTTGTGATAAAGTTGACAATGACCGGGGCTTTTAGGTGACATGACCACAGAGAGGTGAGGCATTATAAGGAGAGGAGCTTTTTGCAATTCAGTCAAGAAGAAGATCTTGCAACTTGTATTGTCCATTATCACTTTAAAGATCGGGTGCCTCCCTACCGGCTTGCCTTCCCAAAGATTTTGGGCCCCCATCGCCCAGCTCTACCGGCATTTAAAGTTTCAACTTGATTAGAGCTTGCATCCGGATTGCACTCTAAAAGAAATTTTTGACATCACATGTCAATTATATATATTTTTTTCAAAATAAATTTTTTACTCATCTAAATGTCAAACTAAGGCTCTGTTGGAATCTTTTTTTTTTCCAGTTTTATAAACTGGAGAAAATAAACGCATTTGACACATTTTTTTCTTCAATTTTGAAAAATCAATTTCTAAAACAGGGTTATTTTTTTAAACTCTCATTTAGAGTTTTAAATTTTAAATTTTGATTTTATTTTGAGATCACCACCACAGCCACCGCCCATCGTCGGCCGGCAGCCACCATTGCCGGCCACTACATACTACTACCAAAGAAAAACTCAAAATAAAAATTGGATAATCAAACACCCAAAAGAAAAAAAAAACTCAAAATAAAAACTGGGTAATCAAACATCTATTTGTTTTTGTTATAAAAAAAAAAACTAAACTGATTTTTATTTTTATTTTTGACTGAAAACTATCGAAATAGTCAAAAGTTGATCTAACGCTTTGTTACCTTCAACGAACTGAAACGGTTCTTAGAAACAAAACTCAGATCCATTAGCCCAAAATATTTTCAATGAGGAGGAGCGGTGGTTTCACAGTTTGTGAATGGAGAGAAAATTGCCCTGCCGACCAAAAAATGAGTGAAAATTCTCACTCAATTCCGTCTGTCGATCTAAAGCAGGTGAAATATCTATAGCTGCCGACCAAAAAGTGCAGATTGTCGTACAGCAGAGGTGGTATCTATTGAGATATTAATGTTTGAATGCTTTTGCAAATTCCAGTTGTGATATCTACTTTGATATTATTGTCCAAGTCCTTCTGTAAATTCCAGTTGTTTCCACAACCTTGGACCCCCCCCCCCCCCCCCCCCCCAACATTATTTTGAAGATATGGTTATGATAATTATCTTCTTAATGATTTCCTCCATTTGGACGATTGAACGAAATTCTTTTATCATGATATTATGTTCCGTTTGGTGACTACTTTTACCATTTTTTATTTTTATATTTTCTTTGTTGGTTATCGTTTTTGAAATTTTCTTTATTGTAAGTTCAAAGTGCAAAGTAATTCACCAACTTTTTGTAGAAGTACGTTGTTGTTACTCCAGTCATGTTTACATATAAATATGTGATAAATGTTATTAGAACAACATAGTGAAGTTTATAATGTGATTTTTATTAGATATGAGAATTATTTGTGAGTCTTTTCATAGTATCTAACAGAATTAATACTCCACATGTTTTTTTTTTCATTTTCTTCTTTTGTAGATATCTTTTGAAACTATGAAAACAAAATAAGCAAAAAAATATTTGACACAACATAGGAAATACATGTTATCTAACCTTCCTTAAATTCTCTCCAGTTAATTTGACGTTGAAAATATGCCGATAAATGACATCCAAAACATAAATAATAAAAAAAAAAACATGTTCATTGCTTTTAAATTTGTTTCAAATAATGTTAAATAAAAGAAAATCACAATGCTCTTTATCATTTCTAAGAAAGCATCTTGTCATCTTTGTCGAATAAAAAGAAATTCTTGAAATAATGTGACAAAATCAATACTATTTTTCTTTTGCAAATAACAGAATAACATCGGCAACATAAAAAGAAATTATAACATTTTTGTCTTAACAGTCTTTTTGACTATACGGTGATGATATACGGTCAATATTACACATATGATAATACAATTATAATTACAAGAAACAATCAAGAGTCTGTATGCCGCACAAATTAAGGGGTAATCCTGCACCAAAGATGTGCGGGTCCTAGCAACATCTTTGGTGTTATCCAAAACTGTATTAATTTGTTTAGATAAATCAAGCGGAAGCCGGAGCCGAAGAAAGAGGGCGGGCCCACCCCCGAGCCACCAAATCACACACGGTCGAAACAAAACAAACAGAAAAGGTCTTTTCACAAGCAACGGTCCCCCGTCACGTCCCGTCCCACCACCAAAAAACCACGAACCAGAGTCAGCTCAGCTGTCACTCACCACGCCCATGGGGCCGGGCCGGGCCGGGCCGGCAGTCACAATGTCCGCGCCCCGCACGTTGTTTCAATTCAAGCCCAACCAACAAGATAAATAATAATTATTAAATCATTAAAAACGAGGACCAAAACCCCTCCCCCTCCTCCTGCGTTGCTGCATGCGGGTGTCGGCGTGAGCTGTCCCCAGCCCCCAATGAGAGGCCACCGGGCCCCACTCCTCGCCTAAATCGAAACGTGTCGGAATCCCAAACCTCTTGGCAGCTCACGACCAGCTGTGATAAAAATAAAAAAAAAGGCAGCAGCAGTACTAGTACTCTGCTGCTTGGTCTTCCCACTCCCTCGGGCCCTGCGTCCCACCCCCAACAACACGGTTCTCCGCGTAACAACACGTCAGCCCCGACGTAACCGGTCATCCAGTGTCCACGTCACTCGTGAAGCCACCTGCTTTACTTCTTTCTTGGGGACTCCATTTATTGGACTAAGACCGGTTCAAGTTTAATGACGCTGATTTAGACAGCTTTCCTCGTGGACTCCGTTGGTCATTAGCCTCAACATTTATAACACCAACATTCACCCCCCCCCCCCCCCAACCCAACGTTATTTTCAAATGCTCCACTCTTCGCGTTGTCGCTGCTGTTGTTGTTATTATTATTATTATTGCGTGTTAGTATTTATTTGTATCAAAAAATATTTTTTTATTAATAATTTTATTTTGATTAAATATCACTAAATAATATTTATTTTTTTCACTTTAATTAAATATCACTAAATAATATTTTTTTCTTATCATTTCTGAAGAGATAATGAAAGATTCAAAAAATGGAAGAATTCAACTTCTAAGAATGTGTCTTTATTAATAAAGAATAAGTGTGATTGATTACTCATTAGTGGGTAATTATTTTATAAGTGACTAGTTTATTTTTAAGTATGTAGTTTATCTTGTAATGGTAGTTCTTTTCTACAAAGCTTCTAGTATAAATAGTGTGTCAAAGAATGATCAATCATCACTTGTCCATCAATTGAAAGCTCTCTTTGTTATTTATGGACGCACAGTCTTTTACATGCAATTTTCATCTGTCTATCATAGTTTCTCACTTTTTCAGGGAAGTCCCTAAACCCTAGAGGCAAAAAAGTATCAGTTGTATTGCAGGCGCACGATCGATTGTGAGTTTGGCCAGTAACATAAAGAATATTATAATCAATATTACTACATATAGTGCTTTTTACTGATTGACAAGTATTAAGTAAAACTTACCTTCACACGCCGGGGTTACAGGGTCAACAGATTAGACAAGCCCAAGAGTCAGACCATGTCCAGTAAAATTTTCAAACTCATACACAATCTAGTCCAGCCATTTATGAACCAAATAAAATATGACCATGTCCAGCTCGCGAACTAGATTGTGTAGAAAAGAAATCTCAAAATTAGTTTAGTCCACCCACGAGTTGTCCAAGATTACAAACTAATTTCGAGTTATTTAATTTTTTAAGCATATCAGTTACCATTCAACTCCACTAAATTAGTATACTGAAAATAAGTACAGTGAAATCTCAAAATGGATTAAATATGTGCATGGAACGATGAGGCATCTACGAAATATTTTACAACAAAATGAAAGAAAAAGAAAGAGTTTCGGAATAATCTTAAAAGGTCTCCACCTATAATAATAATCACAAAACATAAAAAAAGATATCTTCAAAGGTCTCCATACCCAAATGCTTAGAGAATTTAAAAAAAAAAATTACAGGTAACCTGTCCACATAAACATCATATACATGAATTATGTTATATGTTATATAAAAGGTGGACGGACTGATGACCTTTAAAATTTTTATCCATATTTTTTATCAGGATGGTAAACATTGTCCAGCTCAAATTGTACGCCCACTTTTACTGTCGTTAAATTCAATAATTACCACTTCTTCCGGGAGATTACTTTATAAAAAGCCGCTCCCAGCAGCTGCAGCTGAAGGTTAGGAGGCAGGTTGCTAATAGATCTATAGCTACTAAATACCCAAATTTGTTGCTATCAATAAGAGGGGTACTTACGGTGACAAAATTCCACCGACTTTGGTCGCTAGATCTCTGGTCGACCAGCTTCGGTTGAACCCCAACTCGTAAAACCCCCCTCTTTCCCGCCCTGTTTATGGAGAAGCTTGCGAATCAATTGATTTAAAACTTGTTTGCGTGTAAAGATTTTGATCTTGAACATCAAAAAGCTCAACTTGAACAGCTACCCGATATGAACTTCACTTTTTTTTTTCTCCACGTAATTTGTAATAAACAGGCCGAGAATTGCGTCACATCAGGGCGTGGAAGTACTTAAAAATTGTTGGGGTGGGGTGGTGGTTTTGTGGGGGGCGGTGGGTGAAGCAAACTAGCTAAAGCTCCACTCATTCCGCAAAACAAAAGGCAGACCACAAGTTCCTACATATATCTCGGGAAGGAACTCCGCAACGACGTAGCTTAATCACTTTTGCTGCTACGCGAACAACCCTCAGAGCAATAACTTCTGTTGCTAGTTCAGTATAATTCAACCACAACTATCTTCTGGTTTTACGCCAGATTCAGAAGAAAGTTCACACAGCAGTTCAAATGAATTTTCTCATTATCAAGAAAAGACTTGACCTATGCGATGCTATGATACAACTATAAACGTTTGTAGAAAAGAATATATGCTTGATCATGCAGCACCTTGCTTTTAGGAATGACAGCAACTGAGGCATCGTCACAATGCAACCACTTACCGCTCGAATGACAGGTATCCGCAGTATAGTGCCCCTTTGAAGGATCCCTACCATGATGAGTAATTGTTGCTACAAGTTCATATCTTCGAATCTGTACCAGTAAGAGACACATGACGAGAGTTAAACTCTTAAAATATTGAGGGGGGAAAAAAAACTGGAGTCCAGAACAATAATTAACATGGCAGCAATTTGACATTGTGTCTTGAGGAAATTTTTCCTCCCAAGCACATTTTATCCGAAGCACTTGGTTCACGAGCAATGATAGAAGTCCAATGAGTATGACCCTTGCTAGTTCGAGATTCATTTCTGGTTTAAGGAGGAATCCATCTGACATGAGTTGGCTGCAGGTCAAATTTTCTAACGAAAAAGCAAGGTTGCTACTTACAAAAAAAAAAGATAAATGACATGCTTGTACTAAACTCATAATCGAAACTAAATGTCACAAATTGGAATAGTTAACTATCTAATAACTTTCACAGCACTAATAACGGCATGAAAAATCATCTCAAGTAAATTACAGATGCTTTATTTATTTATTTTCATAAAGGTTGGTTGATTAGCCCAATCAAATTATTCAAACAGCATTTCTCAACAATTACACGCTAAAGAAATTCAAAAGGAAGGAAATGTTTTTCCAGTCAAGAAAAAAAATAGTACGGACGTGGCAGCAACTATTAACTGCCAAAAGCATAGAAGATAAGTAGACTAGGAAGGAAGACTAGAGCATCACCTCAGTAGATGGAGAAACGAGCAATTCACGCCCAAGAACCAGCTCAAAGGAGAAGTGCACAGGCTTATGCAATTTTGTGCTTCCTTGGGATCCATAGCTAAACCGCATCAGGTGTAATATCATCATATCAGAAGGCTCCAGTATTTTAACAGACTTGCTAGCACTCACCACCTCAGCCTGAGATATGCCAACAAATCATTGGTATTTATAAAGCATTGACTTCCATAGAACAACTTTCTTATTTGCTATTTCGTTGTCAACTGGTCGAGTGACATGCATGGACTCTTTGGCATATCCTGTTTCTTCTCTTTCAATCTGAACAAATAGGGTACTACGAGTAGGTATGTTCATTTGTCTGCTGCCAACTGGCATTATCTTAGATAGATGGTTTGACAGGTAAGAAATACTTCTACTTCTCATTTCTTAGCTAAATAGGGGCAATAAAATCCACCAGATAACAAAGGAACAAATAAATCTAAGTTAGTAAGAAAGAGAGTGAAGGCACTGGGAGGAGAACTCGGAGAAGTAAGGCCACTACACCAAAATAGAGTACTATTGAATCAACCCACCACCCTGGTCGCCGTACACGCTCAGAGGAATGAGGCACAGGAGGTGGTAGAAGGCTTGACATGAAAAGCAATGATTCTATGTCAAGAACCTCAGTAATCAACAAGAAGAGAAAACAAAAACCACGAAGATCTACGGAAACACGTGAAGACCTTAGCTCACAAGGAGAACCTAGATAATGTACCTGATGGTACACTAATGACTGGGAGAAGGTATCAGCTTTTCTTAAGATGTAAAATATACAATGGAAGAGAGCGAGAGAGAGAGGAAGAGGGGGAGAGGGCGGGAGGGAGACTGCCCCTCCCTCTTCGAGGATATATCCTTGTGGCCTAGCTAGCATTTCTAAATACAAGTCACCTGTCATGCAATACACCAACCTCCTCACCTAAGAATGAACATTATATCACAAGAAATTTTTTTTTTCCCAGAAATTTCTGTATGTAGACATTTTTGGACCAGATCCAAACAACAAGATATGAAAAACCCATACCTTACCAGCTGCTGATGCTCGGTAGCCTTCAAGTGTCTCTGGAGCAGAAAACAGATGAAGTGCGTCTTCTATTGTCCATACATGCTCTGGAGATATATTTAGGTGGAGCAAAAGATACGGCTGTATGGTAGCTGAGGCTTTATTACCTGTTTAAAATTCAAAGGTTAACGACAATAAATTTGTAGCTGCTGCATAAAGGTTTTGCCATGACTAATACAAAGTCCATTGCAAGGCAGGCCCAATCAAACGTTATATGAACCTAATTCGGCAAGGGTAGAAAGAAAATAAAATACGGAAATTCCTGAGTTCTGAATGATACATATTTCTAGCTGGTGTGGAAAATGAACATAAGGAATTTAAGTTTGCATAGTCCTAGAATGTCACCTTATAGGGCACGTCTACAAGACGCCTAGTTGGGACACAGAGTCTACAGAATGAATATCCACATTTTCCACGGCCTGCCTGATTAAATTAAACACCACCAACAAACACCAAACACCAAACACCATTGTCGTTTGCAGCGCCCCTACCAACACCATGATACCCACGATTCCATCAATGTTCCACCGCCTCAATTATTTCCATGATGATACCTACCATTTCCTTTATTTTATAATTTCTTTATTTTCATTCTTTCCTCTAAAAGGACAACGCGAACAGCCATCACAGCCGACGACGGAGTAAAAGTACCACCACTGTTACCACAACCATTACCCAACCATTCACATCCATAACACCAGCATCATAACTACAACCCACCACCTTGTTGGTGCAACCACGATCAGTGAACTTGTCGCCACCACCACTGAAAACCTAATGAACCACCATTAATAACCATCGGCCTGCCACCAGTAAAAATCCAATTAGCCACGGTTAATAACCACCAGCACCAAATTAACCATCACAGTACCACCTCCGTTTACAACTAACCACCACCTTGAAATTGGGGTTTTCCCGACCGCTAGAACCCAATCACCAACCAACATCCTGCCGCCGTCACCCACTATGCCGCCATGATCAATCCTAGTGACTCACCACCGCCGAGCCAGGGTAACCAACCAGATCTATAGCCGCCACCGCTGCTCCATCCAGATCTATCACCGCCGCCGGATGGACTCTCAGCAGCCCTCGTTACAACCACCTGTTCTACGCACTCCACCTTTGAATGAACTCTAAGTGGGTTTTATGGAGTGACCGAAAGATGGCAAGAGACAGACGACTGCCCTTAGAACAAAGGCTAAAAGGGGAATTTCAAAAATATACTAACCACTTGTCTTTGAAGTGGTTAGGAAAAAAATTAAAGAAACAAAGGTGATCTCAGCCGTCCAATTAGAAACGTGGGCCGCTACATCTGCGCTGGGGAAATAGAGGCTTTCCAGTGCTAGATGTGGATTAGCCCCATATACCTATATATTAATATATAACATTGGAGCTGATAGGTTGACAGTACTGACAACTTAAATGATCAGGCCATCCATATGCAATCTACAGACAGTCTAGATTTTTTTTTCCCCGTTTATTTAAGTCTATTCACCCAATAGTGCACTGGACGAGACTTCTTACTTTATTGACCCTTTGTTTACAGCAAATAAAAAGGAGAAAAATACCACATTAGGACCATCCGCCTTATAATCTAGCGGACCAGTCTTCTGATAGTTTGTGTTTTCTCCATTACAAATTCTTGGGTATTTTGGTGACTCACAAGACTGGTAATGGACAAACTTGGCTCTACCCACCAGCCATCAACAAACATCCCATACCCTCCATCAACCACCACCGCCCAACCCTCCATCGGCCACCACCACCTCACCTATCAGCCACCACCAATAGTCACTACCACCCTACCATAGCCACCACCGACAATCACTAACACCACCTCCACAACCATAACCACCAGTGCAGCCCACAAGTAGAGTCTTTCCCACCCACCCACCACATTCGACTACCTTGCGCCCCAACCACTGAGACAATCCAACTGCCCCACCCATAATAGTCGGCTGCACGACCCACCTGCCACTTCCACCAAGACCGACCATCCCACCCAATCATCCTTCGCTGACCACATTGTTGCCACCACGATAACTTACTGTCTCCACCAACCTCTATCATTGCTACACCATTACACTTCAAAGTTGCTGCTTATTACCTCACCAATTCGGACATCAATTGATGACAAACTGACTTGTAGCGGTGGATCTGTGATGATGAAAGTGGCTTGCCGCTGTGGAGTGTTGGTCATTGATCAACGAGTTTGATTGGGTTTTTTTCTTTTGGTGTTGAAGGCAGATATGGGCAATTTTCGTGGTTGGCAGCGTCGTGGGGTTTTGATTGTGGTGGTTGGCAACATCGTGGGTTTGGATGCTGGTGGTTAGCCGGGGGCTATTGGGTGGTGGCTGAACATCACGGTGGTGTTAAGTTTTTTTGGTTAATGGACTCATCTTTGTTCTAAATTTTATTGTATCATCGTCCGCCCCATAATATGGCGGATGAAGATATTTTGATTCTTTATTTGCCGTAAACAAAGGGGCAAAAAAAGTCTCGTCTGGTACATTATTGGGCAGATCGACTTAAAAAAATGAGTACAAAAATATCTAAACTATCCACAAATGGAGTTTGGATGACTGAACCAGCCCTGGCAGCTTTGAGAAGTTGCCAAAGCTGTCAATGGACCAACATTGATCCACTAAATTGCGAAGTGAATATATCATTTTCTGCCCCATAATGGCACAGATGGTCATATCCCATGAAAATGTGTTCGCTAAATAGCAAAGTTTCTGTAGATTAACGTCTAAACAACTACAGTCCACAACCACCTTCATCCAACGGCTGTCGCCAATACAAACCACTAGTAGTCTTTAAAATTAAACCCACCAATGTTGTCGCTACCAACCACCAGTCCACCACTATCAAAACCCTTAAATCTCGTCCAACCCAACCACCAATTTCCACCACCAACCATCCAAATCTCAATACATACACATACAAGTACTCACGTGCGCGTGCACACACTGCAACCAATCCCCCTGCCTACCACCACTAAACCCATCATCCCACCTCAGCCCACAGTGATCACCACAAGCCAGCATCATTGTTGATCGTACTGTGGCTCACGACAATAGATCATGGCAGTGGCTCAAGAAAGACAGACAGGGTGACAAGTTGGTGATCATGGGCCATGGTGATGATGGGTAGCGGTCTATGGTCATGGCGTCGGAGGTAAAGAGAATACAGGTGGCAGCGGTGGTCAAGGGGGAGGAAGGATGAAGTACAAAAGGAGACAAGAGATTGATATGGCTGGTGGGTCATTGAGGCGACTAGGTGTGCAGATCTGATGGAAAGAAGAAAATAAGAGAGAGAGAGAGAGAGAGAGAGAGAGAGAGAGAGAGAGAGAGAAGGGCAGAACAGTCTTATAGTCCATCCGACCCATTATGGGGTGGAAAGGATGGACTTAAAATCAATGAAAAAAAAAATCTAAACTATCAATCATGAATGGACGGCCTGATCAGTGGCAGCAACTTAGGGAGTTGTCAGTGCTGTCAATGGATCACCTCCACACACGCGCACAAAGTACATGAGTGCTAATCCCCATATAGCGTTTGATAAGATGCTATTTCTCAAACGGTGAACCAACGCATACACACAATGCATGGGGGTACATCGCCGCATAGCGTTTGATAAAACGCTTTTCTCAGGCGGTGATCCAGTCCGCTGAATATTGCGGACGGCTGAGATCACCTTTCTTTTAACTTCTCAACAGACCGCCCCTAGCCATTACCAAATTGCCTGCCCCCTTTCAATAAAACCCCATCTGTCCCCTATGAATATGGTCTTTAGATCACAACAGACCTCTCCTGCAAGAGGCGGTCTGTCTACTACAAACAGCCTCTTGCGGGGCAGTAAGTAGTGACTTTCAGCCAATTGTTTTAAGTAGCACCTTTACCTCAAATCCACCTTTGCTTTATCTTCAATACTCAAACCCACTAATTCTTCTTCTCCGCTGGACAGGATGCTATATCTACACTAGATCAGCAAAGTGACCAAAACAAGAAGAAAATAGTTCAAATGTAATTCACAATGCGGTTTTTGGCATATAAATTGTTCAATGTTTTCTATGTTTACTATTTATGTTTTTAATTAACATTTGAATGCTTGGAGCAATATTAGGGTTACCATTGAACTTTGTTGTGAACAAAATTAGGTTTTTTTTTTTTTTAGCAAAATTAGGGTTTGTTATGGATTTCAAGTAGGGCTTTCTTTATGCACATGCTTATTTACAAGATTGTTTTTATTCACGTAAATTCGGATTTTCTTTATGCACAACATAATCCTTAGATTTTGTTTCTTATTGATTTCAAGTAGGGTCTTTGCTAAAGATATTGCCTTGTAAATTTTGTTCTAGTGCTAAATCATGATGATCAACCCCTGATCATCAATTTGATACCTTGGTCCTTTATGTGGAAACAGTAAAATCTAAAAACACATCAAACCATGAGTCACATTGCACATTGGGTGTCAACCTCAAGGCAAAAAATAAAGGCCAAGAAATGGGTTCTGGAGTGTTTATGTATCTGTCTAATTGGACTTGTCACAATGAATGCCTCATCTCCGCTCTAGTTGAACGTTGACATAACGCTTCAAAATATTGGTTAATTCGAGGTCTACCATGCCATGGGAAGCCCGTTACTTGGGGTAAGGCCGAGGTTTTCATTAGCCAGGCTAGCACAAGAAGATTTTCGAGATATCACCCATAAAGATTTCAGCTGAAGGCATACACTTGAAATGGTCGAGGCAACGACATCGAGGTTTGGTAAAGACTTATATTTTGCTTGTTAACACAGGCATTTCTGCTATACGTTATTGGAGCCATTCGTACAAGCTCGAAAAAACTTAGTGCATACCAAGCATCTTTACTTGTTCAACAACATTAGTCAGATAGACTTACTCATGGGGTTCAGCTGTGCTTGTGTACTTGTGCATTGCACAAGGCTACAGAGAAGACTTCAAAATCGATTGCTGGGTGCTTATTGCTCTTGCAAGTATACAATCAAAATATGTAATTATGTCTACTCTAATGCATGACTTATTTCAGCCGTATTTATCTAATCTGTATTCTTGTTTTTGTTTACAGGTGTGGTCTCATGAAATGTGCTACTTTAACGCAATTGGCAGAAAATCACAGACAAACCGCCCCTGTAAGAGGCGGTTTGCAATAACAGATCTCCTCTTACTGTGACAGTTTGCCGTGATCTATAGACCATATGCATTGGAGAGAGAGTGGGTTATAGGAAGAAAAAAAAAATGCCAGGGGCAGCTTGGTATCTGTCACGGATCTCCCCTTCCAGGGGCGGTTGGTGACTTAAGCTATATATCATCTCTCTATATCGTCTATACAGAGAGAGAGAAGATATAGACACACACAAAGAGAGAGAGAGAGAGAGAGAGAGAAAGACGAACAATGAAATGGACAACAAATATTTTCTCAATCTTAATTATGCATTGATTCCTCATTCTCAACAGCTTTACACCAAATACTCCAAAAGCTTAACTTGTAAAGGGACCAACAAAGCAACAACAGCAAGTCTGGATTGTCAGCGATATCAATAGGTGTAATGCCATATATAGGCACATTTTCCATTTTGATATTGGCTAGCCAATCAAACCATTGTTCGTAGCTTGAGTGTCTTAATATAATCTGGCATCAGACATGAATAAACTGGCTAGGCATTACAGAATGATTGGGTAAAAATATAGGTGTAACGGATTAAACAAAATTTTCATAGCCATATCATGGAATAGAAGCAAACCTTTTTTTGCCATTGTGATATACAAGTAATAAGCCCATATAACAGTATCTAGAAAATGGCTCAACCCTGGAGAGTAATTATGCTGACTCTACATTAGTTCCTAAAAAACCTTATATTCAAACAATTTCTTACGAGCTTAAGATATGTCTCCAAATCCAAAGTATACATCTTATGATTAAGGCAATTGACGGCATCCGAAAAGCACGCAGATCATCAGCCCTTAATTGACTCAATGAGCTCAAGGAGCCATCAGTCTCACTGTGCAAACTTATTTGTGGTGTGTATGGAAAAGAACTCATATGTTTATAAAATGAGCAGAAAGGTAACAACATGGTTATTTACCAACATACCAATATGGCGGAAGTGTGTGCGCGTGTTGGGTTTTAGGGGTAGGGTCGGGGGGGGGGGGGGGGTCAAATTGGATGTGGCCAAGTATATGTTAGTGGAAAAGTGAAAAAACGGACACTAAGCCTCATCGAGTAATTAACAAATACTGTAACTCATGGACACTCAGGTTCATGAAAATTGTAGTACATTATTACCAATTTCCAGTCTAGCACAAGCATATAATATAACTCGTCACCAAAGTCGTACATTTCCCGATAATTAAATCCCTCAAACATATTTACACCAAGTCTTCTCACCAGTCAGACTCTTAGCCTATAATAACCCCTTCCTAAGACTTACTCTTTTGCAATTTTAATAAAGCGAAAGTGACAGGTTATACTCTACATAAACTTGATAATCGGGGAAAAAGGGAAGAGAAAACTACATTATTCACAAGATGAGTTTAACCTTCTCTAGCAAACGGCTTAAAGGGGAAGAGATACGAAAAAAATCCACGAATACCCAAACAGAAAAAGACAAAAACAAGACATGAGACTCGAACAAAGATACTCGACATAAACGCATCAGGAGAAACTTCAAGCAAAGTTGTTCTTCAAAAAACTAAAGTGAGGGTAATGAAGCTAAACTACTTAAGATAGGTGTGCCAAGACGAAAACAAGAGTACCTCTTGCTTTCACAACACTTCTCAACTGACCCCCAAAAGTTGCACTCAACTCTGAAGGAATGAAACTCTGTGTTCTTGTGATAGCAGTTCTGTTCTTTGGGCCAACTGTCTCCCAGTAATCATCATCATCCTCGTCATTCATAGAGTTGACCAAAGAGGGTTTTTTCCCAGTTACATTTGGGCTTTGTCCATCAAGTTTAAGCAACTCATCGTGCATTTGGTGCATAATGTAACTTAGAAACTCCTGTGCATCTTCTTGCCTGGAAAATATGAAAACTTCAGTGACCAAGATGCAAGAGCAGGATGTGGGTATACATATGCAACGGCATCTCCATGGAACTATCCTTTGCAGTGATGGTTGCCAGAGACTTTTTAATGCAAAAAAAAAAAACAGAGAACCAAAAATGTCGCTATTTTCATTTTTTGATGAAAATGTGGGAGTCGGAGATAGAGATAAAGTCAAGGGACTGCACTCAAGGCCCAGAAAAGTATACAAAGAACACACTTAGATGTATGTTTAAAAAGACAATTCTCCTTTCCTTGCTCGGACGACTTGGGCCTGCCTGTTAGATGTGATTCTGCTTTACTCTGGTGGAGTAATTCATTATGCAGAAATTACAAACACTATGGCGATATGAAGGGGACGTGCATCAATGCTACAAGGGGCAATTTGTTCTTCATAGAAAATGTATGGCATGCTATATCTTTCAGCTCACTTACAAAATGCAATATGCTATTATCTCACATTTCACTTCTTGGCCCTCTTTGACAAACTAATATGTATCAAGACATGATTGAATAAAGTGGGACTTCTTCCTTGCTTGTGTCTTTACAAGAAAAATTCATAAATATGCCACATATGAAGATCTGAAATACAAAGAAGCAAATTCAAGGTGACGTAAGACGAACCTTACTAAGGGTAATTTAAGGCTGTCCTACAAGATGGTATGGTGGGCTTAGATTTATTTGTACGGTTTGTAATTAAGAAGCTAGAGAATTTAGGATTTACAGGGATAGATTTTTAGGCTATTTAGGATGCTATGAACACAATCGGAGAACAGTGCCTTCGGTGTTTATATCTTAAAACAAACAAGCAAAGCAAAGCAAAGCAAATGATATCAAAACCTTAAAAGTCTCAACAAGGCCTTCTAGGAGCCTCACCCAGAAGGGACTTAGTGGAGCCTCAACACTGAAAGAAAGCAAAAGCTACTGTAATTCTAATACTGAAGAAGTCCGAATAGCTGTTACAATACTTGTTTACATAGAGAAAACAGGAGATCTTTCCTGCTAAGTAAAGGATTCCTCTATTTTAGAACCTGCCATATTACTTAAACTAAGGACAAAACCTAACATAGTAACTACAAAAGACTAGACCTAATAATAGAAGGACTTAGACAACAAAGTAACTTCTACTCTGCCTCTCAGTACTAAAAAGACCTAAATACCCTTTGCTCAGAGATCTACACCATCAATTGCCCATGTTTTGAAAGGACTCAATGCATGTAGGCAGACTAGTTCCTTAAAAAACAAATCAGCCACGTAAGAAGCATCAGGAGCTTCTTTCAAGGTATAACGTGAGCCATTTTGGAAAAACAATCCACCACAGCAAATGTAGTCAAAACCCCACTGCTTTGTAGGCAATCCTAGCACGAAATCCATGCTTAAGTCTTCCCACAGTCGATCCGGAGTAGGCAAAGGCGTATACAAGCCAGTATTTTGCTTAAAACCCTTTCCCAATTGACAAGCTCTACATTGTTTGATGATTCCGTACATCGTTCTTTAAGCTTGCCCAAAAGAATCAATCCGCCACAGAGCAATAGTCTTATGACGTCCAAAACATCCTCCTAAACCTCCCCATGAAGATCCCATATGACATGATCTCGAAGAGAGGTCCTTGGGAAGCATAATCGTTTTTTATGAAACAAATATCCATCAAAAGCTGAAAATCAGATTGCTGCCTGGTAGAATCATCAAAAGAGAAGAGTATATACTTCTAAAATCCTCGTTATTGAAGGAAAGGTTCAACTCTCGAAGCCAACCATAGAGACAGACATGTTTACCAAAAAAGATTTTCATACTAAGTGCATCAGCCACTTTGTCCTCTACTCCGGCCCGGTGCTTCAACGTAAAAGTGTATTACTAAAGATAGTTACTCCAATGGCACGTCTTGAACTTGCATGCTTTTGCGGTATCATAACTCGTGACATGCTTTAGCTTCATATCATGCCACTATCAGTAGGTGGCTGATCAGTTCTCATAAGCAAATATGCCATCACAAGGGGCTGCACCCTTCAATTTTTCATTCACAGACCGGACTTTCTTGTTTTAGGGCATAAAGTATCATTCAAAAGTAATCTTCCATGGACGTAAGCCGGTCAAGGAAAGCCGTCTAATATAGTTTTCCATAAAATTGAGCAACTTCAAGACGTGTAACTTTTTGGTCACATCATCAGGCATCTCAATGTTTTCACGCCAAACTCCTTAATTTCCCACTGTATGACCTCGACCTTTACACTCGTTTCTTCGTAACCTTGTAGCACAGCGTGCATTGTCATCATCATCGGATTCGGCCTCAAGATTCTGCTTACCTTGACTTCTTTCCAATACCGTTAGTATGTCATCAAAACGAAGATTGATGTTCACAAACTCTTCTTCATGCCTCTAGTGGGGGCTTTGAATAGCAAAAAAAATTTCTATAGAAGAACTTCCATTGTGGCCGCCAGAATTGCGTTTGGAGCCCATAATAATATGGATATTAAGTGCATACAACTTGCAGCCAAGAACATCCTCTCTAATGCTAAAATTCATGTAGGATGGACCTTATAAAGCTGTCCTACAAGCTAGTATGGTTGGCTAGGGCTTAGATTTTAAGGCTCTGTGAAGGCTCTGTGTTTTAGAAGCTAGAGTTAGGCTCTAGGAGTTGAAAGGATATATTTTTTTGGCTGTTTAGGGTGCTGTGAACAGTACCAGACAACAGTGTTTTTGGTGTTTAGATATTCAAAAAGACAAGGAAAGCAAAGCAAACAATAACAAAACCTTAGAATCTCACTAAGGCTTACTAGGAGTCTCTGCTAGAAGAAATTCAATGGAGTCTCACCACCTTGATAAATTATGCCAATCTCAAAACAAATTATTAGTCTTCAAATATGTATGTGAACACAGATAGTTATCACCATATGATGATTTTTTTGGCTTGTAGCAGACTACGACACATTAAATGTATTTTAAAGTTTTTGAGAGGGAGAAAGAAGACTACAAGGTACTGCAGTGTGTTGCTTTGAAGGGACAACAATTGCCCCTGTTCTTGGTAGTGGGAAACAATCTAACCTCTGAAGCAAAGCCAGGGTGTCAGCATCAGACACTTACTCACATCCCCACAGTTCTCGGAGACAGGTACACGTCTCAAACTGTCAGATACCTTTGTATGGTGTTGTTTACGGTGCATTTACTTTTTATTCTTGCATGGATAAAGCACAAACACAATAAAAATTTCTTCATTTTTTGATCATTTCGATAAAAATTAGTGCCTCCATTTCATTGGATTATCTCCTTTGACATTTTACGAAATCCTAAATTAGATTTAGGTACACGTTAACATCAAATCGAACTCAAATAGCAATCATATATTCACACGTATGGTTGGCATGTCAAGCTAGGGTAAAAACAATGAGTAAAGTCAATGTTCCAGATTAACTAACCTTTCCTAGGGATTCACAAAAGCTCGAAGGGTAAAAATCCTATGAAACGGAGGGATTACTATACTTTCTTCTTCTTCCTTCATTCTGCTACTTCAGTCTTTCCCCTGCTACTTTCTTTTCACGCTTCTTCAATGGGTTTTTGCTGCTGCTTCTCTTTCTTAAATTATATTACAGCAATTGTAACTTTCATCTTCTGATTGCTAAAGTTTGATTGAAATTATCTTCTATGCGAAAACTTAAACATTTAAATGTGCACCTATATATGCATATGCACACATATACAGACAAACACACAAACAGAATTTGACTTTCCTCAAATTTCCATGTCCGGTTTCCCTGTCGGTGTCCAAGTCTGTGTTAACTAGAAGTTATTACTCTGTAGTCAATGAAGATAGAAGTTATTTAAAGATATAATATATGTTCTTACTTTAGCCGAGTTTAGTATCCAGCAAAGTTTGAAACTGAAAGTTCTGATGATTTATGATCAATGATTAAACATAACAAGATTCGGATAACAATCACAAAAGGCATTGTTTTTTGTTTTCTTTTTTTTTTTTCTTTTTTGGTTTATGCTTAGATTCAAGTTTTTTCCTAGAGAGAGAAAAAGAAGAGTGAAACTCTCATTCTATTCCCTTTTATAAAAATAAAGAGAAGAAACTAGAAAAACAACCAAACGATCCTCTGTTACTAACTTAGGGCAGCTAATGCTATAGCAAAAACAATTAAAAAAGAAAGAAGCCTACAGTCGAACTCTAAAGCTATCTCACCCTGTTTTTGCTAGGAAGAAAAAAAGGTAGCAATGCCTCAAACCAGTTCATGTCCGATATAAATAGGAAAGAAGATATCAATAGTATATTCCATGGAATGTGCTAGGGCAAAATGATAGTGTGTAAAGACAAACCTTGGGCTGCCTAATAAGCTATCTGACACGTCTGGGGAGAAATTTTTCAGAACAATTTCAAACATGACAGGGCGGAGAGGACTTCCAGTTTCCAGAACAAATGTTTGTTTCTTCTTGGAGCTTGAATTACATGGAATGTCAAACTCAGAGATAAAATCTACAAACGCATGTAAAGTTGGATACCCAATCTGATAACAAGGCATTTTATAAGTATATGATTAGATGCTGATCAAAAGGAATCTCATACAGAAAAGAACTAAATCTGTAGCCTACCAGTGGTATATTGCGTGTTCTTAATTCCTGTAGGAGCTGAACAAAAGGAGAACAACAGAGAAGAGCCTGCAGAGTAGCATTGAGAAAGCATAGATTGCCCAAGTTGACTAAACCTCGAGGTAGTAAATTTCTAGCTGTTGCACCCGGCTCATTTGATGCATCACAAGAAATTTCTTTGGAATCCACAAGCTCAAAGCCTTCTGATGAATCAAAAAAGGCTTCATCCACTACAGGTTTAGATGATGAACTCGAGCTTTCAGTGCTAAGCTGCTTTGGACTCAAGTGGTTTTGAGGATCAGAAACGGTTACAGATACATGTGGCAAAGATAGTTTCATATCATTTTGTTGCAGTTCTATTACACTATCACTACATTGAGCAGGCCATAAATCATGGTTGCTTCCATTGTCATCTATACAAGTGGATATTACTTCTCGCGCTTTTTCTGTTGTACAAACAGTGTTCAAAGTACTCTCGTTATGCAGCAGCTTTGTTGGGTGACTTCCTGTGGAATTTTCAGGCTTTTTTGGTATGGTGCTGAAAATCCCCACGGATTTTAATGTTTCAGAGTCCAAAGACCCAAATTTAATTGTTAGATCACTCTCTGTTGGTTGGATTTGCAATGATTTGATCTCATCTTCAGTAAACGACCCAAACACCAGAACCTGACAATGATAAACAATTAACATAGATAAGTACACCACAGAAAAGAAAACAGAAATGCAGCAATAACTGATGCTAAGTCCTCTTGTGCAGGAACAAAGAAGTTAAAGTAAATCTGAAGCATAAAGCAATTATCATCTACAAGATAAACACGCAAGTATAGCTCTCTCACAATCAATACATGTGCACAAAGGTGTAGGAAACAAAACCAATCCTTCATTACTTACCGATAAAATAAATCACAACATCCAAGGTTTACATTGATCTAAAGAACTATTAAGTCAACCCAGAGGGTCAGTCTCACTTACTTGGACAAGTTACGCCAGAAAGTGAGAATTAAAATTTGTTTTATATTTCTGGCAAGTACACTACAAAAGGTCAGTCAATCATTGATCACATTCACTTATGCCCTGCATAGATGACCTGTGTGACGATGGCTACACATTGTTGCACTGCAATGAGGTGGTTCGCCTAGCTAAACTATGGAAGTAGATGACATCGTAAGTAGCCTTATTGTGTAGCAATATACCAAAACATAATACAAAAGGTTTACTTCGAGATATAGTAGGCCTACCTAAACTTTACAAAGCTTCGGTACTTTGTGATTGCAACTTTATCCCCACCAAGTAAATAAAGCTGTCCTTCATGCCTCTACAGGTGCAAAGTTCTCACAAACTGATTCTCCCTAGCACAATGTCAGATAGCACCCTGACGGCCTTTGCACTCTATGACAGCCGGAGTGTGATTCAAAAGGCAGGGCGCAAGATCCTTCCAATGCTACACATTTCAAATTTCCTTCCCTTAATTCGGCTAGTGTAAAAAGCACAAGATCAGCAGCATTGAGAAAATTTAAAAATGAAAGCCCAAAAAAGGTAAAGTATTTGCTCGGGTAGAAGGCCACAAGGGTTTCGTTTTATCTTTTTGGTTGAGATCAGGGCTTCAATTTCGACAGACTTTCATCTATGATGCTGCACTCGAGGTTTGTGATGGCTCCCTTGAAAAATTTATTGGTTTCCTAGACAATGTAGAGACTGTATAATATGTCGTCTACACGTGTTACCCCCCTGCTTTGGTAGTTGAACATATAAGTTACCTAAACATGTCATCCTGATAACTGGACCTCTGATGCTTATTGTCCAATGTGAAGAACTAACTTATGATATCTACAGAGTTACAAGTATTCTTCACCGAATGCTGATACAAGGGAAAACAAGGTCATTGAGAACTACAGTCAGACACCTTAGCTACTCATCCAATATATTTGACACCTCGGACACTAGCGGAAGCAAGTCAACACGCCGTCTTTATGTGACAGCGTCCCGACACCACACTTTACTAATCTGTAGACTTAGCCCCAAGAAAAGGAAATACATAAAAGCCTCGGATTAGAATTGAAGCACTAGACCAAACACGAGCACGATGACAATTTTAGCACAAGTAAACCTTCTTGAAATGTCACCAACAGCAAATACCCATACACGAAGCCCTGAAATAGAGACACTCCACTCAAACACAAAACGTGTACTTATTTTGAGCCGCAAAGAATAATGCCAACGTCATACTTCGTTTCACGGGTAAACACCAACCAAAACTAGTTAAGATAAAAAAGGGCGAGCAAGGCAACTAAGTGCACTTCAATGAAAAGCACGATCGGTTACTCATAACAATTCAATTTGATTCACATTTTCCACATCAGCCAAAAAAAAAAAAACGAGCGCTAGGAGAAGCCTAATTTAAAGATTAAATCAAAGAGGAAGTGATTAAACCTGGTGATGAGTCATCTTTTGGCAGAACGCAAAGAAGAGGCGATCACGAGACCCTCAAGGAAAAGCAGCAGGCATGGGAGTGGCCATAATGAGGGAGAAAACCGAGCCGTTTTGGGGATGTGGTCGAAACTAGGGCTTGAGTTTGGAGCCGACTAGTGCTGGCACGAGAATGATAGAGCGAAACGACGAGGGAAGACATGAAAATGCAAAAAGAGATTGAGGGGGAGAGAGAGGTGGCGATAGGGTATGTCTCTCCCTGTTTTGGCCCCCCAAAAAGGCAACAGGTCTGGGCAAGAGAAGAATTGGAAAAATGGTGATTTGGGGAAGGAGGCCAGAAGAAGGGCCTTTTCAGGGTGTCACTCGGGTCCAAATCTTGAGATACGAATATGGATCTTTGTCCATAATCGTAATCCCTTCTGTTGTGTCAAGGCAGGAGCGACCAACGTTCGATTGGTTCCATTTTTGGAGGTTGAGTGGATTTTTTAAAATCAATTATTAAGTTCTATTTGATTTTTACGGTTTACTATTCGGTGTACTTGATTATTCCGTTTTTTGATCGTATTTGAACTTTTTGTGCCACTTAATTAAGTTAACATTTGAAAACCATGTGGTTTTCAATTTTTTCTCCAATTTTGTAAACTTAAGAAAAAAATGCGATGGACACAGTTTTTATTATTTTTTTTCTTCAGTTTTGAAAACACGACTGTTTCTGAAAAAGTTTCATTTGGAAACTTTAAATTTTCAGTTTTGATTTTTATTTTGATCCAAAAAACAAAAACCGCCACACCCACCGGCGGCCACAGCATGCCAGACACCCCACCGACAGCCAGTCATAGCCACCGCAGGCCATCCTGCCGGCCACCGCCACGCCCCACGACCGCCACCACAACCACCTCCAAAGAAAAGCTCAAAATAAAATTTGGGTAATCAACACTTATTTATTTTTCTAAAAAAAATAAACTGATTTTGGTTTTTATTTTTTTTAAAAACAAAAATCAAAACTGGAAGTAATTTTAAACAGACCCTACTTGCGGGTCTTTAGAGTAACCCTTTTTGTCAACATTTATACTTAGGAGCCAGGGATTTGGAGCAAAACTAACGGGTTATTTTAGTTATTTAAAAATTTACATGGGTGATTAAATGACAACTATGGTAAATAATGACTAAAGTTGGTTTGATTTAAAGTTGATATTGTTTTTCAAATGTTTATGTATTAATATAATGAAAAAAGAAAAAATCCGAATTCGACTCAACCTATTGTTTTGCTCAATCAGTAATGAGTTGGTTGATTGTGAAGGTTCACTTTCACTGATTTCAACGGTTTTGACAGCTTTGGATGCTTTTTGGAGTGTGCAACATCCTTCAGGGTAAGTTACGTCATCAGGGCACTACCTTAGGAAACTCTGATTGCTCCAGCATGTTGGCTGCTCTCTTGCTAGGTAGGCAACCTTTCCAGCTCACTACCTTGACCCATCGGGAAGGTGATTCCTCCGGAACACTACTTTGGCACGTTTCAAATGCTTGTGCATTAAAACTCATTGCGGGATAAGCGACCCCTTGGGACACTATATTCGATAGGGAGCTCCTAGTGCTCCAGCACGAGGAATCCTCTTTTGCCAAGTAGGCGAATCATTTGGGACAACACCTCGACCCTTCAGGTATGCAACTGTAATATCCCACATCGGATGTAGAATAGTATGAGATGACCCTTATAAGACATTACCAAGGAACCCATAAGTACATACTTGGCTAGCCCTTTTGAGGGAGGCAATGCCCTGTGGTGGGGCTGTGGATCGGGTCGTTACAGATGGTATCAGAGCCGACTCTCGAAAGCTCGGGCTGGGATATCCAGTAGGGTTGCCGATGGTTGGGGAAACGAAGGCAAGCCCGGGTATATCCCACATCAAGAGGATGGTTGGGGCAACGAAGGGTGAGCCCGGTATATCCCACATTGGCTAGAGAGGAAGATTCTGGGTTATGTGTGATCGAGCCTTAGCGAGGACGCTAAGGTATAAGGAGGGGAGATTGTAATATCCCACATCGGATGTGGAATAGTATGAGATGACCCTTATAAGACCTTACCAAAAAACCCATAAGTACCTATTTGGCTAGCCCTTTGAAGGAGGCAATGCCCTGTAGTGGGGCTGTGGATCGGGTCGTTACAACAACTCCTTTTGAACACTACCTTGACGCGCTCCAAGTGATTCATCACAAGGATTCATCACAGGCTAGGCGACTCTCTCGAATCACTATCTCCGTTAGGGAACTCTGAGTGTTTTGATACGAGGACTACCTCTTTCGCTGGGTTGGCGATTCTTCTAGTAAAGTACCTTGGCCTGTTGAGTAGGGACTCCTTTATGACAAATGTCGATGCATCAGGTAGGCAAAATCCTTCAAGTAACCACCTTGGCCGATCCAATAGGCAACTCTTCTGGAAAACTACCTCAATGTGTCGGGTAGGCGACTCTTTTGGAATTACCTCAGCTCATCGGGTAGGCTGCTTTTCCGGGATGTTATCTTGATGCATTCTGAGTGCTTCGCACAAAGACTCATCAAAGGATAGGTGACTCTCCAAGGACATTATCTTCATTAAGGTATCTGTATGACTACTCTACGTGTTACAACACTAAGAATCTTTATCGGTACCCTTAAAGACTATGACCCCCGAATCACTCTAAGAAAAGAACTGAAGGGCATCGTCTGTAGTCCACCTGGCATTAAAGCATTGCATTTTCCCCAAAGCTATCTAGTTCTCTAATTCTCTAGATGCCTCCCATGAGACTATGTGAGGGTTTTTGGGGCAGTGGTTATATTTAAGTCGTTCCCTGGTCACATCGATGTTGTGTGAGTCATTTTTCTTAGACATATAGAGAGGGAAATTGAAGGGGCAGGTCGAGTGAGTATGCGATCCAATAGTCCGTGGAACACCAGCATTTATGGCCCTCTCTACAAGATTTCACTCATAGGAAGTGCAACGAGCCGCTAGGTGACATGGCTTTTCCGTCTTCTATAAATAGTGGACTTGGCAATTGATTCTTGGAGGAATATGCATAATTTCACTTTCCTACTCTAAAGCTTCATACCTAAAGGACTCTAGAGAGAGACGACTTCTAGATTTCTGACCTTGACTCTAGACTTGAGCATTGGACTCTTGATTGTCATCGTGTATTCACTCTGGGTGCTCGCCCTTGCAGCCTTGCCACTCCTCGGGCTCCTCTAGGTTGTCTTACTCTCTGCTTTTGCTTCGTCCTTACTCTGTCCCACAGGATCACACTTGACTTCTGGCTCATATGATATTTCTCGAGACATCTCCACGTATACTACGATCCTAGTTCGTTAGCATCACAATTTAGCTACAGGGCACACAAGAGCCTAAAAAATAATCACAATCTATTTTTATTAAGATACTCCAACAAGGATCGCTTGTTCTGGTTGTGCACCTATAGAAGAAGCAGAGGCTGATGCTCGGAGGGGCCTTGGACCCCCTCATTTTTTTTCCAAAACCCAACCGTGTTCATAACTTGTCTGAAGTAGCAGGCTTTAAAAAAACCCATTATAGATCTAATTGACTCCTTTCCTATACAAAGTCCAACATGTAAAACTTTGAAAAACAGGAGGGCCCACTAAATTATTAAGGGGCTGTACGTTTACCCAATTTTGTTTTTGTTTTTTGCAACGATAATGAAAAAAATGCATTTTTCGTGTACTTTTATCTTTTTCCAGTTTCATTTTGGATAAAAAAATCCAAACAGTAGCGAAAAAAATGAAAACACCCCAAAGGTGTTTTTACCTTTTTCCGAAAAATTGAACTCAATGTCAGAAAAAAAAAAACCAAAAAAGTCTTCCCTAAATCTGACACAACAGATCCTGCTCCCTGCTTCCCTCTCCCCTAGCACCACCACGGCACCACCCGCGTTTATCCAGAGCCATCACTGAACCACCATAAAGAATCACACCACAGCCACCATGCCCACCACTCAACACTCAAACCTTATCTCCTCCAGTCATTTTGTCGCCACACA
The DNA here is from genome assembly GCA_033070095.1 of Escallonia herrerae. Lineage (NCBI taxonomy): Eukaryota > Viridiplantae > Streptophyta > Magnoliopsida > Escalloniales > Escalloniaceae > Escallonia > Escallonia herrerae. Next base: position 257,691 of record JAVXUP010000669.1, on the reverse strand, counting down.
GCCACCAAAAAACACCACTACTCCAGATCGGGCACGATTAACGACATAACGATGGCACACAACCACCATAAACAGCCACTACGCCAGATAGCCACCATAAACCACCCACCATCGTTGCAATTTTTTCTCCAATCGCAACCCATGATGGCCAACCTAGCCACTGCAACACCATTTCAAACAACAAAAAGAGATCTGGTAGGTGAAAAGATGATCTTCTCCAATCGCTTCGTTTATCGTCATTTAGACCACCACCTCTTGGGGCGGCGAAAGCCATGGCAGTGGTCCATATTGAAGCCCATCTTATTGCCCTGCGTTCATCTGGAACCCATGGCAGTCGCCCATCTTGAAGCCCCTACGTTTATTCGGAAGCCATGAAAGTCGCAGATCTTGGGGCGACGGTAGATGGGGAAGATTGTTGGAATTGCAAAGAGTAGGGGGACGGAGAGGGTGTGGGGCTCGTAAGGTATATTATAAATAATAAGGATACCAATACAAAAGTGAAAATGAAAATGATATAAGTACACAAATCCGACAGAAAAGGTAGCTAAATTTTTTTGTGAAAATAATAAAAGTACAAGAATGAATTTTCTATCTGAATACGAAAATTATGAAAATGAAAACAGAAAACAAATATCGTAAACGTACGGACCCTAAGCCCCCAGACTGTTCACTTGTTTTTTTTTCGTAATTCCATCCCACCAACTTTCACTCTTCTCTCTTTTATTTTATTCTTCAGGTATATTAAATTGATTAATTGCTCAATCAACTAAATCAAAACCCAATCCATCTTTGACTTAACAATTCACCTAAAAACTACTTGCAACCTGTTAATAAATTGGGTCAGTGGACCCATTATCCGCCCACTAACAGATAATGTGTATTTGTTAGTTTTGATAAATACAGTTATTTAGAGAATATTTATCTCTTAAGTGTTTGAGATAAATACAATCTTTATCTCCTAAGAGTTGGAGGTAAAGTCAGTCTCTAATTGTATCTCTATATAAAGGCTAGAGATATCCCAATAAATCAGAAGTCAATAGTAATAACCCTCTCTCTCTCTATAGCAATCACCAAGCTCTAGGATTTGGTTCGTGGACGAAGAACTCGACTCTAGTAGCCGTTTTCGTACCTACGAAAAAGATCAAGCGTGTTAGAGGCTCGTAACAAGGATCCTACGTCAGAATATTCGGAGACTTCATACGGTATGTTTCCGAACCCACTATGTGTTACATGGTAGCGCAATAATTGTTGTAATCATTTCAACATTGGTATCAGAGCATGATTACTTGTTGATTCGCCTTTACCATGCTAATTAAATTATGTGCATGTTGCAATTTTTTTCGGATACATGAACGAGACCCATTACAAAAATTCAAAATTTATTGAGCATGTTTTCTGAAAAATAATTATATAGTTTTGTTCTCCTATGGTTGAGGATGAACTCCATAAAATTTCGTGATTTTTGGATGCATGATTTGTGAGAAATCACAATTTTATTTTTCAAGAAAACTGTATTTTTTTCGAGTTTTGGGACTCAAATTCGGAGCATAATATTCAGTTTTTATCATGATCGTTTGGTATATAATTAATCTATATCACATAAGCTTTCCAACGATATATCGTACGTATTATTTGACTTAAAAACGAGAGAGATATGGCCTTCAAAAGTTGGCATCGCGACATGGCGGCGCTGGGAAAATTAGGGTTTTCCTACAAAGAAGATGAACAGTGAACCCACGCGTGCCACGCGCTCAAGCCGAGCCGCAGACGCGCGCCACAAGCGAAGGCAGCCGTACACGCACCACACGCTCAAAGCCACGCCGCCATGAGCCGTCACGCTCCACCACGCGCCAGCCGTGGCTGAGCCCACGCGCGGAACGCGCCACGCGCACCAGCCAAGGTTGTTGCTTCACGCGTCCACGCGCGGCTGAGTTTACGCACCCACGCGTGTGCGTGCTTCACACGCGCCTGCTCTTTGAACCTGCTGTGCTGTCCCACACGCACGGTGGCGCGTGCAGGCTGTTTTTTGGCCGGTGTTCGTCACCGCCGGTGAGTGGAGCCTTGTCGTGCCTTCTGAAAATTTTATATGGTGTTAAATTTACCTTTCTATCCTCTGTGTGTATTCTGTTTATTTTTAAATGACTTTTTCTATTGAAATTAGCTTTAAAATTTTGTTTTATACACACATAATTACCTTGCACACTTTATTGCATGGTATAATTTTATATTGTTCTAAATTATCATGTGGATGATTTATTATATTGTGGCTTATATAATGATAAAATTTATTGCGAAAAATTACTTGAAAAATATTTTTCCCAACTCACATACATGGGAGATGATTACGAGCTTAGCAAATTTTCGATTTCATGATGTGAGGAAGGATTATGTTTTTCATTTGAATTTTTTGAAATAAATAGAAGGATGTATAATTAATGTCTTTTCCTTGCGCAATCTAATGTAGTGAATATAATGGCCACCAAGAATGTCATAGCTGATCTCGTTAAGGGTGAGAAACTTAACGGAGACAATTATGACGTTTGACACAAAAAGATGAAATTCATGCTGAACGAACAAGAGCTCGAGGAGCACTTGACCAAGGAGATGGTCGCGCCAACTGAGGCGCAACCCCTAAGAGACCACACTGCCTACCAGAAATGGAATCAGAAAGATCGTAGTGCGCGCTACACCTTGTTGAGCAGCTTGCAAAATGATCTAATTGGGCAGTATGATGAACTTCTAACTTGCAAAGCTTTATGGGAGCAGCTCAAGTTCTCTTTTGGTGGAACCTCAACTACGCGGCTTCGTAGCCTTGTGATTAAGTTCGAGGAGTACACAAAAGACCCTAAACATACCATGAGTGAACATCTAAGGATGATGTCCAACATGATTGGTAAGCTGAGGGATGCTGGCCATGCGCTCACAGATGAGTAGCAAGTCAGAGCTGTCATAAGGTCCCTTCCTGCCTCATGGGCTAATATGAAACAGATATTGACTCACAGTGAAAACATCAAGAACTTTTCTGATGTTTCACAGCATGTCATCCTTGAGTATGAGACTCGAGATGCTGACAAGACCCTTGCTTATGTCGCCCAAGGGGGATCGCACAATGCAAATGGCAATCGCGGAAGACAAAGTAAGAAAGGTAAGAAAGGCGAGGCTAGCACTTCTGCGCCAAAGGAAGAAAAATGAAGAAACGCAAGAGAGGAAAACGTGGTGGGAAAAAGGATCTGTCTAAAGTTAAATGCTTCAACTGTCAACAGAAAGGACACTTCGCTCGTGATTGCACTGAGCCGAAGAAGGTACTTTCAGAATCTCTCTCTCAGTTATATTTTGCTCACATGTGATGGTTGCTCATTCCCAACCTGTGTGGTTTGTGGATACAGGTGCAACAAAACATGTAGCACGTGATCGAGAGGGGTTCGTAGATTATCACCGGATTCCAGCGGGTAGCAAACATATCTTCATGGAAAATAATAGCTCCGAAGAGGTGCTAGGGGTTGGTTCTTACCAGCTCAAGTTGCGCATTGGGCGCACATTGATTCTTGAGGATGTGCGATATGCACCCACTGTTCGGCTTAATCTACTTCAGTTACTGCTTTATTAGACAGTGGTTTTTCCTTTATTTTTAAGGGTAATAAGTTGGACATCTTTTTGGATGATGTTTTGTTCGGACATGGTTTTCGCATGGATAGTCTTTTTCAATTGGATTTAAATGATTCACAGTCCTCTTATTCTTATGTTGTGAATGATAATATTGTGAATGATTCTACCACCTGGCATGCAAGACTGGGCCACATAGGCCAAGATAGGATGACTCGTTTGGCTAGAGAAGGCCTTTTGGGCCCACTCGCAAGAGTCAATCTACAAACTTGTGAGGCTTGTTTGGCCAGTAAAGCATGCAGGAAGCCTTTTGGAAAGGCTGTGAGAGCAACTCAACCACTTGAGCTAGTTCACTCTGACATATGTGGACCTATGAGTATAAAGGCACGCCATGGCGCCTTTTATTTCCTTACACTGATAGACGATTATACGCGATATGGTTGTGTATCTGATATCTCACCGCTATGAAGCTTTGGACTGTTTCAAACGCTTTGTAGCTGAGGTTGAGAATCAGAAGAGAAGAATTTAAAAACTTTTTGCACTGACCGAGGACGCGAATATTTGTCAGATCACTTCAAGAAGTTTTGTGAGGAAAAAGGGATACACAGGCAACTTACTATTCCTAATACTCCACAACAAAATGGCGTTGCGGAAAGAAGGAATAGAACATTGTTAGACATGGTTAGGTCTATGATGGCGCAAGCAAATATCTTTTTGGGGGGATGCTCTTTTGACTGAAGCCTATATACTTAATCGAGTGCCTTCACAATCAGTCAAGTCCACCCCATATGAGCTTTGGAATGGCCAAAAGCCAAATTTGGATAACTTGCGCCCATGGGGCTCAGCAGGTTATGTTCACAGTATTTCTCATAAGTATGGAAAACTAGGGCCTAGAGCTAAAAAGAGTATCTTCTTGAGGTATTCTGAAAACTCTAAAGGCTATGTGATGTATGGTGAACATCCAAATGGTGGAAAGACTGAAATAGAGTCTCGTGATGTCGATTTCATAGAGAATGATTTTCCTAGCATTGGAGACGCAAGTAAGAATCTTGACCTCTATGAGTTAGAGGAAGTTGAAGCCATTTTACCATCTCCAAGCGAAGGTGGGGGATTAGTTCCTCATCCTGTTGTCGCTAAAGATAGTATAAGTGATCTTCAATTTAGTGGGAGCATCCTAGACAGTGGGAGCACACCATCAGGACCATCAGGTCAACAAGATTCTCAACTACGTAGAGGTGCACGAGGAAGAGTTCCACGTCGTCGTTTTGAGATTGACGGTGAAATTCTTATGTGCACTCCAACTGATGAAGATGAGCCCACTTCTATGGAAGAAGCCTTATCTTCACCTGCTAGTAATGAGTGGATGGCTACAATGAAAGATGAGTTGAGCTCAATGAAGAAGAATCAGGTTTGGGAGTTGGTTGACCTTCCGCCAGGGCGCAAGACTGTTGGAAACAAGTGAGTTTTAAAAGTCAAGCGCAAGGCAGACGGGTCAATTGACAAGTATAAGGCACGTCTTGTGGCGAAAGGCTATACCCAACTGCGGGATGTGGACTATGAAGACATTTTCTCACCAGTGGTGAGATTTGCTTCAATTCGCCTGATCCTAACTATTGTAGCCCAGCAGGATTTAGAACTTTTTCATATGGATGTTAAGACTGCGTTTCTCAATGGAGAACTAGACGAAGAGATTTATATGGCTCAACCTGAGGGTTTTGAAGTCAAGGGACATGAGCGCAAAGTTTGCCGGCTCAAACATTCTATATATGGTCTCAAACAATCGTCTAGGCAGTGGTACTTTAGGTTTCATCATGCCATTACCTCTATAGGTTTTGAAATGATTGAACAAGACCATTGCGTTTACGTAAAACGATCCAAGAAAAATATTCTGATCCTTTCTTTGTATGTGGATGACATTCTTTTAGCTGGGAATGACATGAGTTCCATTGTCGCCACTAAGCAGTGGTTGTCCTCAACTTTTGAGATGAAGGACATGGGAGAAGCTAATTATGTGCTCGGGGTTAAAATCATACGTGATCGTCCAAAGAGACTTCTCGGTTTGTCTCAAGAGACATATATCAAGAAGGTCATTGAACGATTGCGTATGCATAACTCAAAACCCATAGACACTCCAATGGACAAGGCGTGTACTTTAACAACAGACCAATGCCCAAAGAATGATGAGGAAAAGAATCGGATGTCCAAAGTGCCTTACGCGGCTGCAGTTGGGAGTCTGATGTACGCTATGTTGTGTACGCGTCCAGACATCTGCTTTGCCGTTGGAATGGTGAGTCGTTATCAGAGTAATCCTGGACCCGCTCATTGGAATGCGGTGAAGAGGATTCTTCGATACTTACGTGGAACCGCTGATCTCGTCCTGTGCTATCATGGTGGAGACTTGAGATTGAGAGGATACAGCGATGCTGATTGGGGTGGTGATAGAGATGAGCGCAGATCCACTTCAGGTTATGCATTCATACTAGGAGGTGGAGCTATCTCTTGGTGCAGCAAGAAACAGACTTGCATCGCCCTATCCACGATGGAGTCGGAGTATGTTGCTTGTTCAGCAGCAGTCCAGGAAGCTGTTTGGTTGAGGTCATTCTTACAGGCTCTAGGGGTTACAGCTCATGCAGACGAGTCTGTCACTGTTCACTGTGACAATACAGCTACCCTAGATTTTGTAAAGGACCCCAAATATCATGGGAAGGCCAAACACATAGGCCTTCGTTATCACTTCATTAGAACTTTAGTTGCGCAAGGAGAGGTGACCATGAAGCATATACCTACTGGCAGAATGGTGGCTGATCCTTTGACCAAGCCTATTGCTAGAGATGTTTTCCTTTCTCACATTAGGAGTATGGGACTACGTAGGTTTTGATATGTTTATGGCATCTTATGTACTTGACATTATTTATTACATTAAATTTTTCGTTCCTTGATTTGAGTTTATTATGGAATGAATGAATAATCTTTGTGATTACATATACATCCTATTGAGAGTGTCACCAGGCTCGAATTGACCCACTCACACGGGTAATTCACCTTGGCGCTAAGATAGCGAGCAAGATGAGACATAATTGTCTTAAGCGCCAAGTGGGCGAATAAGATGATACAGCTTATAAAGCAAACATGTCGCCTTAGTTGGAGCTAAGATGAGACCTAAAAATGTAGGTCGATCATAGAGTATCTCCACAACTCTATGTAGCCTGCTTACAGCCGAATGTGAGATTTCAGGCAGGCACTATGAGAGTGACTGGGCTGAAAAACTCAGGTTAGGCGCTTGTACAACGACTAGACTTAGATTCGTATGGCGTATTTTATTATACATTTATGTGACACGCCCTTGCGGGTTACGCCATAGCATGCAAATCATACTGCATGTGCTAAATGCAGACCGACAGTGGGAGTGACGAATGAATCCCTGCTTCGTCACTGTGTGAGCCACTTGGATCGAAATTTTTGATCCTATATGGTACCCTTTTCACCTTAGACTATGTCATGAAGAGGATACTCAATGTCGCTACTTTAGCATGTACCCTTGGATCATGGATGATGCGGTCTCGCGGGGCATGTCTAGGAAAGCGGTTGGGTCTAATTGGAATGACATGAGGGCTTTGGGAAGAAAGTTCAATATTACATCATGTTGTGTGATTCATAGCCCGGGCGACTTTGTCGATTTTCGTTTCGATATGAGTCATGAATACATAACATATAAGAGGTTTAACACTGCTCACTATGAGGGATTTGAGAGTGTTTAATCTGGTGTAGTTGAACTATCTGGGGTACATACGAGATTTTTTGAGAGTGATGTATTGTGTTAGTTTGGTGATAACTTAATACAATACTCCTCAACTGGACATCCTTTCTCGTAGGTCGCACGTTCCATTTCCTGTATGAGGAGATGAGTGGACGAGAGATAAAGAGGGACTGTACGATTTATTTGCCCTGTCTGTGGGCGAGTGGGAGCTGTTAATAAATTGGGTCAGTGGACCCATTATCCGCCCACTAACAGATAATGTGTATTTGTTAGTTTGGATAAATACAGTTATTTAGAGAATATTTATCTCTTAAGTGTTTGAGATAAATACAATCTTTATCTCCTAAGAGTTGGAGGTAAAGTCAGTCTCTAATTGTATCTCTATATAAAGGCTAGAGATATCCCAATAAATCAGAAGTCAATAGTAATAACCCTCTCTCTGTATAGCACTCTCTCTAGAGCAATCACCAAGCTCTAGGATTTGGTTCGTGGACGAAGAACTCGACTCTAGTAGCCGTTTTCGTACCTGCGAAAAAGATCAAGCGTGTTGGAGGCTCGTAACAACAAGGATCCTACGTCGGAATATTCGGAGACTTGATACGGTATGTTTCCGAACCCACTACGTGTTACGTGGTAGCGCAATAATTGTTATAATCGTTTCAACAGAACCAACCAGTCACCATGAATCCATGTTCATTTCTCAAACCAATTATTAGAAACAAAGGGCTGTATGTTTACTGTTTTTGTTTTTTGTTTTTGTAATTATGATGAAAAAAATGTTTTTTTAGCATATTTTAATCATTTTTTAAATTTATTTTAGATCCAAATATCGAAGCAGTACCGAAAAATGAAAACACATCTTTTCTCACCGCTCGGTTTTCTCACTGTCAGAGAAAAGTAACTGAGCCTCTACTGTTCAACGTTTTTTATTCCAGGCCTCTAACCCCTCTATGCATTGTCACATCAAAGGAATAACAAATCCCCAACTCTCTCTCACACCATTTTTCAATTTGTCGAAAGCTAACAGTGAAGTCTCACACCATCGCTCTAGTTGCCAAAGACCCAGTGTAGAGACGACGGACACGCCGCCAGTACCTGATGTCTCCCAATCAAGCACCCTACGATCCATGACCGGAGAGCATGAAGTCCCATCTCTTGCACAGCTCTTCAAGGTTTTGACCATTTTTCTCTTTTACTTCTTCATCAATCGATCTGCTACTCTCCTCTCGGTTTTCGTTTTCTCTTCGGGTTTTTTTTGGTTGGTTCAGCTATTTCAGTTGTTGGGTCCTTCCCTGTTTCTGTAGTAGTTGAGATTTTTTTGCTAGATACTAGGAATTAAAGCACTATAGATGTATATAGAGATATAATGCTAGTTTAGGCTAGAAGTGATGGGATAGTTATGAAATGTAATAGAACCAGCGGAGGAAGACAACTGAGAAGGATTCAATAAGATGGGTCATGCGCGCCTGTATGTGGAATTTGTCATAAACCCAGAAAGAAAGAGTTCACTTAGTATCAGAGACATGAGATTCACGAGCTTGTACATTACCAAAAAGGAACACATTAAAAGCAGAGTACTAAATAACCTTACCAATGCTACTAAAGCTGACTTTGCTATCTAGTGAGTTGCAACTACCATCTGAAAAGGATGATTCTGAACTCGAAATTGGGCATTGGTAGTGGTAATCAAGTTGTCTTCCATATCCACTATTGAGGCCACTACAATATGCTTCTCATGTGCTTTTGATCCTGAGCAGACTATCATGGACTACACAAATAAGCTTCCAGCCCACAATGAGCAGAGTTTACAAATTAAAATAGAACGAGTGGCATAGTGCACTATTTTAGACATGCAAATAACTCCATTAAAGTATGTTGTTTGCTCACACATCGTGAACACGAGAATGTATCTCTCTGCTGGTGTCTAGTTACTGGGGGGAAATGTAGTCCCATCTAGAAGGCTAGCCCAGAGAAGGTTCTGATAAGCAACTTTACACCATTTCTTAGGGGGCTGATTCGTAAGATTCGACATAAACTTATCATAATACTCAGGTAGATAAACCCTAGGCATCTCATTAGGATTTACCAAATTTACTGAAACTTAAGGAACTAAAAATATGTGAAGTTACATATCAAAGGAATAGAACTATAAGCTTAGTACATGAAGTCAATGCAGGCGTGCAGCTTTATTTATATCACTGGAATCTGCCTAGGAACATCTGTTTCTACTGTCCAGTTTCGGTCAACATGGCAACACATTTTACCCCACGACTTACATCAGAACCATGAATGCATTGAGTTTTGCTTTTAGCGTTGTGATGCCTGCACTTAAAACTAGTCACTAGTTTTGCCTCATTGATATTTGGTGCATATTGATAAACTGTGTTGAACTATACTCATTTTCTCCTCAACATGTGCTAGAAGTGAGGGGATAGTTAGGAAATGTAATAGAACCAGTAGGGGGTTGATTCTTCCGTCTTTCCGTTTCTTGTTTGGCTGGTTTGTTGGCATGATTTTCAGTCATAACTTGTGTGGTCTTGTCCTTTATTTTGTGAAATGCATAACAAGGGAGCTACCATAGTGTTTAAGGCCAGGCCATTTTTTGTTGTAGGATTTGTTTAAAATGATGTTTTATGTAGTACATATTGTATGCCATACTAAATGTGATAACCGGTAAATAAGAGATGCTTTTGTAGTATTGAGGGGCAACCAAAATGCTCGATAAATTATGAAGAGCAGTACTATACGGAGCATTATATATGAACAACTTTATTACACAACTAATCAAGATTTGCCGGTAACGTATGTCCTACATTATAGCTAGTAACAACAACTTTCAATGCTTTTAATCTCTTCATTTGTATAATCTGATTTGTCTAAATGCAGCATAAAGTTGCTTGCATTTAATCAGAGGTAATTTACTTAAATGGTTTTGATGTTGCTTAAGTTTAAATCCTAACATTAAAAGCTGAGAAATCTCATGTTGTAAATGTCATTTTTTATGATAGGGATAATAATGCCTCGTTGGTATGTTGTACTTACGAGCTGCAAGTGTCAGAATTTCCCAACTGTGTTTTAAAAACAATATTGTAAATGTAGTGAAGCCAGTGTTATATATATCCTACAAATCTAGCTGAGAAACACATATTGAACCTCCTGAACAATCTTCATCGATAGTTGGTTATGAAGCCAATTTATTGAAACAGTTGTACTTTACTCCAGGTGGCGAGTGGTTCTGTTATACTCTGGTCAACCTGGCTTGGTCGAAATGCAGTGCTCTTTAATTAGGAATTTTTTTTCCCGTTGCTGATCATTTTTTAGAGCCAAGTTTATATGAGTAGCATTCAACATGTGTTATTTTCAACACCGCCTTAATAAAGTTCGATATAAGGAGTATATTCATTCGCATAACCATTTGGAGGTTCACATAGATTTTATGATCATTTCTACCCTCCTCTTTATCCCATTTACTTTTTAGAATGTCGTGGTTATGATATTCCACCATCTCTTGTTTTCTATTCCTAGGTTATGTTTCAGGAAAAATCCGACGTAGTTTTATACGGATATTGCCAGGGGATAGAGTCCCGGATGAAATGAAAATTGGATTCATGGAACAGGAGAAAGATTTCCCATTCCTTAGCTGGAAAGATATGTGGCCATGAAATGCTTTCTTTTTTTCCATTTTGAATCTGTTAATTGTTAATGAATCCACCATATTTGTCGACTCTATGCGAACCAACTGGGGCATTGGTCATGGCCTAAAAGATATTTTAGAAGCTCATAAAGGGCCATTTACAGGCCAGGGACATAAAGGCCTATATGAGAACCTAACAACGTCGGTTGTCCTGTGGATGTGAAATTTTATCTGGGCATGGTACGGTTCAATCATGATTGTAGTGTATATATTGATGTTCTAAATTCTGTTGATACATTCAATGCTTTTGAGTTGGCTTTGAGTTCTGGCATCAATTGAGATTTTAAGCTACGATGTTTACATGTCGTTATGCTATTTCCTGATGGCGATTTTGTGTTGCAGATGACCACTCCTAGTCGGATGAGTTTATCTGCTATAGCCTTTTATGTACATTGGCTTCTAACTATAGGAAATTACACTCCGTGCATATCGCTCAAGGAAAGGTATGTTCTTTTTGACTCTCATCAACTTTGGCGACTTTTGTTATCTAATCCCGTAAAGAAATTGAACAGGAATGGTTTGATCATGTACAACCAGTGCGGGCTCTTCCTAGAATTGGCATGTCGCTTTTGCTGATTTTCTTGCGATGTTTGGTTCTTGTAGTTAGTGGTTTTTTTGGTAGCTCACATGAATGGAGATGTCATCCATCTTTTATTTCTTTTCCAATTTCAGTACTATGTATATCCGGTCTCAAAAACAAATTCTAGTATATATTCTTGACTTTTTTCCCAAAAAAAAAAAAAAGAAGCCAATTTATGACTTAATTTCAAGTGTTTTTTCTTTTTTTCCCCTTCAAATGCTAGAGGTTTTGTCGTCTGTCGATTGTGATCTTTAAGTTCCAGACCTGGAAACTTTAAAACTTTGTAAAGTTCTCACCATTAATCAACATGTTTTATTTATCTTTCTGGGCACACTATCTTTCTTTTCATTTTAGTCTAAGTTTTCAATCTTCAAAGAATTCCTCAATAAAAGGCAAGAAAGAATTTATGCATTAGTTTAGAGCTTGCCTACGAACACAAACATTGGCATGCCCGGTAGACCTCTTAATCTGGAAGTAAAAATGCCAAGTACTAGATTTAAGGATGTTTGCAAACATGATTCCAAGTATTTTTTCTAAATTTTAGGTCCGATTTCATGAATTAAGGACCAAATTGTGGGTTATTTTAGTGAAAGGCTATACTTCGGCATCTTTAGCCCCTAGAAATGATAAACAATTTGTATTTATATCGTACATGAATATTATGTTGACCTAGTTGAGAATTTTCTTGAATAATCTCATGACTTGCATGAATGCAAATCATTACCAACTTATTATATCAACAATTTTAATAGAAACTTATGATGAATTACAGAATTTTGAAGATGAAATCAAGAGTGTTATATATGGACTAAGATATTCCATCAACTTTGTTTGGAAATACTCTAGACAAAGTAGGAGAATGTTTGAAAATGATTTTTGAAATGTGATTGATGAAAGAGGAGGTTGAAGGGTTTCATCAATTGTCATAACTGTTTGCCAAGGTCAAACCTTTTAAGTGTGCGCCCTCGTCGTATAAGCATGAATCCCAAGTTAACAAATTTAGTTTTTTTTGTCATTCTTTGCTAGAAACTTCTGAAATTGAAAACAATGCACATCCTATTTCATCATTGAACTTGGTTTAGAAAGCAAATGAAATATGTGACATATTATTTGTTTATTTATTATTTTTTTTGGGGGGGGGGGGGGGGGGCATGATTTCATTGCAAAAGTTGAAGAATATTTTGAACGTAAGATTTGTTATTAGGTGGAATGGACAAATTTGAAGTTGACGCTAGTCAATATACTGAAGAACATGATCTCGTGTCAAAAATGGTAGAAGAAATAGAACAATCATGTTTATTCATATGGTTAGGGACAAGTTTACAAGCCTATTATGGTTAAAAGCAAGAAAGAGTCCTTTTTACACAATGTATATAGCTAACCAATTATGATTATCGATTCAGCATTCCTCACGGTTAATGAATTTGAAACTTTTGACACTATGAAACATGATTAAAAAAAGGGCTAATTACACTTATGTCCCTGAGATTAGAATATAATTATATTTATGTTCGTTGACCAAACGGAATTTTAAAAACCCTCACGGTTTTAATGAAAAGACATTATTGCCCTTAAGTTGGAACCTTCTTTTTAATAAAATTATTTTATCTTTTAAAAAAAAGAAAAAGAAAGATTAATGCCAAACTCTAGACCCTAATTTGCTAAGGTTACACTTTCCCAATCCCTCACCCCGGCAACCCATGCCCTCACCGTCAGCAGTCCCTTTCCCTCACCCTGGCAGCCTCCCTTCTTCGTCGGCAGTCCCTTATGTTCTTCACTGAACAAAGCAGTTCCACCGCAGCCCCGCATCGTCGCAAACAGATCCACCCGTCGCGACCATCCGAGACTCCATCGCCCCCTGTCCCCTTCTATTTTTTGCCTGAAAAAATAGATCCACCTGTTGCGACGATCCGAGACTCCATCGCCCCCGTCCCTTTTTGTTCTTCGTAAAAAAAACATATCCCCCGTCGTCAATCGCCCCCCGTCCCCTTCTGTTGTTAACCGGAAAAAACAGATCCACCTGTCGCGACCATCCGAGACTCCACCGCACCTCGTCCCCTTCTGTTCTTCGCCAAAAAAAACTGATCCACCCGTCGCCGACCATTCGAGACTCCATCGCCCCCCGTCCCTTTATGTTCTCTCTCAATCAGCCGGTGTGGGTGGGTTGACCAAAATTCGCAAATTAGGGTTTTGAACTAACCTGCTCATATTGAACTAACCTGCTTATCCTGCTTATTCGCAAATTCACAAATTTGAACTAACCTGTTCATATTGAAACCCTAATTTGCAAATTAGGGTTTTCAAAGCCTAATTGGTAGACTGAGAAATTTTGATGAAATGGATTGCAAAGATAGAGAACAAATCAAGGTTGTAAAACCCTAATCTATAAATTAAGGCTTAAAATCTTAATTTAAAAATTTTGTATATATAGTACAAGGGTTAGTGTTGTCATTTTTAAAATACGAATTGATGACATCATAAAAAATACTTTTTGGACGGAACCCTGACGGATGGACACAGCTGATACATTATAAAAGTGTTTGGTCACGGAATGTTACATTTTAAAACTTAATGTCCTTGATTGTAATTATACCCTAACCTCAGGGACATATGTGTAATTAGCCCTAAAAAACATGTATTGTAGGAGCTAGTTGATGTTATATTTTGGAAAGGATACCTTATCTAGATTTGTGGAGCAGACCAGGATAGACTACCTTAGTGAAAGCCACCAAAGCATAAAAGCTCGTCTAACCTCTGTGCTTAATGTCAAAACCCTACCGTGTATGTCATAGATCTGATATGGAAGCATTAAAAAATGGCAGTGTATCGGTCTAGGATGATTAGTTGAAGCTAAGGAGGGGCATGAAGCAGTTGGAGAAAGACAAGGCAGTAGAGCTTAGGATGAGGGGTTGGTGGAAAGGTTGCTAATAGGCTAAGAAGGCAGATAAGAAAACCTATAGACAGTTTCTTTATAAAGAATAGTCTCATATAGAGGTGTCAAATGGGCCGGCCCAGCCCAAGCCCATCGGGCCTCCAGCAAAACGGGTCAGGGCCGCTGTTAAACAGGCCGGGCCAGAACGGGAGAAATCTGGGCCCAGTCCAAGCCCAGGCCCTAGGCCCAACATCTAGGGCCGGGCCAGGGCCCAATTTTTTTGTTATTCAAAATAATATTATTATTTTATTATCTATTTTGTTATGATTATTTAATAATACAAATACTAGCTTTTTATATGTATTTTAACAGTTATTTTTTTACGCACGGTGCCAATACTAATTTATATGTAAAAGATTAAAATTAGTCGGTTTCGTATTTATTGACAAATAAGTTCGGCCCATCCAAGACCGCCAAAGCCTCTTCAAGGAGGCTCATGATTTCTCACGGTTCGATTGTAATCTTTGTAATCTAATTCTGATTTTACGTCAAACATATCTTTGATTATTGCACCAAGAAAGAACGATCATCATAATTCATGTTCAGATTCATTACTCATTCGATTATCGTTGGACACGCACACTTATATATAATAATGTGTGTATACAATAATACTGGGCCAAAAGAGGACCTGTGTGTAGGGCCAAAAAAGGGCCAGAAATAGGGCCAACCTTAAGGCCAAAAGGGGGCCATTTTTCGGGCCAAAAGAGGGTCGGGCCGGGCCAAACCCAGGCCATTTTAGGGCAGGGCCAAAAACGGGCCATTTTAGGGCGGCCTGGCCAGGCCTGTTTCTCAAAAAATTCGGCCTGACTCTAGCCCAAACCCTAAGGGTTAGGGTCAATCCGGGCCCAAAAAAGAGCCGGGCCAGCCCGCGGGCCACCCGGCCCTTTTGACAACTCTAGTCTCATATGATCGTTCAAGTGGGTATTGTGTTAAATTCTAAGTATTTTTTTTCTAGATATTCAAAATTTACTAAAAAATATATTTATTTTTTAAAATGAACCTAAATAAATAGTCGACGTAATTTATAGCGCAAAAAAATGTGCAAGTATAACAATTTAGTGCAACCCTCCAGTCGAGGTGATATATCATCGTTATTGACAACATCATATAAACAAGGAAGTGCCGTGGAAGATTATGGAACTGTTAAATTGTGAAGTCCTATTCAAAGTATAAAATGAAAAAAAAAATCATAGAATAGGAGAAAAACAATGTTTCTAAAAAATCCTCCTCTTATTACACATCCGCTCCGACATATATTTACTGCTAATTATATGATAGTGACCAAAAAAATTCACTACGAATTTAGACAAACAAGGCCCCAAAGCATACTTGTTGTAGGCCAGAAATTTCTTCACTCAAAAATGCAACATCACGCCATCCGTGGGACTCGAACCCACGACCACGTGGTTAAAAGCCACGCGCTCTACCAACTGAGCTAGAACGGCACGTTGACAGAAAATTCAAAACTTTATTAATGACTATACATGAATGCTGGGCGGTAATTATTTGTTGTAACAATCAAAGCGCATTAGATTGTAAAACGCTTTTTCCAAACTCTAAAGGGATACAAGTTAATTGATCAGAAGTTATACCTTTTGCATAAAATTTAAAGAAATACAACTTACCTTACAAGAAAATCATGCTTCACTTATAACCAAGAAAAGTACATCAATACGAGAAAAAAATTACATTGGCATGATACTAATGCATGAAAATTTGTTTCTTGTTCATGATCGAATGCCCTTACCAAATTTCTACCGCCACGAGAATCGAAGTTGTGATCATATTTGTAACCTTGTTCTTAATATACAAAAATTAGGATTAATTTTACTCACCACCTCATACTTAGGGGTCAATAACACCCAGCAACCGGTGGTTCTAATTTTAGCATCCAATACCAAAATTTTAGAGATGTTGGTATCCCGTACCAATTAAGTGTCAAAATGGCCTTTGACCAGATGTCTGTTAATTTGTTAAGGTCAAATTGGTCTCTTTGCCTGAAATCCTAATCAACCCCAATGGCACCAATCACCCCCATGCCTACCACCAGACCACCTTTATTACCACCGGTAATCTCCCCAACCACCACTACCTCCAAAACCTTCAACTCCATCACCAAACCAACACCAACGGTACCACTAATTCAGACCACTACTGGTGACCCACAACCACTTAATCATCATCTCCATCGCACCACCAAATTACCACAACCCCACGACTTTACCTTAATCACAACCAGTCTCAACCTCAATCATTCTCGACTCCCAGATCCATGACCCAAGACCTAGCGCCGTCAACTTTAAACTTTGAACCCAATACCCACATTTTAAATCATTGGGGCAGGAACCTAATCACCCACAATCGCGACTCCAGGACTTTTGTCACACGATCTCCCCATCAATCGCCAGTGAACTCAATCAGCCATCGATTGTCTAGTCGCATCAATGTTGCTGCCACCGCCGCTGCACCCACAAAAGATCGGCACCACAACATTACATGATTACCACCGCATCACATCATCACCACATAACCAGTTTTCCAAATTGAGGGTGAGAGGGACATGTTAGGCTAGGTGAAGAGGGTGAGGGACCACGCTAGATGCCAAAGACGGCGGCGGTGCTAGAGACGGGTTTTTGGTGCTGATGGTGGTGCTCGATGGTGGCGAGGCACGGAGAGAAACAGAGAGAGACAGAGAGAAAGTAGGTAGAGAGGGACATGACATGAAGAGCTTAGGGGGTTTATGCTGACTAGGATTTCACAGCCCCTAAAAAAATTAACGATGCTTGGTTAAAGGTCATTTTGACCTCCATTTGGTGCTTGATACCAAGATTTTTGAATATGTGTTGCTAGATGCCAAAATTTGAACCACAGGTTACTGGGTGCAATTGACCCCCAAAGTATGAGATGGTGAGTAAAATTAATCCCAAAAATTAAGTAACAAATTTTTTTCATGTGAAAAAAAAGTAAAAACCGCTTTGGTGAGACCAAGGTTATAGTTTAGTGCTAGTAAACTTATCCACAAAAGGAAAGAGGGGGTAAACTATCATGACACTTCTTAAGTTCTGTTCTTAAAATATTTACTACCTCACATATGTGAAACTACACTAAAATATTTACTACCTCACATATGTGAAACTACACTACCACTGCTTATCGAAGTTATATTTTTGTACTTAACAACTTAATTGTGGTTACTAGTGCATCCAATTTTTACATCGTACAGTTAAGCGCAACGTACTTTAATACAACATAAAATACTTAATCTCAACAACACCCTAGGGCGTCGATCAATGTTTATTAAATTTTTTTGATTAGTAAATGGACGGGAAGATCATGGAGAGTAGAAGTTGATACATAGGCCAAAATATGAAAGGGTATGATATAGTCTCTCACATGCCAGGTGTAGTTGTGTATTTCGACCAAAATTGGATATGTGTGAGGTTTCCCCGAGAAGAAGCTACGTCTCTTACTGATACTTACGAAACCTTCCTGATAACTTACATGCAAGGAATAAATTGAACGGGAGACGAAAGGAGCCTGATGCCGCCAAGAAGGCACATAGATGCATGATGAACTCCAACCTGACCTAAAAGTGAAGCCAATAGGTACTGGGTTCATCAATGAATATTACAAGCTCATCATTTAATTTATTTTTAAAGCCTAATCCTAAAACTGTACCCTTAACTTTACACCTAGTAAAGCTTTAGTACTCAAGTTTGAAGATGCGCCAAAGAAGTGCCCAATTTTAAAAAAACGTACCAAATCAGTATCTCAGCTAACGGACGATGGATGACGTTAGAAAGTCAAAAGGGTATGACTGTCATTATGAAAAAAGTACATAAAGCATGTCCACGTGGTTACGTGGGCCGTCTTTTTTTACTCTCTCTCATACAGAACAAAAAACTCTCTCATATACATTTCTCCAAAAAAATCTCCTCTTTTTTTTCTAAAAAATCTCTCTTTAGAAAAGCTCTTCTCCCTAAATAATCTCTCTCTCTCTCTAAAAGAACTCAAGGGATAATGACGAAAAAGGTGCAAAGAGATCAAGTCATAGTGAGAGAAGTAGCACCCAACAACCAAAAAGATGAGAGGCGTCATTGCCGCCGCCGCACCCAACACCCAATAGCACACCTGACCAACAGCCGCCTTAATCGCCACCCCAACCACCGCTGATCCATGGCAGTTCACTACTGCCATCGGCCACCACTTCTGGTAGAGGAGGTAGAAGACGTGGTCGTTGTCGATGCATGCGCACGACGTTGATAGAGGGCTATAGGGTGTCCTTGAAGTGGCAGTCGCTCAGGGTCTGGAAGGAGGTCTCGTACATCCGGTGGATTTTGTACACGTTCTTGTCCTTGATCTACTGTTACAGGTGCAACATAAATGATTTCACCGAGTCCAACATGTAGTTTGGGTGGTGGCGGCAGAGGCTGGGTGTTGTGGCCTGTCTTCATAGTCATAGGAGGCAGCCATCATCTTCACTGTAGTTGCAAAGACTAAGGATTGATATTGCCCTCGAGTGAGAGAGACATAGATAGAAATGTTTAGGGATAACGGAAGGAGAGAGAAAGTGTGTGCCACTGAGCCAGTGTTGTGTGCGAACTGAGAAGAGCGATTTTGCCCTAAGGATGTAGGTTGCTCCGGGTGAAACCTGCGGGCTTGGATCAGGACAAGTTTTGTAAATTTTACCAGAGATACGGGGAGGTTTGATAGAAGATGTTGAAGTATCATCTTTTTAGTTTTGTCAAATGGGATTTTTTTTTCCATTTGAAAATCTCATCTAGATTTTTATCTTTTCGGTTCAATTTGAAAGCATTGGGAAGAAAAAGATAGGTCAGAGAGAAAGAGAGAGAGATGGGAAGAAGAAGAAAAAAGAGTACATTGATTTAATAATTAATATGCATTGAAAACATAAAAAAGGACGGCCCACGTGGACATGCTTTATGTCTTTTTTATAATGACAGTCATACCGTTCTGACTTTCTAACGGCATCCGTCCTTTGTCAGCAGAAATACTAGTTTGGTACGCTTTTCTAAAGTTGGGTACTTCCTTGGCGCACCTTCATACTTGAGTACTAAAGTTGTACTGGGTGTAAAGTTGAGTGTACAGTTTTTGGATTATGTCTATTTTTAACTAATGTCCAACCAACATTTGAGAAATACTGCATCTAGGCTAAGTCCCTCGACTGAACATTCCACAAGCCGCATGGCATTAACTCCTCTGCATTGTGCTAGAGATGAATATCATAAGGTCCTGCTACTTCAAGAACCATGTCTTTTTCCCCTCACCCTCCCTACGCAAGTGCCACAGGCATGTTCCTTTCTAGGTGTTTCCGAGTACACCACCAGATCGGCATGAGCCTGCCTAGAGCCAATATCATATCCTTCTTCCAAGAATCTCCAGGGGCACCACTATAAGAGTGATGGTACGTTAGCTACGAGCTCTTATGCCATTTGTAAGGGATCGGAGATGACAGGAGCCCAATGTCACCAAAACGGCTTACATTTAGAAGATGAACCCTAACTTTACCTAAAAACTTAAGTCTTGAGTTCATCATTTATATGTCCATTTTGTCTTTTAGTTGTGGAACTAACTCCTCACACATGCCTCATTGATATGTACAGTACATAAAAGTTATTAGTAACGTTTACTTATTCATGAAAACATAATCCCATAGCTTGCTTTGAGCTAGAATTCTGAAAGCACTTTTTGAAGGGTTTTGTCGAAAAAGTTTATTTTTGAAATTTTGGGTTCAAAATGATTTTTTCCTTCAGACTTTAAGTTATTTTCATAGGGTAGTGGAGACCACACCTACCATGCGACTCTCCAAAATCCTTGTGTTTTCCCTCCTACACAGAGGACAGCCTGAAAATTGAACGAAAAGCCCACTTGAATGTTTTAAGAGTACATTTTGGAAGATGCAAAAGGCTACATATAGATTATAATATGGCTAGAGAAACAAAGAGAGAAAACAATGAATGGAGAAAGGAAAAAGTTCAGAGAAAAGCTGCTACGACTTTGCTACTCCAATTTGCATAATCAGAAGGTAAAATATGGTCCGAACGACATAAAACATGTGTTGCATATTCTTGAGAAAGTTCACATGACATCCAACGATCAAGATCGTGTTTAGAGGTATTGACAACAATAATGTATTTACATCTTTTATGTCCACTTTAGAGAAATTAAAACCTAGAGCTCAAAGACATAGTTATGCGATAAAAAGGCCTACTTGCCATATAAATATTTTGGGTGGAATTTGTGCATCATTAGTTGTAATCCACTGTTGCTTTACTGATGCTTATCCTAAAGGTTAATGGCAAAACTGTATCCTGAGGTTTACACGCATTTGCACTTCACTCCCTGTGTTTATAACTTTTGCAATAATATTCTTTGAGATTAACTAAACCATTGCAAACAATTCCAAAACTGGATGGTTGTACAAATTCAGACATTAAGTCAGACTGTGCTGTGCACATGCCATTTTGACATTGGTAGATCTGTCATTTTGACATGGGTTAAATACAAAACCGTCCCCTGAGTTTACACGTTTTTGCAGGTCACTCTCCATGTTTTCAATTTTTACAATAATATTCCCTGACATTGACAAAAACATTGCAAACAAGTCCAAAATCGGACGTTAAGTCCACATGTGGAGACATGTGCTGTGCACATGCCTTTCTGGCATGTGGAATATATGTCAATTCTCACCCATCTCCTATGTGTGCGTGTGTGTGTTTAATTTCCTCTATTCCTGTAATTTCCTTATCAGCAAGGATACAAACATTGTACTGTCATCCATAATGAAATACTACGAATTCTGTAACTTAACAATTCCTTTTGGATTTGGCAATTCCTCGTGCAATCTGTTGTTGCTCAATGCCATGAAGACCAATGAGTGAGCTTCTCAATATTATTTGGTATGCTCTCAACGAGCAAATTCGAGCTTAAATCTAACTTTTGAAGCAAACTCAATTGGCCAACTATGTATGGGATAGGACTTGTAAGAGAATTATAGCTTAAATCAAGACTTTCGAGGTTTTTGAGACTGCCTAATTGCTTTGGTATGTTGCCAATGAGCAAATTGTGGCTTAAATCAAGGTGTACAAGAGAACCTAAACTGAATAATTCTAATGGAAGTATCCCACTAATGCAGTTTTGCCACAGTGTGAGGATTTGAAGAGACTTTAGAGAAAAAAAATTGAGGAGGGATTGAGCTGATAAGTACAGAATTTGATTGGAGACTGAGCTGTTACGAGGGAGAGTTAAAGAATACTTAGGAAAGATGAGAAAAAAAGGAAAAGGTAGAGTAAAGTTATATGTTCAAAAATCAAAAGAGAAAATGGTAAGAGGTGGGTGTTCTTCAGAAAGGAAATGAAAAAAAAAAGAATAAAAGGATGTTCTCTGCTCTATTCTTGTATTGTCTTTGTATGACTTTGAGTTTTGGAAATGGGTTAGCTTTGGGCATGGTTATATATAGAAGGAGAAAATGCTAGAGAAGAAACAGAGGAAAGTAAAAACGGAGAGATAGAAAGGGGAGACGATATGGATGAAAATTGATAGATTCCCATGCCAAAATGGCATGTGCAGAGCACATGCAGACTTAACGTTTGATTTTAAACGAACGTCTAATATTGGACTCATTTATAATGCTTTTGTCAAGGTTAGGGAACATTATTGCAAAAGTTGAAAACACGGGGAACAACCTGCAAAAACGTATAAACTCAGGGGACAGTTTTGTATTTAAACCCAGGCAAAATGACAGATCTACCCATACCAAAATGGCATGTGCACAGCACATGCGAACTTAACGTCTGAATTTCAACGCCCATCCAGTTTTAGAGATATTTGCAATAGTTTTGTTAACCTCAAGGAACACTATTACGAAAGTTATAAACACGGGGAGTGAAGTGCAAATACGTGTAAATCTCAGGGTACAGTTTTGTCATTAACTCTTATCCTAATAATCAAATGTTGATCCAACATTTTTCTCATGATGGTTTTAAGCCTCTGCTTGCATCTAGAGAAGAAAAAGTTGAGGCAAAATATAAAGGAATACATCACACATAAAGAGCATGGCTTGAACGGAGGAGCAAAATCATGCAAAAGTTGAAGGAAAAGAAGAAAATATGGGACAAAGGCATTGACTAGGAGCAATAATATCTTCCTTATTCATGAAGCCAACAATTTTTGGTACCTTGTACAAGGCATGATTATTGGGTGATCGATTTGGGTGCATCATTTTGTGTCACTTCGCATGTTGAGTACGTTCTTCACATTTTATACTGGTGGCTAATTTGTATTTGAAAATGAAAAATGAAGTAACACATAAGGTTCTTCTCATGGAAAAGTTATGTTTGGAACCAACATTGGTTGCACGTTACTGCAGAAGGAAATTAGCATATTGCAGATATTTCCCTTAATTTAATCTCCAGTGGCAAGCTTATGATAATGGCTTTGGCGGTTATTTTGGTATGGGACATGCAGGATCACTGAAGGCTCAATAGTGACCGTCATATGAATAAAGATAGGCACTTTCAATATGATCAGAACCAAGCTCAGCACAAAAGAAATGCAAACTCTTGCTATAAAGAATGTGAAAAATGGGGGACAATACAGAAAGGTGTGATGCAAAGCCATGTAAGATGGGATCAAATCCTTTGACGAGAACTACAAGAATGCTAACAACTTTTGCACTATTTATTAGCTTAGCTAGCGTGGAAAGCCTCGTCTTATGTAAAAATTAATGTCATAATCAAGGGCGAAGAAATCACTATGAATGGAGTGGACACGAACAAGAGCGGTTAAGTTTGTGGTTGTTCGTCCCTCCACTATGAAACTCCAATGCTAGGAAGAGAAGCTGAAATAGAAGAAAGTATGTGTTCGAGAAGAGATGAATCCCTACAAGAAAAAAGTCGTGCTGAGGACATGGGGTACAACGATGGAAAAATTAAAGTTCACAATCAAAGACGAAATAAACCACTATAAAATGCATGGGCACGAACAAGAGCATTAAGTTCGTGGTTGTTCATCCTTCCACGATGAAACTCCATTGCTAGGAAGAGAAGCTCAAATAGAATAAAGTGTTGGTGTTCGAGAATAAGATGAATTCTTACAAGAAAAAATCGTGCTGAGGACACGGGGTATTATGATTAGCTCCATATCTTTGGGTTGGCCAGTTTGTTAGGTTTTTTTCCTCCTATGTGGAGGATGACCGAAAGATCAATGAAGAACTACCGGGATGTTTAAAGCTCAAGTTTTGAAGGTTTAAAAGGCTCCGTATTTAGAATATAAGGGTTCGAGTAACGAAGAGAAAAACAGTCAGTAGGAAAGGAAAAGGTGAGAAAGAAAGCTATATCACTACTATTATAATTTGCATAAAAAAAGGTGAGAAAGAAGGCTACATCATTGCTATTGAAATTTGCATCATCATTTTGAGGATTGTGGTTTGATTAGCAAGAACTTTTAGAAGCTCATTCTTGACAAAGTTGACATAGTATCCGATCTTCAAGATTGTGTTTCAAAGTGTGGAGAACAATGTTCATCTTATATCTTCTTTTAACCTTGTAAAGCTTCTACAAAATGAGAAGGACTTGAAGTTTGTGAAAAGTCGAAATGATCATGGCGGCAAATTTGAAAAGGATTTTATATCTTTTTGTGATTAAAATGGCATTGCTTGTAACACCCCGATATTTTTAGGATTTTATTAGAAAATTTTGCGACTTTTATACGAAAGATTTAATGTCCATTTTGATGAGTGTAATTCTATCGGTAAAATTTTAGCTACGATATATATGTATAACGTCAACGTATATCTTAGCGGCGAATTCGCTATCCTAGCATCTGTATAAAAATTTCTAGTGACAACTAAAATTTTTAGTAGCGGTGTACTTATTAGCGACAAATTGTTGAACGGGATGGCGTGACAACCCGTTTATAATTTTCCTTGCACATCACGTAGCGTAAATATTATGTTTTGGGATCGTCTTGGCAATAGTTAGTTTGTGTTAGAAGAATCAGCGACAAATAAGGAGTAGGTTTTCTTTTTAGTCTAACTAGGGTTTCACTCCACGTGTGTGTGTGTGTCTGTATATTTGTGTTGAAGCGGCACAGCCGTCCAAGGCATTTTGGCCGTCAACCAAATGCTCTATAGAGAGAGAGAGAGGGAGGAATCAGCTAAAGGAAATTACCCTGTAAGAATTCCTTCTCTTTTTCCTTCTAATTCTCATCAGTTATTTGAATTTATGTGGATGTTTCTGTGTGTGTATTTCGCATGGGTAGGTTGTACGTGAAAAAGGTGGATGATTTGTTTGTATATGTGCCGTTGGTGAAGACGGCTGAACAAAATGAGAGGAACACCATGGCCGCACGTTGTAGGTTCAGTGGCCACTGTGGCCATGTGTTTGAGTATACTGTGAGGATGGTGAGACTACCGAATCGGCAGCTGTGTGCGTGGGAGTTATGTGCCGCGTGCTCTGTGTGTGTTGTGTAGATAGTGGTATGTAGGTATATGTGGGTGTAATAAGCTTGGATGAAATGGAGTATAAGTATATACGTATATGAACCTGTAATGTGTGCAAATATGTGTGTATATAGGGTGTTAAAAGAGAAGAAGGAAGAGAGAGAGTGACGGCAATGGCTTGAGTGGTTAGAAATGGGTTGGATTAATGATGTATAACTGTGAGTGTGTGCAACCATGAGGGGTGAGTTTGGGCAGCCATGGTTGTGTGGCAGTGTGTGTTTGAGTGTGCCCTGAATGTGTGTTCGTGGGATGCAAAATGGGGGTAGGTCTGCCTCCTGCTACTGCTATGTAGGTGGGTGTGATGTGTGTATATAGTGTGTAATTATAGGTGAAATTAGTGCATAAGTGTGTGTACCTGTGTAGTGTGTGGTGAGTTAGTGATGAGGTAGTGTGAGTGGTGTGTTCTGTGTGGTTAAACAGTGAACCGTGAAGTATATAGAGGAAGAAGAAGACATGTGAACAGTATTGGGTCTGTGCAGTAGAGTGGTACACTGTGCTTGCACAGTTGTACCACGTGGCTGTTGGTACTATACTCTTGTCCAAAAATTTTGAAGCTTTACAGGAAGGTTCCTAGTACAATATTAGAATCTTTGTGAAAAGTTCATATTTTTCTGATGTCGTTTGGTATTTTTAATATTTTTACAAGCGCAGCTATCTTAAAATTTGTTTTGTGAATTTGCAATTAATATTAAATTCCGCAAAAATTACAGCAGTGCTTTTATAGTAAAAAGACAACTTAGTTTAAGTTTCATTAATTTCTGAGTTGATTTAGTACATCAACCTATATCGCATTTGATTTAATAAAACAAATGATTTTAAAATGGTTTCGGTGCTTTTTAAATTCCAATTTTAATTTTGTATTTTTCTTATATATTATAAAGCTATCATGAAAATTATGGAACTTTGATTTGAGTTAGAAGCATTAATTGTTATTTTTTGGTTTTTTCTGGTATTTAAGAAAATTGTTTTTAATTCAAAATTTCAGAAAAATATATTATAACTTTTTATAGTGTTTTGAGTTACAAAAGTATTTTATAATAATTTAGTATCATTTTTGGAGTGTCTTAATGCTTTTCAGAGTGTGCGTGGTTATCCGTTAGGTTTAGCCGTTCGAGAAATTTGATTCGTTTTCGTTTACGTTAAGAGTGTCGAAGTGAGCAACAATTAAGATTTAGTATTATATTAACAGTTGGTGAGGTTAGATTGAATTCTAATAATTAATTTGCCCATTTAGGTTAATTCGAGATTTGAACAAGGTTGAATAGCAGCGAGCGCATAGCTTGGATCGAGGTAAGAGATTTCTTTCCGAAACCCAATTCATCAATTTGTCCTCGTATATTTTTTTTTAAAATTGCTATCGAATTTCTTTGGACTCCGTTATATTTGTTATGAGAATTCGTTATTTGCCTTTAATACCTTTTCATTGAGCCTTAAAACGTTTATTGAAACTCTTATTAGTGCTCAGTAATTATTGTCCATCGAGCATTGATTAATATGTTGCATTATCGAATTATTGTCATTCTGCATTGATTAAATTGTGCATTGACATCGAGCATTTATTAAAACGTTTAAGCTTTCCATTATGTCTATTTGTTTTTTCAAATGTATATTGCATTCAGGTTGATTAAATATGTCTAGACTATCTTCTTGTTCTGTAAATTGTATAAAGTCTTGTAATTGTTTGAAGCTTATTCCTTTTCCTATTTGCGTAGTACCTATGGTTCGATTTAATATTTTTATATCTATGTTTTTAAGAATATTAAAATTATTCATCTGTTTCATTTTCTTGAATGTCTGGGTTATTATTTGTTTCAATATAATTAGAAAAACGAACTGACATTCGTCCTGAAGTGTTTCTATACCATAGACTTTCTGTAGGTATAACGCTATTGTTTGAACTAGAACCTATTATTTTGTCTACTTGCCATTCTTGTCCTGAATTTTCTAATGGATCTATTCGATAAGGGGATAAAAGTCTAATTCCTCTATTTATAATAAATTTAGTTGTATCTTCTATGCTTAGCTGATATCCTACTTGGCTATTTTGTGTTAATTTTCCTATAAATGTAGAGCAAATTAAAAGGTTTTTGCCTTGTTGAAAATCTTCATAGCCTTTAGTCATAATTTTAATTTTAATGTTTCGAGCAAAATCTCTTGTATTTAAACAAAAATTAGGTGCACAATAAAATATGCCTCCATTGTTATTCATATCTACTTCTATTGCTCTTAAGATTGCTTGTTCATTGGTAAATCTATCATCTACTATTGCTAAAAAGACTTTAGCTCCTGTGTCTCTTCTTGTTAAGCCTTTTATCCCTATTACAATTAATCATATATGGGTTAAATTAAAATTACCTCTAATTAAATCTTGTTATGAATCTGGGTGTATTAAATTTACACTTACAACATCTTCGCCTATACATCTGTTTTGTGTTTCACGATACTGCATAAATAATCTTGTTTGGCTTATGGTGGCATTATTTTGGTATAAAATTTGTGGAGAAATTAAATCTAATATGTTTTGTCTAAACTGTTCAATTTGTCTATCAATGTCGATTATTTGTTCTAAAGAGGCTATAGGTGCAGGTGGGTTTCTAAATAACCGTAAAACTCGATTTCCAACTGTGTTTTCATTACATCTTCTTGTTTCAGTAGCTAAAACTTCTGTCCTATTTCTGTCTTCTATATTTCTTCTACCTAAAATATGACTATTGTTTCTCATCATAGACTAAAAATTTCCATTCTTCTTTTGTTTTTACTGTTCTCTGTTTGTCAATTTTAATATTATTTAATTTATTGCATAATTCATATATGTCTGAACTAATTTCTTTTTCTTTTTTATTAAGTATACTCTGTCCTAATTTTTCTATATTTTCTAAACAAGTTATTAATAACATTATTATAATATTGTTTTGTTTTCTAGATAATAAATCATTTGGGGTTCCTAGACTATTTCTGGATATGCCTTCTGCTGGTGTTATAAATTTATTGCTTTCGATAAAGATTTGCTTATAGTCTATGTTTGCTTCATAATCTTTAGAAGTACTCATTTATATTCTAAGCCTTGAATTTTAAAGTAGTGTCTTAAATTATCTTCTAAGTTATTATTTTGTTTTTCTAAACTGTCTATTCTTAGTTTAAATTTATCTAATTCTTGTTTGTATTCTATAAATTGTTTATTTATTTTTCTAACAAAATTTCTGCCTTATCAAGTTGTTTTGGTTTTCCTACAAGTTGTTGTATAGTGTCTTTTATATAATCTAAATTTTTTCTAATTGTTTTAAGACTTTTAGTGTCTGTTTGTAAATTGAGATATTCAATTTTCTTTATGGACATGATCTATATTCCACCTAAGGTATTGTCTAGATTAGCCAGGGCTTCTTCATCCCATGGATAATCATTATCTTCTTCATTATAATTTAAATAATCTTCATAGATATCTTCTTCATAGATATCTTCTTCATTTTCATAGATAGTTAATTGTCTAGTATTATTGTCATAATAGTCTTCATTATATATGTCTTCTTCATCATTGTCTAGTTGTAAAGTATGCATGTTATTTATTATGTCTGTGGGTACTCCTAAATTTTCTACGGCTGTTTCTTCGTCTCTTTGTCTAAGTCTACGATGAAACTCACTATAATAAAGTGCATTATTTTGTTGGTCTTTTAGATGTATGTAAAAACCAATAAGGTGTTGAAAGAATATATCAAATTCTTCTAATAAAGAATCTAAATTCAAAAAATATCTAATGTAAAAAGATAAAGGATTGTATAAAAGTGTAATACAATCTGTATCTATATAATGCCTTAGTCTATTATTTGTAGCATCAATTGTTTCTAAGGCAGTAAAAAAATTTATTAAAAGTGTCTAAAATGTCTGACGTTGTCTGTTGATCAAGATTAAAGTTATTAATCATGTCTTCAAAATTAAAAGGTTCCTGGAAAGGTTCAAGATCTAGATTTCTATTGGCCATTAGAATTAACTTGGTCTATGTATACTATCATAGTTGTCATTATTTTCTGCATACTGTATTCTATTAGCTCTCCTATCTCGTATAATCTGTCTTACGTTAGAAGCTGCTTGAGTGTTTGTTCTTAAAAGTTGTCTTACGTATTCATCATGATATTCTTGGTCTAACAAAGTTATATGATGTCTCAAAAGTTGTTCTAAATACTCATTAATATGATGGAAATCATTTTCTAAATTTAAGAAATAATGACCATATGATTGCAAAGGGTGAAGAACTGAACTTAGTCTACCAGATTGCATAAGAGATCTAATTCTACCATTAACGTAATTTATAGTATTTAAAGATGCATAGAAATGATTAAATTGCGTGATGTCTACAGGATTTACTGAATATGGTACATGGTCTTCTGTATAACAACAATAATAAGTAGGATTTGGGGGTCGATTACTCATGGAATGATGCAAAATGGGTTACTTGCTCTGGGTTACTCAGTACTTCTCCTTTACTTGATAAATATCTCATCAGAAACTTTTAAGTTAAAAAAACAGTTAAGGCTCTGATACCAAAATGGGGAGTTTTGGCCCGAAAACAAATCCCCGGTTAGACCGAAACACAAATTTGGAAAAAGGTAGCATATCAGAGAGAAAAACAGTAGAATAGAGAGCAGATTTAGAGAAAGTATCTGGGTTCAAGTTTGATATTCCAAAGGTTCAAGATGCTGGGTAGACTTCTAACTAGACTAAATCTTAGGATGCTGGGTTGAACGATCAGGGTTTTCTTTTTGGAAAAAACTCAGGGCATGCGTTAGTCTGCGGGTTTTCAACGCTATCACTTGGCAACTAACCCTAAAAGACTCGCTCCCACTTTTGTTTAAAACCATTAAGAGAACTATGAGGGCTCTTTAGAAATTATAATTGATTTAAAATCTAGCTAAGGGTCTGAAGTAATCATAATTATTTTGAAAAACAAAATGGACAGAGTCTCTCTTTATTCAAGTAAATGCCATATAATCTCTAAATTTTGCCTATATTAACTGCTCTTTGGCATGTTAAGTTTTGAGATATTTTTCTTTCAATTCATGGAAGACTTTTCACCGTATGAGCATTTTCACCCCATAATAACTAACTAACTGAGTAAAACGTAAGATATCTTACTTTGAAAGCAGTTGAAATCGTACTAGAGCTTTTTTTGCCGAATTTAGCAGTAGAACATGAACAAGAGAAATGAGAGAAACTTTGAGGGAAACTTGAGAGAGTTCTTATTTTCGTCAAAAATTTTCGATCGTACTTACAAATGAATCCTAACACCCTTTTATAGGCAAAGAAAGACTAGCTACAGAGATCTACATAATTCACGGGCTATCTACAGAGAGTTACATCATGTCTTTACTTTACACGCGTTAATCTACATGATAAGTTTAAAAGATAAAGTTGTCTTCAATCTACTGCTTTCTTCTTTGTCCGTTCTTTATTTTCAAAAGTTGTGGCCACTTTGTCTTTTCCAAAAGGTGCTTGTGTAACATCCCGGAATTTCGGAGCTTAACACCCGGACTTTTCCGGAGCGTTATCACACCGAACTCCCGGAGTGTTTAAAACAATCAATACATAATAGCATAAAAAAACCTCGATTTCGAATAACTAACTATGAAAACCTATGTGAGAGCCTCTAATCATTACAATTTCCTCAAATCAATTTAAATCTAACCAACAAGCTAGAGAAGTTTACCCCGCGCAGGGGTCTTAACAATCAATACTAAAATTAAATTCACTTCCTTAGGCTCGCTCGGCTCTAATCCATGCTCAGGTAACCTCTGCTAATGCTGGCTATCACCTGCAGAAAGGAAGTCAAAGGAGAGTGAGCTTTCGAGAGCTCAGTAAGGTCGATCAAAGATTTAAAAATAGTAAAACGATTCGGACAAGTTCTCATATAAAACTTTTTAAAGAGTATTTTCATTGAAATACAGCATTTAGACAAAGATGAACAAAACGAACGATTTTACATTGAAGTCCAATAACATCTTTTTGAGAGATTTTGCTTTCAATGAAATCAGTACAATACGATGTAAACATAAGGATGTGTATTTAACTCATTCCCTTAAATAATAGTCATTTGAAACACTTCGGGCATAATAAAGCATGAATGGATAATATTCAAATTATTTCAAGTGAAATAAAACATAAACAAGAAACATTGAACATGAGTAGTACAGAAGCAAAGCCACCTTGGCAGTTCTCGATCGCTTTACATATGCATATGTACACTGACTAGTCCATCTAGGTACTAGTTAAACCCATCCAACAGACCATCCTTATAATGCCAACAATACAGACCATCCTTATGGCTCCCAAGTTACTAACTCATGTCAACATTGAGAAGCAATAAATAGAATTCAAAACATTTTATGATAATTTAATCGATAAAACAAATGGAACAAATAAAGAATTCCAAACGATCGCTTAAGGTTCAAGTTACGGTTTCATGGACAGTTTCAAGGCAAACGTTTTTATTTCAATCATAGAAATCAACAATCACTGTATTTTGTAAAACTGTATTATAAACCTTTAAAACAAAATAAGGAAATGAGGTTCGGAGAGAAATCCTTACCTCGGTCCAAGCTAAGCGATGCTACCAATCCTTGATCAATATTTTCTGAATAACCTAGATTGGCAATCCATTTGTTAGAACATAATCTATACTAATATACTATAAACCTAGTATCAACTATCCAAACACTTCTAATCCCGGAATCGCGCAACTCAAACGGTTCCCGCACCCGGCTAACCTAACCGAAATCCTCGTACGCTCCTTAAGGGGTAACGATACTCCAAGTACACATTAAGTTATAATTAAACACTTTTATAACTAAAAAAATTATAAAAAGAAAAAATATGAAGTTTTTGAATATTTTCGAATTAAAATAATTTCTTTAAATGCAAGAAAATCCATAAATAGCCATAATTACTTTCAGCTGCAAACTAAGTCCCATAATTTTTATATGAACTTTAAAAAATATATATATAAATTAAAATCATAAATTAAAAGGCACTAAAACTATTTTTAAATTATTCATTTTGCTAAAACCAATACGATACGGAAACCATAGTAAATCAACTCCAAAAATCATAAAATTCAAACTGAGTCTTAGTTATACCATAAGGACATTACGATAATTTTCCCCAAAACTTTTTCAGAATTTAAAGGCTTCAAAATGATTTTCCAATTCTGAAATTACAGAAAATACTACAAATACATACAATATCAGAAAAATATGAAATTTTTTCAGAAATTTTAATATTTCCCTATGATCCTTCCTGTAAAGTTTCAACATTTTTTGACAAGTGTACGATACCCAACAGCCATGTTGTACAACTGTGCAAGCACGGTGTACTGTTCACGCAGAACACAGTTATTGTTCATCATCCTCTTCTCTTCTTTCAACTTCTGTACAGAATGCACAGTTCACACATATGGCTGTCCCTCCCATTTTCCTTACCTATCACATATATACATACATTATACATATGCTATATACACTCTAGTACACCACCTATTTATGGTTGCTTATGCAGCCCATTTGCTCCCTCATTACATACGCAAGCACACACAAAAATTATACACACTTGCACAGCCACGCAATCCCCTTCTCCAAAAGACACTTCAACCTCCAAAAGACACTTCAACCTCCATGTCTAAGCACACACCTGCTTAACACACAAGACACTCTATTCTTCCACCTTCTTTCATCCCTTCTTCATAAACTCACTTCACCTACGATTCTATCTCCCACTTTTCTGAAAACCCATTTTCAGCAACAGCCACTGCCTTCACCTCGATCACCTCGTTTGAGCAGCCTTCCTTACCCCTTCCATTTCTCAAATACACACACATACAACATACCTATACTCACAGTTCCTTCACACAATATAGACCACAACTGTAAACCCACCATTTCACTCCATCCACAAACACATGTATATACTACACACATACTCTCATGCACATACCACCACATTCAACCCACGATATATACTACACCCACTGCCTCGTGGCAGTGGGTTTTCCTCCAATCTAGTTCCTCACACAGCTTCCATGGCAGCCACCATGGCTGTCCCTTCACGCACAGCACAAGCACGCCAAGGGCAGCTGCCCACGGCTGCTCTCCCTCTCCCTCTTCAACCAACAGCCCTTCGCAGCTGTTTGTCTCTCTAACCCACATGCACTCGCACAATTGCGGCTTATACAGCCTGTTGGTATCACTACGGTAGACATGGCTGCCTTTAATCCCCCCTCATTTTTCTCACAACACACACACACACACCTATTTACGTATATGCTACAATACACATACAAAGGCACTACAAAAATTTTCAAGAAGCTTACCAGAGATTTTCACTCCACCGAAAAACAACACAGTCAGCCTTCTCTCTCTTCTCCTACGAGCATCTGCTCTTCCTCTCTATTTCTTTTTCTCTGCTCTCTCTTTTCCTTGTCTGTTACCGAAAATGAGAGAAGGTCTCTCTCTCTCTCTCTCTCTTTTCTTTTTGTTATTATAGCCGAGTTTGCCCACGTAAGGCAAGCATAATTTTCTCCTTGATTTCCTCTCTTTCCAAAATAAAGAGTTGACATTCTTTTCAAATAAATCAGATTTTTTTGTATTTATTCATTTACTAATCCACTACGTTAATTATTGCTAAAAGTTAATAATAAAAATTGTAACATCCCGCTACTTTTTCGGAATTATTTAAAATTTTTAGGAGCGAATACATTTTTCTTAGTGTCGATATTTTTTTAACAACTTTTAGCGGCGATTAAATGTTTAACGATTAACGTGATTGAAATTTTAACGACTATCTTTAACGACAAAATTTTTGAAAACTATAAGTTATAATTTAATAATGAATGGTATTGATCGAGGTATTTAGTGATAATTAAAGTAAACCTATAAATTTTTGAGCTTTGGTGTGTATTTTTATCGGCGAATTATATTTTGTAACATTCGACATACTTTTAATGACAATGAGGTTTTCTTTCGTAGTGTACACTTAATAGTGACGTTTTGTCAAACGAGATAGCGTAACAAGCCGTTAATAATTTTTCTAGCGCATAATTTGGCATAAATATTCTATCATTGGACCATTTTTGCAATAGTAAGTTTGGATAAGATGAATTAGCGACAAATGAAGGGGGTGGGGTTTTCTTTTCTTTGTCTAACTAGGGTTTCATATCATATATATGTATAACCTTTTTGGGCAGCCCCCCACCTCCTATTCAAGCTGTCGTACACACTAACAAGAGAGAGAGAGAGGGCCTGCTAATACGGGACTTCGGCGATCGAAGCGCAAATTCTTGGTAAGTTTTCAAGCCCTTTTCCTCTAATCTAATCAAGGTTTTATGGAAGTTATGGAGGGAGGAGTATGTGGGTATCGTGCGCGTGGTTCTGGGTAGGGTGTCTCTCTTTATGTGTCTTATCTCTATTTGTACACCATATTCAGGAGATAGGGTGTCATGTTATGGGTAAATAGCTGGGTAAATGGAGTGTGTACTGAGTACATGTGTGTGCTGGGATCATATGTTTGTGTATACATGCGAGAGTGTGTGAGTTGCATGCAAGTCTGTGTTCGTGTGAGCCTGTGTGCAAAATTGTGTGGGTTGATTTAGTTGTGTGGGGTGAGCAATTGATGGTGGATTGGAAGGCCTGTGTATGATGTTAGTTCCGTGAAAGTGGCATATGTGTCTTAGGTTCGAGAAGAATTCTAATTATAAGTGACTCACTTGTTCATAATTACTTTGCTGAAGTTTAAGGTTCTTGTTTGGACAACGATGCTTAGCGGTGGAAATTTGACGGTACAGGGCAATCTTCCGAGCGCTCATCTCTCTTGAACTAGAGTACGAAAGCACGAGGCTAAGGGAATGTGCTGTGTGCATGAAAATGGAGAAGGAGAAGAGAGTAACAGCACTGTAGGGGTTTCTAAGTGCAAACCTGAGTGAATGATTTGGAATGGTGTGAGTGAGAAGTTTGGAAGAGAAAAAGGAACGGTAGTCCCACTGTCGTGAGGCAGTGGGCATTGCAGATGGTATGTATATATATTTGGCTGTGTTTTGGAGGTAATGTGTAGGTGATTTTTAGTGTTTAGTGAGTAGTGTGTGTGCATACATATATAAACTGCATGTGTACGTGCGGTGAATATGCGTTCACATGTGTGTGTGTGTGTGTGTGTGTGCGGGGTATGGGTGAAGTGGGTTTAAGCAGGAAGAAGGAGGGGAAGGAGCTGTGGTTGTTTTTACATTTTGTGTACTGGGTGTGTGTGTATTGTATGTGGGGCTTGTGAGAGAAGGTGGAAGTGGTGGTTGTGTAGATTTGAGTTGTGAAGTGCATGAGTGTGGTGAGATGGTGCGTTGTGTATGCTGTGCATGAGTGAATTGTGTGAGTGAAGAAGAAGAACGTGCACAGAAGCTGTTTGGAATGGGTCTGCTGGTTACAGGCCAATGAGTGGTACAAAGGGGTCCCACAGGTTAGCGTTATGTTAGCGTGTGCACGGGATAGCGTACACTAATTTTTAGCACGTGAAATTCTAGAGTATAACACCTTACACTATATTATAATTCTTGGAAAATATTTATAATTTTCTGAGTTCGTATGAATTTTTAATATTTTATGTAATTTCAGATTTGGAAAATTCTTTTCGAGCCCTTAAACCCTAAAAATGTTTTGAGAAAAATTATAACAATGTCCTTATGATATAAGTAAAACTCAGTTTGAATTTTATGATTTTTAGAGTTGATTTGTTTTAGTTTCCGTATCACATTATTTTTAGCAAAATGAATAATTTAAAAATAGTTTTAATACCTTTTAATTTCTGATTTAAATTTTTATAATTTTTACACATATTTTGAAGCTGTTACAAAAATTATGGGACTTTGTTTGCAGTTGGAAGAAATTTTGGAAATTTATGGGTTTTTATTGCATTTAAAGAAATTGTTTTAATTAAAAAATATTCAAAAAATTCATATTTCGACTTTTTATAATGTTTTAAGCCATAAAAGTGTTTTCTTATAATTTAATGTGTATTTGGAGTATCATTACACATTTAAAGAGTGTATAATAATTTCGATTAGGTTAGCCGCGTGCGAGGCACGCTTTGAGTTTAGCGATTTCGGAGTTAGAAGTGAGCATCGTTTGGGTAGTGGATATTAGGTTATAGTATATTAGACATAGATTATGTTCTAACAAATAAATTGTCAATCTAGGTTCATTCAGAGAATATTGATCGAGGTTTGGTAGCGCTGCTTAGCTTGGACCGAGGTAAGGATTTTCTCTCTGAACCCTATTTCATTCTTCTGAATTCGAATGTTTTATAATGACAGCTTTACGAACTTCATTGAGATCTGATTTTATTAGTAATATAAAAATGTATGGAATTCTATCCGAACCCTATTTCATTATTCTGTTTTCAAATTCTTATAACGAAAGTTTTACAAACTAATTGAATGTTGATTTTTATTGATTGATATAAAAAATGTTTTTAAATTGCCCATGAAATCCTAAATTGAGCCTTATAGCGATCGTTTGGAATTCTGTTTCATCTCATCTTGGAATCCATTGTTCAGTTGATATGTTTATTGATTGCTCATCGTAAAGCATTTTTGAATTCCATTTATTACTTCTCAATGTTGACATGAGTTAGTAACTTGTGAGCCATAAGGATGGTCTGTATTGTTGGCGTTATAAGGATGGTCTGTTGGTTGTTTAACTAGTACCTAGATGGACTAGTCAGTGTTACATATGCATATGTAAAGCGATTGAGCACTGCTGGGGTGGCTTTGCTTCTGTACTGCTCATGTTCAACGTTTCCTATTTATGTTTATTACATTTTAAGTGTTTTAAAAATGGTTATCGATTTAAAGGAACTGAGTTGATACTCATCCCTGTGTTGTTTATATTGAAATGCTGTGGTTTTCTTGAAAACTCTTTTAAAATTATCGATTGATTGTATATAGATAGATTGTTTGAACTGCTCTGTTTCTCCGCTTCAAAATTTTCTATTGGTTTAAATGTCAAATTGTTCGTATCGTTTTCTTATTTTTAAATCTTTGTGCGACCTTACTGGGCTCTCAAAAGCTCACTCCCCTTTAACTTCCTTTCTGCAGGTGACAGCCAGTAGTAGGTTACCTGAATAGGGATTAGAGCCGAGCAAGCGAAAGTGAAGGAATTAGATTTTTGGTATTCATCATTAGAACCCCTGCGTGGGTAAGTACTATTGTTTAAGTTTTCTTAGACTTAGACTTAGATTTGGTATTTGAATTGAGACAATAAATTTAGAGTATTATCTTATTTGATGTTTTAGTTGCTCTGACTGACTGGTGGTTGTAATTAGGTTGAGTTTGAGGATATTATTGTCGTAGTGTAAATGATCGAGTGAGTGTTAACGTTCCGAAAAATTCCGGGATGTTACAAAAATTCGATCACGCTAATTGTCACCAAAGACCTCAATCGGTATCACTTATACAACATCCGTTAACTTATAATGTATGGTTTTCTAAAAAAATTTGCTAACAATTATAATATTTAATGTTCACCAGTTTGTCGCTAAAGGTCTCCAAGAATATCATTACGCTACTTATCACTAAAGACCTCAATCCTTAATGCCTATCGGTAAATTTTACAACCTATAGTTCCTAAAAATTTAGTCGCTAGAAGTTGATAAAAATGTCTTGATGCTAAAAAATAAAATTTCGTAGCTAAAATTTTTAATTTAATGCGTTAAAAATATATTCGGATTCGGGGTGTTACAGCTTGTCTGCAGATGCTTCCAGCTTAGAGGTGTCAAATGGGCCGGGCTTGGGCCGGCCCGGCCCAAGCCCATCGGGCCTCGAGCAAAACGGGCCGGGCCCGGGCCAAGGGGACTGCCAATCGGGCCGGGCCGGGCCGGGCCTGGCTCTGGGGATATCTGGGCCCGGTCCAAGCCCAGGCCCTAGGCCCAACATTTAGGGCCGGGCTTGGGCCAGGCCCGGGCCTATTTTTTTTAAATTTTTTTTGGGCATTTTCTTGTTATTCAATATTTAGTGGCTACTTTCAAAAGAGCCAGCGAATTAAATCGCAAACTTCATATGTTAAGTATGATATCCACACACAAATACACACAGATACCGGGAGAGAGACAGAGAGAAATGGACCTCAGGGCCACCAACTTCATGAACCCTAATGGCCTTGACCATTTTTGTTGCTGTTGATACAGAGAGTGCTCTCACTAATGACTTGGTATTACAGTAGTTGTTGCAGCAAACTTGTTGAAAAAGGGGTGATTTTTTGTGATGAAGGCCAGTCACAAATGGGTTCAAGAGCAAAGTGTGGAAGTGATGAAGAAGTCTCAATCTTGACCCACCCACAAGTCAAGTTAGCTTAATCCCCATGTTGCGATTAGAAATGGTCAAACGCGTCACTTTATTTCTTTACCTCTTTTTTTTCATTTTTTATTCGTACACGGGCTTGTCGTTGGAAGAAGAAAAGAAAAAACAGTTCTCTGGCCACTTTGACCCGGGCCAGAACTGGGCCAAACCCGGGCCGGGCCTGACCCGGGCCAAGCCCGGGCTTTTTTCGGGCCGTTATCGGGCCGGGCCAAGCCCGGGCTTTTTCGGGCCGGGCCGGGCCCGGGCTTTTTTCAGAAAAATCCAGGCCTGGCCCAGGCCCTGGCCCTAAGCCCAAAATGGCCGGGCCAGCACTGTTCATGTATGGGCCGGGCCAAGCCCGGGCCAAAAAGGGGCCGGGCCGGGCTGGGCCGCGGGCCGCCCGGCCCATTTGACAACTCTATTCCAGCTGTTGCTTATTTGGCCAAAAGTTATGATGTGTCTTCTTGTCTTCTTCTACTTTTGCCAATTCGTCAAAAGTAGATGTCTTCTTTTGCTGATTTAGCCAAAAGCAGTGGTCATCCTTTCATGTGTCTTATTGTTCTGGTTGTTGTAGTGAGGGCCCAACGTCTCTGTTTTCTCTGTGTTCAAAAGATGCTCTATTTACTGTTGTTTTCATCTGTCTTCAAATTTCTGAGAGTAAGTGTCTTGCTTTTGTCTTTATGCAGAGAGTAAGTGTCTTGCTTTTGTCTTTATGCAGAGAGTAAGTGTCTTGCTTTTGTCTTCGTACTTGTCCAAGGTCCAAATTAGTTATTTTCTTTGCAAAGATGCTTTTATGTGTCACTGTTTCCTTCTTTTTCTTTTCCTTTGCTTGAGGCATGATTTGTAGAATCGTCAGAGTCTTCAACTTCTAGTGCTTTGAGAAATGAATTGCTGTCGTCACTTGGTCGTTGTGCGAACTCCATCTCTTGAAAAATACTTAAAATGGCCTCTGCTGCTTGTTTTTTTAATATTACTTGCTATAACTTTATTTTTTGTTTCTTTGTGTGACTTGCGTCTTTTTTCCATTTTTCCCAAACGGAGAGGAGTCTCAGGATTTAATTTGTCTTTACCAGCTACCTGTGGGGCTGGACTAGGAATACTGTCTCCTGTATCCAACGGATTTTCAGCATTTTTGAGTAAAACGCCAACTGTAACAGGACTTGAGAAGTCTTTACCTGCAGCCTGTAAAGCAGGACTAGCTATTCCTTTAACCCCGGAAGTAGAGGGTTGTGTGGACTTGGAATTATGAAGAAGTGTGTAATATTTGTTTTTCCAATCCAGGGTTTCTAATTTTAATACCCGTATCTGAGATTTTAATTGAGCCAACTGCTGCTCAAAACTTTTTTTGTCTAGTGCTAGACTGTCTGCTCTAGTTTTAATTAAATTAAAATATTTAATTAGGACATCACAATTTTTACAAAATTGTGAATCTGGATTGGAAGGGACAAGTGTATTGGTGGTTGTAGTGCATTCGGGGCTGACATAATAATTTACCCCATAGTGTGTGGTCATTAAATGATGAGCTTCCTCATAGGACAGCGTGCCTTTATACGAAGGTTTAGGGTGGTTACCAACACCTTTTACCATGGCTTCGGGAAAGTGTTTGTAAATGCCTGGAATTTGTCCTTTAAAAACACAGTAAAAATTAAATTTCTTGGTGTCTCTTAATTTGTGAAAATAACCAGCAAGTCCGTTCATAGCATTAACGAACCAGCCATTGTCTTTTCTAATAAAAGCTTGCCACAAATTGTCTAATTAGGTTGCCTGGTCAAGTTGGAAAGGTCCTAACTTAGGGTCTTTTACATTAAATTTACTTCCTACTTGTATAACCGCTAAATTATTTCCATCATAATTAATTCGACTGGTGCCTTGATTGTCGACATAGCTAGTGTATATAATAGGAAAAACAGGCGTTGCCTGGTTTGGAAAGTTTGCCTGATTCTGACTTACCTTCGATAACTGTCAAAAGAAGATGCCATTTTGTTTCCCAGCACAGATCAACAAATTGCCTGGATTTAAGCCTGGGTTAGTATTCCTACTGCAGTATTTTTCTGGATAATAAATCTGCTACAGAGTTATCATTGCCTTTTATTTGTTGCCATTCTATTTTATCTATGCTATAATTACTAAGGGTTGCTAAAAATTTAACCCATCTATTTGTATATCTTGAATCTTTATTTTTATTATATCTGACAATTACCTTAC
Organism: Escallonia herrerae; assembly: GCA_033070095.1. Taxonomy (NCBI): domain Eukaryota; kingdom Viridiplantae; phylum Streptophyta; class Magnoliopsida; order Escalloniales; family Escalloniaceae; genus Escallonia; species Escallonia herrerae. The sequence goes on along the minus strand of JAVXUP010000669.1, from coordinate 217,035 downwards.
AGTCTGTTCTAATGCAAAATTCATGTTTACTAATTAAAAGTACTTCAAAATGTTCTAAGGCATAAATTATAGCAAGTAATTCATAGTCTAAACTTGTTAAATATTGATTGCTTTCTTTATACTTACCATTTGCATATCTACATATTCTTTATTCCTTTTTATTACTATATTTGTTGGGTTTACAGTATAAAACTGCTCCCTATGCGTCTTTGCATCCATCAGTCTGAACAAATAAATAATCGATGTCTAAAGGCAAATATAAGTCAAGTAATTGTTTAACTTTTTCTTTTATAATTTTTACTAGATTAATGTCTTCTATATTAAAATATCTTTGACCATTTTTACGTGTCTTATTGTATAAAGGTCCTAGTAACTTACTAAGGTCTTTAAAATATATTCTCGCTTGATTAACTAAACCTAAAAATGCTTGTATTTGTTTTAATCCTTCTAGTTTGTCTGGAAAATCTAGGATCTTTTTGGCTATATGTTCTTGTAATTTAATTTTGCCATTGCCTATTTCCATTCCTAAAAATTTTACATTTGTTTTAAATAGTTCAACCTTTTTCTTGCTTAAAATTAAACCATGTTTATCAAATAATTTGAAGACTAGGTCTAAGTGTGATAAATGTTCATTTTCATTTCTACTACAAACTAGAATATCATCTATGTATACTAAGATGAAGTCATTGTATGGTCTAAAAATATCATCCATTTTGCGTTAGAAGATACTTGGGGCTGTCTTAAGGCCAAATGGCATGACTAACCATTCGTATAGGCCCTCTGGTGTAGTAAATGCTGTCCATTTAATGTCTTCAGGTCACATTTTAATTTGATAAAAGCCTGATTTACAATCGAATTTACTGAATACCTTCTTGCCTTGTATCTTACTTAAAAGAAAGGTTTTGTTTGGTATGTTGTAATCTTTAATATTATCATTAATTCTTTTATAATTTATTACCATTCTACTTTTATTTCAAATTATTTCTGCATGATTTCTAACTATAAAAGCTACAGATCTATGAGGACTATTGCTGTGTCTAATTACTACTAATTGTGTTAAGATTTTATGTGCATTTTAAAGTCTTCTGTATCTAAACTACTTGCTTTTATATTTGTTGTCTTAACAATATAATCTGGATTAATTTTGTCTAATTTACAATATATTTTGTTTAGATCCCACCTTTTGATAGGATTTTCTCCAATAAAGGGTAGCTTTTCTATTGTTTTAAGTATATCGTATTTGTTTGTAAAAAGGTTTATTAGATTATAACTAATTTTTTCTTGACTATAAATATCAAGATCTATGTTATTAGAGTCTTCTATATCAGAATCTTCTAACTCTTCTATATGCAAATCTTCCTCTATATTTGTTATGCAACAATTTGTTTTTCCTAAACTACATTCATCACAAATTTTGTTTTTGCCTTTGTGTTTTGAATTAATAATATATTCTCCTCCACCACGCTTCTGAGCGTACTCTGAGGGTGTATCAATATTAATAGGAGTGTGTGTAACATTTTGTGCTATTTGTATAAAATCTTTAGTAATTGTTAAAGTATTATCATTTGTTGATAAAAAATTAATACCTAGGATAATTTTGCCTTTTTCGTGTAATACTGGTGTGCAAAAAGCTTGTTTTAGGAGTGTAATATCCCACATCGGACGTGGAATAGTATGAGATGACCCTTATAAGACCCTGCCTATGAACTCATAAGTACCTAATTGGCTAGCCCTTTTGAGGGAGGCAATGCCCTGTGGTGGGGCCGTGGACCGGGTCGTTACAGATGGTATCAGAGCCGACTCTCGAAAACTCGGGCTGGGCTATCCAGTCGGGTTGCCGATGGTTGGGGAAACGAAGGCAAGCCCGGGTATATCCCACATCAAGAGGATGGTTGGGGTAACGAAGGGTGAGCTGGGTATATCCCACATTGGCTAGAGAGGAAGATTCTGGGCTATGTACGATCGAGCCTTAGCGAGGACGCTAAGGAATAAGGTGGGGAGATTGTAATATCCCACATCGGTTGTGGGAGAGTTTGCGATTGGCCTTATAAGACCCTGCCTATGAACTCATAAGTACCTACTTGGCTAGCCCTTTTAAGGGAGGCAATGCCCTGTGGTGGGGCCGTGGACCGGGTCGTTACAGATGGTATCAGAGCCGACTCTCGAAAGCTCGGGCTGGGGTATCCAGTCGGGTTGCCGATGGTTGGGGGAAACGAAGGCAAGCCCGGGTATATCCCACATCAAGAGGATGGTTGGGGCAACGAAGGGTGAGCTGGGTATATCCCACATTGGCTAGAGAGGAGGATTCTGGGCTATGTGTGATTGAGCCTTAGCGAGGACGCTAAGGTATAAGGAGGGGAGATTGTAATATCCCACATCGGATGTGGAATAGTATGAGATGACCCTTATAAGACCCTGCCTATGAACTCATAAGTACCTAATTGGCTAGCCCTTTTGAGGGAGGCAATGCCCTGTGGTGGGGCCGTGGACCGGGTCGTTACAAGGAGATAGGATTTAGATTGAGTATTACAAGGTGTTAAAAAGGTAATGAATGCGTGCGTAATATATTTAGAATAATGTATTGGAGTATTTGAAAAACCTATTCTCGTTATGGGTTTGTCTAAAGTTTTAATATAGTTAGGATTGACTAATGTAGGGTCTATAACGGTAATTGTGCATCCAGTGTCTATAATTGCATTAGTTTCTACAAGTTTTTATGATGTTTTATTTGTATTCTTGTAACATCCCGGAATTTTCGGAACGTTAACACTCGCTCGATCGGATGCACTCAGACAATTACGACCTCAAACTCAAGAAATTTAGAACCATCAGTCTGTCAGAGCAACTAAACCGTTGAGTAAAATAATACTCTTAGCGTACAATTATAGTTGAAACATCAAATCTAAGCTAACAATTCTAAATAACAATAATGGCCCACGCAGGGGTTCTAAAGGCTAATACTGAAACTTAAGTTCTCTTTCGCTCGGCTCAGATCTAGTCCACACCCAATGCGATCTATTGTTGGTTATCACCTGCGGAAAGGAAGTCAAAGGGGAGTGAGCTTTTGAGAGCTCAGTAAGGTCGCTCAAAGATAGAAATTTCGAAACCATTACAGATGCAGTCCATAGATTTTCAAAAAAAGAATCAATACTAGTTTCATCAGATATCAATACGATTTTCAGATACAATACAAACAATCACAGATAATATTGAACATGAGCAATTGCAAAGCCACACAGGCAATGCAGGGTAATCACTTAGCAAAGCCACAAAGGCGATGCTCATTAACACTATCCACCGACTAGTCCATCAAGGCACTAGCCCACACCAATACACCAGCTAGTCCATCAAGGTACTAGCCCACACCAATATCCTCCACTATACACCAACTCCTGCCAAACACACCAATGCAAACTCTCATGTCAATATGCAGAATGAGAACAAAGGATAATACAATTCTTAAATCGATGCACAACGAGAAATAAACACAGTGCATCGAATATGATTTCCAATAAATGCTTAAGGCTCAAGATAGGTTTTTAAGGCAAACAATGTGACTTTATCAAAATAACAGAATCCAAAAGAAAAGCGATAACAATTCAAAAAAAATATTCGAGGACAAATAGAGGAAACTGGGTTTCAGAAGAAATCCCTTACCTCGATCCAAGTGAGCAGAAGCTAAAACGCTATCGATCAATCTTCGGAATTAACCTAGGTTGACAAAGTCATTTATCAAAACACTATCCACTCAGCTATATTATAAACCTAATATAACTATCTACAATGTATCCATTTCTTTACCCGAAAATGATGAAACTAGGAGCGGTTTCACACACGGCCAACCTACCCCGAAACTCATCACATTCCTCGAGACTCAGAAATATCTCAAAATGTTCTCATCGTTCATTAAGCATTATTTATAGCTTACTACAGCATATGGAATACAAATATAATTTTTGAATATTTTTGAATTAAAAGTAATTTCCTTAAATACACTAAAAAACCAATAAATTGCCATAATTACTTCTAGCTGAAAATAAGGACTCAAAAGTTTTTGTACAAGCCTTAATATATGTATACAAATTATAGAAATGAAAAATCAGGATTTAAAAGGCACTAAAACTATTTCTTTATTTTTCGTTTTGTTAAACTCAATGCGATATGGAAAAGGATATCAAATCAACTTCAAAAATTATCAAACTTTTACTAAGTCTTTCTTAAAGTATAAAAACATTACTTTAACTTTTCCAAAACATTTTCATGGGTTTAAAGGCTCCAAAGAAGTTTTATATGTCTGAAATTGCAGAAAATATAGTAAATACATACGATATCAGAAAAATATGAAATTTTCACAGAAATTATAATATTGCACTAAGAATCATCCTGTAAATTTTCAGAATTTTCGGACAAGCATACAGTACCCAACAGCCACATGGTACAACTGTGCATAAACCATTTTTCCGTTAACCCCTCTTCTTCTTCCTTACTCTCTGTCCAAAACCAGAATATTCTCACACAGAACAGCGGCTGTTGAATCCCTTTTTTTATATGCAGTTATACACACACACACACCACTTACACACACTACCCACATCAACACACATGAGACACACACATGAGGTACACCAAACCACTCAGAAATTCACAAAATGCACTCATGTACTACTCGGTTTCCCTCTTGTCTTATTGTACACAGTAGAGATGCATACACTATACACATCCTTCACCCATTTACTCACCATTCACACAACCCATAACCCACTATAAATATATACCTATGAGCACACACACGACTCACATACTTCTAACAAACCCACTGCCTCGTGGCACAGCTACTCCAACCTCCTTCACACTCACACTGTTATACACTCAGGGACTTACACCCACACACCTAAGAACACTGCACACACACACACACACACATGCACTACCACACACACCCAGGTGTCTTTCCACGGCAACACAGAGTACACACACCTACACGCATACTCAACCGTTCACAACCCCTCCTTTACGCACCCTTACACCCATACCCATCACAGCAATAAACCCACAAATCCATACACTTTTCCCCCAACTCGTGGCAGCCTCTATGGCTGCCTCTTCACAGCAGCTTTCACAAAGGTTACACACACAAACACTCACTCTCATACAATGCAATTTCCCCTTACGCAGCCCTTCTTTCTAACCCACAAACCCATAAAATCTTACGCAAATTCCAACCCCCGGCAGCCCCTCTCGTCCGAATCTTGGCGGTGCCGCAAACGCCGATTTACGGCACCATGGCTACTCACGGCAATTCCCATTCTCACAGCCATTAACCCAGCTCCTCATTCCCATAATTTGTGAAATAAACAAGAGGAAAAAGACTGAGAAACTTACCAGAAAATCTATTGAATCGCCAGAAAAATCTCTTCTCCAAGCCTTCTTCACCTCTTCTCTCTATCCCCGTCTCTCTGTTTCTTTCTTCTTTTCTCTTGAGCATAGACAACCTTCTCTTCCTCTCTCGGTATCTCTCTCTGCAGCAACAAGTCTCCAAATAAAAAAAACCAACGCCGACTGATCACTGTTCTACAATCTATACATAATAACCCTAATTTGGAACCTAACCAAAATGCCCCCTCAAATTTTCTTTGGCTATTCTTATTTTTACCTGAAGCCTTTTTCCTTTTATAAAAAGGTCCACAATAATATTCATGATATGATTTTCATGCTAGAAAATTTTTTAATAGGTTTGCCACATGACCCCGCTTGACTATTTGATCGCAAAAAGTTACTAAATAAAAGTATCAATGCCAACTTAAAAACTCTCGTCGCTAAAAGTTTTGAATTATCATTTACGCTAATTGCACTAAGTACGTCTATCAACATTAGTTACGATTTCTATTTTTAAATTGTAACTTATGATTTTCCCAAAAACTTTGTCGTTAACGATAGCCGTTATAATTTCGATCACGCTAATCGTCACTAAAGGTCTAAATAGGTAATCATATAAGTACTATCGTTAAATCACAACTTCATTATAGTTTCTAAATATTATTGCTAACGATAACAAAATTTAATGCTCACCAATTTATCGCTAAAGATCTAAGAAATAATTAACTAGAATTTTTAGCGTAAAACTAGCCTCAAGTTTGGGGTGTTACAATAAGTGTTTTTATTTTTACTTGTTTCTGTAGGTTTGATTATGTCTGTATTATTTTTTTGTTTTATACATTTAGTGCATGCTTCTTTATAGCATAGATTGCATTTACATCTAACCTTAATAGCTGGATACCAGTTGCATATATAACGTGTGTATGTATCTAATCCCTTTTCTAATTCCCATTGATGCATACAAGTATCTTTAATATTTAATTTTTGTTCAGAGTGTTTAAACATAAAATTATATATGTTCGAACTTTTTAAAGAATTTATAAAAGTGTCTATTTGATCAGTTGTTTCTATAGGAAGAATTTCTTCTTTGTCATCACTACTTAAAGAAATAATGTCTTATGTATTTTCTTCTATAGATTTAATACTATATATGCTTTCTGTATCACTTAAAGTTTCATCTACTTCTAATAGATCTTCATTTGTATTATTGACTATCATAACTTTGAAATTATTATTGTTTTGTCTTCTGGGACAACTACACTTAAATGGTTTGGTTCTCCACAAGAATAACATGTAATTTTGTTTTTATAGATGCGTCTATTATCATATTTTCTAATATGTCTAGGATTTTAAAAAGGTTTTCTAGCTCTACTTTTCTTAAATAATAAGTTTTTCTAGGTTGTCTATGTCTTTTTATTGGTTTCCTTGTGTATTTGGGTCTTGGTTCTTCTTGACCATAATGCTGTGGTGTATAGATTTCTTTACAAAAACTTGTTTCATTTTTAAGTTGCATAGCTATTTGTATATTAGTACATTTAGAAACTAAGATTTCTATAACTTGTTCAAAAATACTTCCTAATGCAGGGGTCCATCTAGGGTCTTCTTCATAAGACTTTTTAATTATCTCGTATATTTCTCTTCCTAAAGCGCCTGGTAATTTATTTAAAATTTATCAACTATGGTTCGGTTATAAATATTGCCACTTTGTGAAGAAAAGTAATAATATTCTTGCATAAAAGGTTTTATATTATGCCATTTGTATAAATGTACTTGTTCTAATTTTTTGACTGCCTCAGTTTGTATTATAGTATCTCCGGTATTAGGATTTCTTCCTGTTAAAATTAATTGTAAGGTGTTTACAAAAGTATAAGGATTAGGTCCTAAGTCTGCCATTTCTTTTAAATCATTAGGAAATGTTTTTTGCCATTCTTCAAGATTGGCTTTAGCTATAGGGCCTAAGAATTGTGTCATGTATCTTATTATTTCTTCTCTGTTTCTAAATTATCAGATTGCTTTGCTATAAAATTTGCTACTACTGTATCTTTCCACACTTGTATATAGTTCGTTCTTTGCTGTGGGTCAACCGTAGTTATATTTAAAATAAAGGGTTCTGCTACTTTTTGTATTTTAAAATTTTGTTCTAAAGGGTGTTTTTTACCTTTAGGTTTATAGCTGGGTCTCTTATACTTAGTATTTTCGATGTTTGCACTTTGTCTAGGTAAATTTCCGTATGCATACTGTGGTCTTACAGTAGGTTGTGATGTAACAATTGATTCATCTTTACAATCCTTTAAGTACAATAAAAAAATTAATTTTTTATGAGACCATACGACCAATAAATGACTATATAATTATTAATACTTAAAATCACAATAATAGTAAAGCTTATTCATAAATGTGTAGTGAAAAAGGACTTAAAGTTATAAACTAAACATTTAGTGTATATAAAGGTACGTAAATAATATTTTGGATGTGATCCCTATTTTTAAGCTTATTTAATTATGGTTTTAAAACTCTAAATTTATTAATTTTCTAGGATTTGAATTTGACTATCATGTTCATAAAACTAACCTTCTAATATGAAGAAAAACAGTTATGTACCTAGAAAATAAATATGACACATGAGATTTAGAACAAAATTTTAAGTTACAGTTAATTTAATTTTATTATGATTGGTTAAATGTATATGTTTTTTGCACATAACGTAATCATTAAAAACAAATTATCTATATAATATATAAAATTAATAATGAAATTATAGGACAATTTTTTGCTTTGATAAGATAGCATGATCAATAAAGTGGTTATATAAGCGTGAATGAGATTTTGAAAAGAAATTAAATCCGTACTAGAAAAAAAAGGGTGCAATTAAATCTAATTATTCTTAATTACTGTATTTGAGAATATTTCAAACCTTTAAGACGTAAAAATATGAAATATCATCAGATTATGAAATAAAATTATAAATATTATAAGTGTATCTAAAGGTCTCAAATATTATCTTGAATATGGTTCTTATTTCTTGCTAAGTTAATTTTCATATCAGTAAGCTTTTATATATTTGAAAAATTAATTTTAAGCATTCTAAAACTTTAACTAATTAATGAACTAACTTATTATGACTTAATGTTAACTATTGTATCCTTAAAATCACTATTTAACATGAACACAAAAATTCATATGTCTACAAAATGAAAAAAAAAACATATTAGATTTAAAAGATAGAAGAAAATAATGTTACAATTGAGAATGAAATAATAAAGATAATGCAACAATTGGTTGCTATTCATTGTATTTTAATATATACTAACTATAATATATGCTTACTGTGATACAAATGACTTTGTAATTATTATTAACTAAATTGCAATAATGGCAAAGCTCATTCTTAAATCTGATAGTTAAAAAAGATTTAAACCTATATACTGAACAGTGTATCTAAAGATATGCAAATATTATTTTGGCTGTGATCCCTATTTTTAAGTTTATTTAATTTTGCTTCTAAAACTCTAAATATGCTAATTTTTTAGTATTTGGTTTTGACTATCACGTTCTTAAAACTAACTCTCTCATACGAAGATAAGAAATCACGTGTCTTTAAAATAAAAATAACATATTATATTCAGAACAAAAATTTTATGTTACAGTTAATTTAAATTTATTATAGTTTATACAAAACATAATCATTGCAAAAAACTATATGTATAATATATAAAATCATTAATCAAATTATAGGATAATGTTTTGGTTTGATGAGAGTGCACGATCAAGAACGTAGCTATATAAGCATAAATAAGATACTTATTAGACGAAAAAGGTCCAATTAAATCAAATTATTTTTAATTACTAGATTTAAGAACATTTAGAACCTTTAAGATGAAAAAACATGATATCTCATCACTTTATGTTTTTATGTGGAATAAAGTGTCTCTAAATGTCTTAAATATTATCTTAAATGAGGTCCTTATTTCTTCTTGATAAGTTAATTTCCATATCAATAAGCTTTATATAATTGAAAAATTAATTTTAGGCATTCTGAAACTCTAAGTAATTAATGAACTACTATATTTTGACTTAACTTTAACTACTGAATCCTTAAAACCACTATTCTAATCTAAATATAAAATTTCATATATCTAAAAAATGAAAATTTCGTATTTATTTTCTTTTAGTTTATGCTTATCGTAAATGGATGTAAATGTTTATCAATATAATGTATAACTTTTAGAATCTTTTGATAAAATAAAAAATTGATTGTATTTATTGGGTGGGACTACAAGACCAACAAATAACTGTATAGTTATTGTTAATTAAAATTATACTGATTATAAAACTTATTCGTAAATCTAATAGTTGAAAAGGATTAAAGCTATATATTAAACATGTTAATGTGTCTAAAGGTATGCAAATGTTATTGTTTTTAAGTTTCTTTAATTTTGCAAAAATTATATGATGGCTATATAGGGAATATAGTGTGAAAATTAATTCTAAAACTCTAAAATGTACTAATTTATTAAGATTTAATTTTGACAATCTTGTCCTTCATACTAACTCTCTCATACGAAAATAGAAAGTCATGTATCTAGAAACAAAATTAACATATAAGATTTAGTAGAAAAAATTATGTTACAGTTAATTTAAATTTATTACACACACACACACAAAACATAATCATTGTAAAAATTTGTCTACATAATGTATAAGATCAATAATAAATTAAAAGAATATTTTTGGTTTTAATATGACCGCGAGATCAACAAGTTGATATATCGCGTTTATGATATTTTGAAAACAAATTACTTATGCATTAAAAAGAAAAATAATGTATAATTAAATCACATATTTAATTTTTAATTACTATATTTTGAGAACATTTAAAACCTTTAAGATGCAAAAATAAATCCGTCTAATTCTACAAAACTATTGGTTTACCAATTCTTTTCATATAGGGCCCTTACAATGATTAAAAAGACTTTTTCAGTTATACTTAATTAAATTTTCATGAAGAATAAAACTAATCGGTAAATTTTAGACAAGTTATAAGTATTAAAATTTAATTCTGAGTACGATGGAATTGATGAGTGGTGACTATTGTGCGAGTTCAATAATAAATAGTTGATGAATGCTCGCTTCATACTATTAGCCTAATATAATGATATTTGATATCCTTTGCAAGCTCATTATAGTTATAGGTGTAACTTGACATATTTTGTTATATAAATATTTTATTATATTATGATAAAACAAGTGTACTTTATGAGAAAATATCATTGGATGCACATAGTAGATATAGAAACTATAATTTGACGACAAATAGTTGTCATAAAAAATGTGAAAAATAATTTCAACGCTCCAAAATAAGGACAACATATTGAGTATTATGTGGTTGTTCTGTTAAATTGATTTTTTTTGAAAAGTAATAACTTGTTTGAAAGTGATAAGGGTTATACATAAGTCTTGTTAAATTTGAAATATAACTTTATTCCTTTTAAGTTTCTACTTAATTGTTTTAATAGCTTCAGGAACATATAAATGTAATACCTTACAAACCCTCTAAAATTAAAGAGTTAAATCCGTATGTAACTTTTATGATTCGAAAGAGATACCTGATAGCGTCACCATATTTTAATTACAAGTACATCGAATTCGCTATTAGCTCTATATAACACCAGCATGATTATTCTATTACTCTCAGTGCTAAGCCAATATTCATTTGAAATACTATTTGAGAATTTAAAACAAAATCTTAAAGAAGACAAGTATCTAGCGGCTCCACTGTGTCTGATGTCTTTTTTTATCTCAGGATATGTGGTACATATTAATACATTTTTTTAAATCTTATAATATACTGTACTTTATAATTGGCCCGAGCTTGGCTCGGGTTACTGGACTAGTAACCTTAAAATTAACTAAAAAATATCAAAATCTACCTCTTCTTTTATTTGGATATGGAGTTCGTATGGCACTCGATCCAAAACGACCATACCCCCATCACAAAATTAGAACCCATATCTTTATTGGACCTCACAAGTTGTAGGTTGGCTAATGTAAGCAAGCTTTTTCATAGTCGTCAGATTATCTGTCACTCTTGAATATTTCTTGTGAAACTACTGAGATTCAACATCAACAACAAAATAGTTCTTTGTTGTTGTGAATTTTAAGATTAATAAGGTCATAAAGTAAGGTACCATATTAAATGAATGTACGAATAAAAAGGGCAGTATTATCGTGGCAACTACCTGGTCAAATATTTTTTTCTTGGTTTGTAACTTCTAGTCTTTCATGTGATAATTTGGTACAGGTTTGGTAACTTGGTTAAAAACCTACTACCCATCACAAAACCTGAAAACCCGCAAAAAAAGGTTCATGCATCAGATTTTCACTTTAACACTTTTTGAGAAAAATATTGCTCATTTCCACATCGGATTTCCTCATTTCCGGTTAGGAGTCGCTTGTTTCATGCCAAAGGACCCTGCATATGGACTACAATGAAGTTATAGGCATGCTCCAAGTTGTAGCAAGAGCAATTTCATTAAATTTCAAACAACAGGTACATTAATCCTTGCCCATAAACAGTCATTCAAGAAAACAAAAAGAAGAGGGGAATCAATACAATAGACGTGTCTTCTTTAGACAATCCAAGCCAACCCATTACTTCGAATTTCCAGAGCACAACATGATGGATTTCCATCACTTAAGAATATAACTTAACTCTAAAAGTACGTGACTGCAAAAAAAAAAAAAAAAAATCTCTAGGCTTTAAGAAGTAATGCAGTGCCTTGCAGATAATTGGCCTCAAATTCTTGAACATCATGAACCGAAACTGACTTTCTCAAAATTGCAAACATTAGTGAACCAAATGTTTGATAAGTCGGCCAGTTTCTCTAATTCTTGGAGATTTAGTTTGGTTTCTTTTCAAGCAAGATAATGGCTCAATTCAATTTCTTGATGTTGACATGCATTAACTTGCCTAAACCATGAAACAGTGCCAAATCTATTGGCTAGTCCCACTTTCTCTTCAACCCAACCACATAAATAATAGACAAACCAAAGAAAACAGACATGAATGAATTTGGTAATTGGCTATTTTTATCAAATGCATGTTTGAGAAGATAAAAAATACGCATAAAAAAACACTAAATTAAAGAGACCCCAAGCCGGCCTGACACAAAAAATAGTAATGAAATGGTAAACAAAACCATAAAACCAAATCCATAAGAACAATAACAAGAGTGTGTGAGTGAGCATACGTGTCTGTAGACAGTGTTGTGTGTTTTTATAGGTGTGCATACAGTAAAGGAACATCAGTGTGTGTGTTTGTGTGTGTGTGTGAGAGAGAGAGAGAGAGAGAGAGAGAGAGAGAGAGAGTTATGTACGTGCATCCCTACAATGGTGCCAGATGATTAAGGTTGGTCAAGCATTCGAAAGTAACACTGCTACACACATGTTCAGGTACGATTTATCCTAGCACGAGGAGTTATTCAAATTGCCATCAATCCGTGCCAAATTGTCTGACTCGAGGTAATGCAATTGAATAAGGAACCACCTTTGTGGAATTTAAAAGGAATTATAACGCTGGTTCGATTCCATCGCCTTCAATAGTCTATTCATAGATTAGAAAGGGTTTGTTATATCTAATTTGCTTGGCTGATAGGTTGAGGATAAAAAGGCAGTAAAGGGGGGAATCCCCGAAGGAAGAAGGTCCTAAGTTGGCATATCTAAGAAGACAGTCGATTGAGTATTGTCTAGTGGATTTTGATGCATGAAACCTAATTATAAACATAATCCTCAGGTTTATAACTACTGCATTGTTGTCTTGGCTTCGAAACGAAGTTGATCGAATGTTAGTTGATTATTTAGTTTGAACAACAACCAGCAAAAGAGGAGAACGGAAACAATACAACAAACATCTGGTGTGCATAAAGCAGTGAATCCATGATGAGCGAAGGCGTGGATAACAGATAAAATGAGAGTAGGTGTCTGTGTATCGGATTGAATTCAAAGTCGGCGTACCAGTATTATATCGTAGAGGAGGTTTAACTTTGCCAGAAATCCAAAATGCTAGTTTTCAACAAGAATGGAGATGCGATGTTGGTGGCTGGAGGAAGGTTGATGGTGAGTTCCTCATCGGGGGCGTGTTCTTGCGTAGCATAAGATGCAGGTTCTTTGACATACGTTGTTATTCGGCTGAAGTTTATACGCATGTTGTTGAGAGGAGAGTAAATTCAGTCAAGTTCTTACTGTTGCAAAAAAATTCTGTGAGGATGGGGGACGGTTGGGAGAGGGAAGGTGCAGGTAGTTCTGTTTTCCTACTATTGCGATGATTCGAATGGTTGTGAGGGGGCGGCTCTGTGTTTGCATCGGTTCTGAAAGAGGCCCAGACAATTTGTGATGTGGAATATCTTTGAGGGCATTTTGGTCATGTAAATGTGTAGAAACATTGTTAAACGCATGACACTCTTAAGGTAGAGAGATAGAGAGATAATAATGGTTTTGCAAAGTTTATTAGCGACGTTCACGAACTAACCAAGCTTAAGAACTAGAAAGTCCAAGCATGATTAACATCAATCACCATACACTGACTAGAGGCGCGACCACGATAGGGCTCCTCACAGTGTGATGTCCATTATCTTCAATCCAAGTAAGTGAACCATATGTCACAGTCTCATTCTTGTCACCCATATAACGTATAGTCAGAGAGTAACTCTTCTTCTCGTACTTTTTCTCAAACACCAGTGTCTCTGGCGAGACTTTGACCACAGAGCCCTTTGGTGCTGTCACCTTCGCCTTATACGTCGCTGCACCGTCTCCAACGTTGGTGGCGATCCTCTGAAATGTCTGAAAAAATACTCCATCACTGCTATTAGTATACAGGCCGATAAATGACGGGTAATTGAGGTCAGAAGACACGTTCGAGCAGGTGTAAGTTGTTGATCTAGTGATGGTTAAGATTTGGTTCTGAGTGAAGTTCATGGAGCACAGGAGGTTCACATAGTCTTGTGGAGTAGCATCATATATAAGACCTGGATCGAGGGCTAGGTTTGGGTCAACATGACCCGCTCCCATGGCTAGAGGGGTAGCAATGTCTAAACGCTGCCCAGCGTCTCGGATCTCGCGTTGGGTGTTATCCAAAGGGTTAGCCGTGGTCATCATGGCGGACCTAATCGCTGCGGGACTCCATTCTGGATGTGCACCTTTTAGGAGGGCGGCAATGCCAGAAGCATGAGGACAAGCCATGGATGTCCCAGAAATGGCAATGAAATCAGTAGCCAAATATATGTTAGAACTAATGATAGCAGCAAATCCATTTGGAATCCAAGAAGCTAAGACTAAAGTCCCTGGTGCCATTACATCCGGCTTCAGAATACCAGGATAGCTCGGTGAAGGACCTCTTGAAGTGTAGGAAGCAACAACTGGTGCAGGTTTTGTACCCACAAGTGTTTGTTGGTACTTAATAGATGCCGTAGGTTTAGTATCACTTTCCGCATATTTGATCACTGCAATTGCGTCCTTTGAGCTAATCACCACACCGGGATAAGTGAACCTACTAGACTCCATGATTTCGTCAGAGATTAAGATTGCTGCTACAGCTGTTGTAGAAGACAGAGAGGACATTTGTTCGCCGTAAGAGCCAATGTCATCGCATATGATAGCGCCAAAAGGAACTTGAGATAACAATGTGGTGGAGTTGCAGGAGGAAATGGTTTTGTTGTAAATGAGTGGCATGCTTTCCCCATAGCCTCTTGCTGGGAACATGGTCCATCCGGTAATGACTAACCCATTTCCAAGGGTCAAAGTTCCAGCGAACCACCGGTCGATAGAGCCTGCTGCAACAGTCAAGACCCACGGGATTCCATTATGTAATCTTCCAAGATCTGGACCTTCATTTCCTGCTGAGGAAGAAACAAGCACACCCTTCTCCATGGCACCAAAGGAAGCTACGGCGATTGGATCCTCATACAACGGCACATCATCGAACCCCATAGAGATGGATATAACATCAACCCCATCAGCAACAGCCTGGTCCATACCAGCAAGAACATCTGAAGCGTATCGCCCTTCATCCCAGATGACCTTATACATGGCTACCCTAGCTTGCGGAGCCATCCCTCTGGCTGTCCCCTTGGCATAGCCAAAGTAGGAAGCTCCTTCGACATAGTTTCCCGCGGCAGTTGACGACGTGTGTGTCCCGTGACCCTGAGTGTCCCTCGCGGAGTTCATGCTGAGGGTAACGTTGGGATTCGCAGCTATAACTCCCTTATTAAAATATCTAGCTCCGATGAGCTTTGAGTTACACATGGAAGAATTAAACTCTTGTCCCGCCTCGCACGTTCCCTTCCACCTTGTCGGGACACTGGTCATCCCGTCGTCCTTAAAGCTGGCGCTCTCTGGCCAGACACCTGTGTCAATGACACCAACTATAACGTCTTTGCCGTACTCTGAGGCAGGCCATAGTCCAGTGACAGGATTGAGCGATAAGAACTCGAATGAGTGGGTGGTGTCAATGGTGACAACTTTGTCATTATATGCCGAGACGAAACCAGAAGTCCTTTTAAGAGCCTCTAGTTCAACTTTAGACAACAATGCACTGAAACCATGGAATGCATGATCATAAGAGTAGAGGAGGCTCGGAGATTGATGCTCATGGTCGTGGTTGGATTTGACAGAGTCAATGGTGGAGGAGTACCAGTGATGGTGGCTAGCAAAAGCCTTCGGCATGGAGGATTTGTCCATGTGGACAATGTAAGTAGACCTCTCATGTTCTAGTGAAGCTGATGAGGTACCACGAAAAGCCAAAAGAAAACATGGAAAGAACAATAGAAGAAGCATCCTATTAACCAGACCCATCATTGTTAAGGTATGAGACCAGTGGGGTGCATTAACTGGGTATATATATAAAAAAAATTAGCTGCAGTTTAATGGACGCTGTTAAAGAAAACGAGTTCCTGGGCGGCTTTTGATAAGCATTTGGCTGTTGTAAGCAATTGGCTGGGGTTTTAGCCCTTGGAATCATCTAATCGTCAAGAAGAACCTTTGTCACATCACTGGCCACTTGTTGGCCGATCAACATCTGAAAGTGAAATGCCACTTAATGAATAGTTACTTGTGGCATTGGATTTGACAAACATAGTGGTAATAACAAGGGAAGTTTGACTAGTTAAGCTCATGCCACTTCTAAGATCGTTTTGGTAGGAAGTTTTGACTTGGACCTGTTCATTGCAATATCAAACTGTAGTCATGATTCTTCTAAGAAGAAAATATTTCAGAAGAAGTCAGAGTAACTGGCACGCGATGAAAGAGACCGCTAAACTGGAAACGGTAATATTATTATTAAAACCTCAAACTCAAAGTTCATTGACTTTTGGAGAAGAGGCCAATAGGATTTTAGGCTTAATTGTTGAAGTGTTGGATGATAACTTTATCCTTTTTCCAATAATTTTTGCTCCAACACCACTTTGAAATATCCAATTCAAGACTACGTACGTTCGTGCTTCTGCAAGGCTTATAGGTTGAAGTCAGAGATTTGTATTTTCAAAGAGGAATTATCATACCCAAGTGTCTTCCCCTTTTCTATTTCACTTTTCGTTCTATGTTTTCAGTAATACCAAACTTCCTAAGATTAGCAAATTAATTCCATTTCAGGACGGCAGCCATATTGGATACCTGCATTTTCATGAAATTAAGCAGCACTTTCTATAGCATTTTCTTGGACAGTTTTTTGCATTACCTCTTATAGGTGGGTTGGACATAATTCATGTATAACGTGATTTGTAATTTCCAAACTGTGAATAAGGTCATTCAGATACTAGTAACATATATTATAAGCTCAAGAAGGAAGACAAAAATAGAAGTCCGTCGTACACACAGTATTGCACTTTTCTAGTGTACAAAACAAACCACATTATTGCATTTTCCAAATCACTTCTACTACATCATTGGAAACTCAGGCATCACCGGTTAAAACTAAACTACACACGGCTTTCTACATGTATGGTTTGCATGTTTGCTCAAGTTAAAGCTAACGGCAACACCAAAGTGAAAGAATGGTTCTGGGCTCGAATCGGGAATTCCAAAGATGCATTTGAAGATAAAGCATACCGCAGCCCCTGCGTTCCAAGTGAAAACTCCAATTGCAAGTATATCCTAATTTCAAAATCTGTTGATAAAGACTTAAGAGATTAAGAGCAGTAACAAGACTCCATACGTTAGTGACACAAGATAAGTCGTTGAACCTGCGGTCCACGCCTGCAATAGCATAAGATGATATCAAAAGGCTAAGCATGCCTAGTTCGTGGTACAAGCCAATCGAAGGAATACAAAAATGCAAAGTCTAAGCAGAAAATAATACAGCTTTTTGTTCTTGTCTAAGTAGAATAATTGCATCAATAAGAAAGTTTATGTGGAAAGAAAAATAAAGCATAACTATGAACATTACAGCCCAATCGAAGGTATACAAAATGAAAAGTACAATAAGAGCTATGAATCTTGTTGAAAGCCAACAATTAACCTCTTGTGACTGACCAATCGATAAGAGGTTGTATTACTAGCTGACCATGTTTCTATTTGTTACGTAATCGCTCTTGATAAATATGTATGGAACACAATAACCAAACAAGAGAACACAAGAGATATGAGAGAACTCAAATCTACTTTGCACAAGTCAGATTTATAACACTCCCTCACGTGCATCTCTCAATTGTTTACCTACTTAAAAAATGACGCTTTTCTCTTAACTTTAGCCACAATACAAGATACCTTACATATACTTAGAGATAAGCAGTGATCTTCTCTTTTCAACCAATGTGGGACAAGATGTCTTATTTACTAAGGACCAAGTTGCAACCTTCTTTGAGTAACCGAGATGTGAGATATAAATACAAGACATATATCAATAATCTCCACCTTGGTAACAAACCACTCCATAAGAAAAGTGTAATATGCCTTCGTTACCTTCTTCAAGTACTCCACCTTGCATCCCCTTTAAAGTTAGGGATGCACTCCACCTTGAGCTCACAAGAAAGAAGATGAATCAAGCTCAAGCAACGGTTGAACTTATCTGTCGTGACTGTCTTCGTGAGCATATCAACTGTGTAGGTCCTCGGCCCTAACTGCCACTCACCGTAGCATAGCGTCCATCCCTTTTCCAATTGTAACATAATAATCCCCTTACCTGTGTCAGCCCCATCCTTGGACACCAACGGGATCATCCACTTTGGTTGGCCTTCTTTACCCGCCATCATCATCATCCCATAATATGGATTGAGCGTAGTGCTCGACTTCTCCATGAAGTCCTTCCAAACACCACCTTCAAGCTCATCCATGTTGATGATGTTCAAGTCGGCCTTCCCTGCCCATCTGCCGATCCTCAAATTAACATTCTTGATGACTCCCTTCGTCAGTCACTCCTCGGCATTCACTGTCGTGAACCAACTCCTATCCTTAGTTGGTTTTAGCCCAAGCCATTCGGTAAACCTTGGACTCATGAAGTTGTGGGTAGCCTTGGTATCCACAAGCGCTTCTTGAGTCTTCTCGGCAACGTCCACCATTGCGTAGAGCAAGCCCATCTCTTCTTGCTCTTTTTCCCTTGGCAGTTTCTTCCTTCTACTTTTGCACGAACGTATTGACCATCTGCAATGCCCCAATGCGTGCCTCCCCATTGCTATTGGAAAAATCCCCCTTGCTGCCTTTGTGCTTCTTGAGGAAGGCAATCATCTTGCCCTTGTGCGGGAAATCCCTCCTGTAATGCGGACTTGCACAGTAGAAGCATCTTCCTCTAGGCCCCCCATGAGCCTTGTGATCACGAGAGTCACCCCGCTTGCGACTTACCCCATGTTCTTCCTCTTGTGATGACAGTGACATCCCTCATCCCTACTCTGCTCATCATTGGTTGCCTTGGGCGAGCCACTCTTTGACCTATCGTCTCCCTTATCTTTGGCACGCTCGTGCCTTGGAGATCTTGGCCTCTCAACTTTCTTGAGGTCTTCTAACCTTTCGACAATCGCCATGGTGGAAGCGGAGTCGTGAGGTTCCCTTCGCCGTAACTTTGTGGCAACCCACTGCTGCAACCCATCAACGAAGAAGCATAGTCACTGCCTCTCAGACATCTCCGGTATCTTGAGCATCAAAGCCGAGCACTCCCTCACGTACTCTCAGATGCTCCCTTTCTGCCTCAGCCTTCGAAGGTTGATCATCGCCATATCTTCAATGCTCTCTGGATAGAGCTTCCTTTTTAGTTCATGCCTGAACTTTTCCCCCGTGTTGACGTCGCACCCATTAGTATAGCGGCATCTCCACCATAAGGCAGCCGTATCCGTAAGGTACATGACCGCCGTCTGCACCTTCTCTTCCTTGTCGTCAATGTCAAGGGCTTCAAAGTACCGCTCCAAGTGCCAAAAGAAGTTATCCACTTGCTCGCCTCTCTCACTCCATCGTATGGTTTGGGCTCTGACACCTTCTTTAACCTCAGTTGCACAGCGATACACCCCTGCCTCGTAGCTCTTGTAAGCTCCTTCTTATAAGCAGCTAGTTCTTCTTGGAGCTTCGTGATTTGTCCCTTGAGGTCCTTGCACCGTTGCACCTTTCACTTGGTGAAATGGGTGACCCTTTCCTCGATCAACTCATCTAGCTCCTTTGCGAACACATCTACTTTCCGCTCCAACATAACTAACTGACTATCTACCTCCAAGTCATCTAATCTATTAAAGATTAGCTCCACCTAATTTGCGACAGTCTGCTGCAAGGGCTCTCCAAATGTCTCGAGTTCCCTCCTTATGCATGCTTCAGCATCCTCTATCCCTCCTACCGCTCTAATCCTTCACCATGCTCTGCCATATGCCAAAATTTGTCTTCCCATCAAATTGTCATAGACATGCGTTATGATCATGTTGTTCTACATATTTATCCTCTGAAATCGATTTCAGTTTTGCCCAAAAATAAACCTAAAGGCTCTTGATACCACTTGTTACGAAATCGCTCTTGATCAATATGTATAGAACACGATAACCAAACAAGAGAACACAAGAGATATGAGAGAACTCAAATCCACTTTGTACAAGTCAGATTTACAATACTCCCTCACGTGTATCTCTCAATTGTTTAACTACTCAAAGAATGGATCTTCTCTTTTGACATAAACCACAGTACAAGACAACTTACATATACTTAGAGATAAGCAATGTTCATTTCTTTTCAACCAATGTGGGATCAGATGTCTTATATCCTAAGGGTCAAATTGTAACCTTCTTTGAGTAACCGATGTGTGACATAAATACAATATATATATATCAACACTATTAAAATGTACATACCCAACCGAACGTTCTTTGGGTTTTCTTGCCCATAGTGGATGCATTTGTGAAAGTCCATATAAACAATAAGCGTACCAAACAAGATCGTGCATGTTAAGATGCTTATTGCTACCTGCTCTTGGCTGTGCATGAACTAATGTGTAAATATTACTATGCATGAAGTGGTAAAGGTTTAGGTCTATTCGTACACACTTTGAGAAGGGTGATAGAGTGAGTTGGGTTCATGTTGTATAGATGCACCTTGCTTAATTGACAAGGATAACACCCGATGGTTATTCTGATTTGTAGCTTAAAGGCCAACAACCACCTACTTACCAGCTTCAGCATTACAACATCCTAAACATATTCAAATATTTGGAGAACTCATGATACAACTAAAATTATTAGGAGAAGATTTGAAGGGAGACCATAGTCATTCAAAGGACTAGTTAAATTAATAAGCTATGTCTTTACTTGATACTTACAGAACCTTCCTGATAACTTACGTGCAAGGAATATACTGAAGGGAAGATGGAAGAAGCCAGATGCCGCCAGGAAGGCACATATATACATGATCAACTCCAACCTAAAAGAGAAGCCAGTAGGCATTGGGTTAGTCCATGTGTATTACATGTTCATCACACATTTAATTTTTAACTAGCGGGGACTAACAGCTGACACATGTATCTTTACCAATCTCCTCTGTTTGTGTGAGTGGACCACATCCAAGCTCCGCCTCAAGTCCCAATCTCCTTGACGGCACGCTCCATAAGCCGCATGGGCTAACTCTTCTACAGTGTGCCAGAGATGACTCTCACAAGGGTCATGGTGTGTTAAGAACCATGTCTTTTTTCTCGCGCCCTCCCTACATGGGTCACCTCGTCTCCTCTACTTAAGGGCCATATGCATGTCTTTCAAGGTGTTTCTGACTACACCGTCCCATTACCATGACTCTGCCTAGAGCAAAAATGTTTAATTCTTCCAAGAGTCTCCAGGTGCACCACCACTATAAGAGCGAGTGTAGGTTATTAGCTATCAGCTCCCACACTATTATAATTTGTCTTGGAACGAAGGCTGAAAATTCGTTAATGTGTGGGTATTCCATAAAGATTATTCAGATAAGGTTGTGATTTGGCCCTAAGCATATAAGTCGTCTTTTCCCACATTGGTTATTGAGAAAAGGTTACGAATTATGTCTAGGTATATATAAGTAGGTCTGTATTGTGTTTAAGGTCAAGAAAGAAGAGTCATTCTTTGTGAGGGTTTATTGAGAGAGACATGTAATCTCCAATGACAAACATAATGAAATCGTTGCTACCACCTAGGAGTAAGCTTTCACCGAATCACGTAAATCTTGTGTCTTGTGTGCCTTTTTTTCTATTGTTGTTTTTGATTTTTTTCTTTATTGTTGGTGTGAAATTTAGTATATATTTTAACAAGTGGTATCAGAGCTAAGGTTTACATTAAATTAAAAATACCTTACAATGGCGTCAGATACTTAGACGAAGTATAATTTGGAGAAGTTTGATGGTTCAAACAATTTCAATTTATGGAAGATAAAGATGCGTGTTGTTCTGATTCAGCAAGGTTGTTGAAAGCATTAAAGGAGAATCAAAGGCTTCAGAAGACGATTTTTATTGATGAAAAAGAAGACATGATGGAAAGAGCCCATAGTGCCCTGTTGCCATGTTTAACGGACAATGTGTTGCGAAAGGTTTCTCAGAAAATGACTGCGGTTGGACTGTGGCTAAAATTGAAGAGCTTGTACATGACGAAATCTCTAACAAATTGCCTATATTTAAAGCAAGACTGTATACTTTTCGGATGAAGGAAGGTACATTGATTAATGATCATCTTGATGGATATAATAAGATGATATTATATCTACAAAATATTGATATCAAGATAGAAGATGAAGATCAAGCTTTACTGTTGTTGTGTTCTTGACGTCCATCATATGAACATCTCGTTACTACCTTATTGTATGGGAAGGACAATATATCCATGGAGGCGGTTGAGGCAGTGATAAATTCTCAAGAATTAAGGAAGAATGTTTCAAAAAACATGGGAGAAGAACAGGGTGATGGTCTAATGGCTCGAGGCCAAAGCACTAACTATGCTGACTCTAAAAATACAGGACGATCGAGGTCTCAGTCAAAGGCCAGAAAATTGAAGTGCTATCATTGTCACAAGGAAGAGTATTATAGAAAGGATTATCCTGAGCGTATAGGGAAGGAAAAGGATAATTCTAAGGTGGCTGATATTGCTGGAGTAGTAGAAGATAATTCTGATGGTGCGGATGTTCTTTCAGTTACTATTAGTTCCTCGAATGGAGGGTGGATTCTTGACACGAGTTGCTATTATCATATGTGTCCCAATAGGGATTGGTTTGCCATTTATCTCTTGTTTGATAGTGATAAAGTTCTTAAGGGAAATGATGTCACTTGTAAAGTGTTTGGGATTGGTTAAATTCAGATTAGGATGCATGATGGTATTGTGAGATCTTTGACTGATGTCAGGCACATTCTAGAGCAGAGGAAAAATCTAATTTCTTTGAGTATACTTGACTTCAATGGTTGTAGTTATCGGGCTACAATTGAAGTTATAAGGATAATGAAGGGTACTCTTGTTGTGTTGAAGGGGTTAAAACAAAATAGTCTCTATTTATTGCAGGGTAGCACAATTATAGAAGCCGCAATAGTAGCAGCATTTTCATCTTCTGATATAGATTCTGAGGCTACTAAGCTTTGTCATATACGTCTTGGGCATATGAATGAAAGGGGGTATGGATCTGCTGAGCAAACAAGGTTTGCTGGCAAGTAAGAAAACAGGAAAGCTGAATTTTTGTTAGCATTGTGTCTTCGGAAAGCAGTGCATGACAAAATTCAGTTGGGCTGTTCATACCACCAAAGGACAGTGGATTATATCTATTCGGATCTTTGGGGTCCTTCTATGGTTCCTTCTAAAGATAGTGGCAGATAAAAGTTGACCTTTATTGATGACTTCTGAAGAAAGGTCTGGGTGTACGTTCTGAAAAAGAAGAATGATGTCTTTGTTCAGTGGAAGCAATTTAAGACGATGATTGAAAAATAGACCGACAAAGCAATTAAGTGCTTGAGGACTGGTAATGGCATGGAATTCTGTTTGGATGAGTTCACTGAATTCTACAAGACTGAAGGCTTAGTGAGGCATTGCACTGTTAAAAAAATGGCACAACAGAATGTGGTTACAGACAGATGAATATGACTCTTCTTGAGATGGCTCGATGTATGCTTTCAAATTCTAGGTTATCGAAAGAATTTTGGGCAGAAGTTGTTAACACAGCTACATATTTGGTGAATAGGTCTCTATCGACTGTAATTGATTGCAAGACTCCTAAAGAAGTTTGGTCTGGTAAGCATGCTAATTATGAAAATTTGAGGATATTTGGTTGTTCTGCTTATGCCTAGGTTAAAGATGGTAAACTTGAGCCGAGAACGAAGAAGCGCATCTTCTTAGGCTATGTAAGTGGGGTGAGAGGGTACTAGTTGTGGTGTCCTAATTCTAAGTCATCCAGGTTCCTAATTAGTAGAGATGTGATATTTGATAAGTCTTTGATACTTTTGAAGAAGGAGGAGTTGATTGATACATGGAACGACCATGATGTTAGGGAGAAGGTAGAGCTAGAGGTTTGAGCTCCAGATTCTTTGCCTAAATTTCCTACAGATGAGGAAGATGGTTCTCATTCTACTGAGGAGAATGAAGAACCTTAGGAACAACAATATAATATTACTAGAAACATATCGAAAGAGAAATTTGACCTCCTCAGAAGTATGTATATGCGGATATGATTGCTTATGCTCTTAGTGTGGTAGAGGTATTGAGGTTGAAGAGCCTGTTAAATATAAAGAGGCCATTAAGAGTACGGAATCAGCGCAGTTGATAGTTTCTATAAGTGAGGAGATGGAATCTCTTTACAAGAATCAAACGTAGAAATTGGTAAAACTGCCTAATGGCCAGAAGATTGTTGGTTGCAGACGAGTCTACAAAAAGAAGGAGGGAATTCTTGGAACGGAAGATGTAAGGTATAAAGCACGCTTGGTAGCTAAGGGTATTACTTAGAGAGAAAGTATTGATTACACTGAAATATTTTTTTCTGTAGTAAAACATACTTCAATAAGAGTGTTACTTGCTATGGATGCTCTATATGACTTGGAGTTAGAACAACTGGATGTCAAGATAACTTTTCTACGTGGTGAGTTGGAAGAGCAGAAATTCAAGCGTGTCAGCCAGAAGGGTTCGTGATCCATGATAAGGAAGATCATGTTTGCATGTTAAAAAAATCCTTGTATGGAATAAAGGAATCTCTAAGACAGTGGTATAAGTGGTTCAATACTTTCATGGCAGAGAAAGGTTACACTAGGAATGTCTATGACAATTGTGTGTATCACCCGAGGATTACAGATGGTTCTCATATATACATGATGTTGTATGTTGATGTGATGTTGATTGCTGCAAAAATGATGTCAGATATCAAAGGTTTGACAGAGCTACTGAAAAGGGAATTTGAGATGAAAGATTTGGGTACAGCAAATAGGATACTAAGGATGAAGATTCAGAGGGATCGACCTGCATGAATTTTGTACTTGTTCCAGAAAAAGTACATTAAGCGAGTACTACAGTGCTTCGGCATGGAAAACTCCAGACTTGTGACTATTCCTTTAGCGGCACACGTCAAGCTTTCAACACCTGATTCCCCACAGACCCAAGAGAAGGTAGAGCACATGGCTTGTGTTCCATATGCCAGTGCAGTGGGCAATCTCATGTATGCTATGGTTTGTACGAGACTCAATATTTCTCATGCGGTCAGTGTGGTTAGCATGTACATGGGTAATCCTGGGAAAGCTCATTAGTAGGCAGTGAAGTGGATACTTCGATACCTGAGAGCTATTGCGGATAGTGGTTTTGTCTACCATCAAGATAGTTATGCGAATGGTAGAGTTATTGAATATGTGGATTCAAACTACGCTGGAGATTTGGATTGGAGAAGATCTTTGACAGGTTATGTCTTCACTTTTTCGTGTTGTGTGAGTAGTTGGAAGGCTACTCTACAGACTATTGTTGCCTTGTCTATTACAAAAGCTGAGTACATAGTGGCATCTGAAGCATTGAAGGAAGCCTTTTGGTTGAAGGGTTTGGTTGATGATTTGGGGTTAACGCAAGGGTCTAGCACTGTCTACTGTGACAGCCAAAGTGCCATACATCTGACCAAAATCAGATGTTCCATGAGCAGACCAAGCACATCGATGTCAAGATTCATTTTATTCTGGATGTGGTTTCTGGGGGTACCGTTAAGATAGAGAAGATTTTCACAGTTAAAATCCAGTAGACATGATGACACAACATATTCTAGAGATCAAGTTAAACATTGCTTAGATTTGATTGTATCAACAATATTTTAGGTGCAGAATTAGGGGGCAGGTGTGGTGGTAGCAGATGGTATTTTCAGGTTGTTTCTGGCTTGTTTTATTGGATAAAAAACAAAAAAATTAGTTAATGTGTGGGTATCCCACGTTGGTTATTCAGAGAAGGTTGCAACTTAGTATAAAAGTTGTCTTGTCCCACATTGATTATTGAGAGAAGGTTACGGCTTATCTCTAGGTATATATAAGTTGGCTTGTATTGTGTTTAAGGTAAAGAGAGAAGAGTCGTTCTTTAAGAGGGTTTATTGAAAGAGACAGAGATCTATAATCTCCATTGGCAAACATAGTGAAATCGCTGCTGCCACCGTGGAGTACACTTTTGTCGAGCCACGTAAATCTTGTGTCTTGTGTACCTTTATTTTCTGTTATTGTTTTCGATTCTTTTCTTTATTGCTTGGGGTGAAATCTAGTATATATTTTAACACACACCATTTGTAAGGAAGATGAGAGGAGCCCAATGCTACCAAGAAGGTTGATGTACGCAGGACGAACCTTAACTTTACCTAAAAACTTAAGTAGTCTATTCATTTATATATCCATGTCCATCTTATTCTTACTTGGGGGACTTAAGGTTCACACATCCACCATCAACATGCATAGTACATAGAAGTTATCAGTAACGTTTAGGTATTCATGAGAAAATAGTCCAATAGGCTTTCTTTTGAATCGAAAATTGAAAAAAAAATGTCTTATCTATTTTCTTCTAACTAAGCCAGTTATTTACCATTCATGAAAGCCACATAATCAAGCGGATTATTCAAAATTATTTTTGAAATTTTGGGTTCGAAAATATTTTTTGCCTTTGGACTTTAAATGACTTTTCATTGGGTTGTGGAGACTTCACCTACCATGGGACTATCTCAAATCCTTGATGTATTTTTCCCTCTTATGCAGAGGATAGCCTAACAAATTAAAGAAGAGCCCACTTAAATGTTTTACGAGTATGTTTGGTGTAAAAAGTTGCACATAGATTATTTATGTAGAACTGGCAAACGGGTTACTCCACCGAAAACGGGAAATAAGTGGATGGGTATGAATAAAATAGATTTGTGTAAGTCCAAATGTTTTTTGGATAG
Source organism: Escallonia herrerae (assembly GCA_033070095.1). Lineage (NCBI taxonomy): Eukaryota > Viridiplantae > Streptophyta > Magnoliopsida > Escalloniales > Escalloniaceae > Escallonia > Escallonia herrerae. The sequence continues at coordinate 189,834 of JAVXUP010000669.1, read as the reverse complement.
TCCTTTTTTACACCCGTACCTTACCCAAAATGTCTGAATAAACTCGCTTGGTAAATTTCATAATTTTTTTTATAAAAAAATCAGTTTTAATTTATGATTAATCATGACAATTCACATTGTTTTAGATTTTTGGTTCTTTCTTTTTTACTACTAGCATATTCCTTGTTACAGATACTTTTATACAAATAGCAAAATTATTTATTCCACTATGCGAAAGGATGACTATTTGGGGAATTTACTATGTCACTTTTCTGGGGTGCTTTCTAACATCCAGAATTTAGGCACTATAGTATCACCAACAACCTTTTAGGTAATAAGAAAAAAGGTTAATTACAGCAGTGTCCTAGAGATTTGGAGATAATTATAGTCAAGGACATTAAATTTTAAAAAGTAACAGACCGTAAACACAAATGCTAACAGTTATGTCCATTCCTCAGACATCTGTAAAAAATTCTACTTTTTTATGTGTCATCAATATGTATTTTTAAAATTGCAATACTATACCCTTATGTTGATATACATGGATAAGCTTGTTAGAAGAGCGTCACCCATTTTTTTTCCTTTGTGGGCATTATATAATATACATGTGAATGGAAAAATCCAACACTGGAAAGGTAATAGTCGATGATTCAGAATTAAAATTCAAGTAGAGGTAGTTAAGGTAGTTTGCAGTTTGTTTCCAGGTCTATATAATAGTTAAAATAGAATCATCTTCATGTCATTTGTTTTTTTAAATGGTGTAAATATAACAAGCTCCTGTCAGTTCCTTAGGTGCCTTCAAGTTTATATTTTCTTTTTCTTAGTCCCACCACAATCAACACTCAACAACATGAATATCTTATATATATGTTCAACAAAATACAGATTTTACAAACAAAATATATACAAAGTCACAGATTGTGGAATCAATTCACAACATACCCAATATGAAGCCTACACCCAGCATAACAGAAACACCTCACAACCATCTTCACCAACCAAAACCCACTAAAATTACAACCTATTCAATGAAATTAAAAAAGCTCAAGTTTCAACATCGCTGGTGCAACATTGAGGAATGTGCTAAACCCCTAACCCTAGAAAATTGAAACAGAGAGATGAGATTAGTGAGAGAACCGAATGGTACCTGTGGAGACAATGCATTGATCTGCATGGAGAGGAATATATTGAACCTGAGCGCAATTTCCTTTTCGTCGATACGTCCTGTAATTTGTCAAATCAATGAAAGAAGAATAATAAGAGTTTTTGTTGAATTCAATTGGACATTCAAATCTGGTTCCTGCCATATAATGAATGGTTACAATTCTACCATATATGTCTTTGTCTCCTACTTTTGAATTGTCGAAGCAAGAACTCATAATGAGATCTACGTATACAGTAATGCTCTTAGCAGATCCATTGTAGCGACAGAGGTGCAAAGTGTGCGTTGATTGGGCAGCAGCAGTAGAGGGCGTGGGAGGTAACCCAGGAAGAGGAGATGAGGCAGAGTGCGTGACGTCCGACGGTCGGCTACGTGTGAAAGAGAAAAAGAGAGATCGAAAGGCAGAGGGTGGGGAGAGAGGAATGAGCTGCAGGGGGAAATGAAATGAAAGAAACGTTAGGGTTTGATGAATTTATAATGAAATAAAAATGTTACACTACAAGAAAAGAGGTATTTTGCGACGAAATTTTAGCGATGGACTGGATTCCGTCGCTAAATGGGCATTTACCGACAGAAATAACCATTAGCAAAATTTCATCGTTAAATATTATTAACGATAGAATAATCTGTCGAAAAAGGTTTTTCGCGACTGACTTTTTCTGGTGATCTTTTAGCGACAGAATTTTCATCGCTAAAAGCTTTTTAGTTTTTATTTTTATTTTTGGAGGGTTTAATAAAAACATTGTAAGCTAAGGAATGACCTCGTCGCTAATAATTCCGTCAGAAAAAGTACGACTTTCACTGATGGACTTTTAGAGATAGGATGATTTCGTCACTAAAAGCCATCGTTTAAAACAACCAGATCTATTTTTTCTCTCTCCCTGTTTCTCTCTTCAAAAATCTGGAAAAATAAAATCTGCCGGTGACTTTCACCTCCACGGTTCACCGCAGTTCTCACCTCCACGGTTCTCTACCTCCGGCAACACCACGTCCTCCCCCCGACATTGGTAGACCAATATATATCTCCATTGCCGCCTCGCCACCAACACCACCGCCCTTCACTGCCGCCGACAACGACTTTTCGTCAGCTGTACTTAGAAGGTAAGTCACCCACTGTCCACTTTCTTTGGTTTGGCATGGTACATATGTTAAGATTTAGCACCCACTGTTGTAATTTTAGGGATTAGATCATGCTACTTTGTTTAATTATATGGTGTTTTGACTGGTTATCTCGAAAACTATGGTTGAATATTAAAAAAAATTAAAATAATTGAGGTGTTGATTTGATAGTGCCCTGCCAAGAGAGAGGGGGCTGCGGGTTGGTGTGTTTTGGGCTGTGTGTAAGGAGGTGGTCATGGAGTCACGGTGATGGCAGCCATGACTGCAAGTGCATTTTCTGAGTGCAAAGTGTGCGTATAGTGTGTTGTGTGTTGCGTACTTATATATGTAGGTGGTGCAGTGTAAAGTGCTGAGTGTGTGCAGTGGGTAAAAGGAGTGGGTAGGCTGTGAGGATACATGGGGTGGAGGAAGAGAGGCTGTAACAGGCAGCATGTGTGCTCAGGTGTGTGTGCACATTTGTGTGGGTTGTGTGCATAGGGGTGTGTGTGTGTGTGCGTGCAATTTTGTGTGTTGTGTGTGTGAGTGAAGCTGCTACGCAGCTATGTGTGTATGTGTGTGAGAGCTATGTGCATGTTTTGTGTTTGTGTGCCCATATGTGTGTGTGTAGCTGCCAAGAGGCAGCTGTGTGCGTGTGTTTTTTTGAGTGTGTATACGTGTGTGTGTGTGTGTGTGTGTGTGTGTGTGTGAAGGTGTTAGAAGAATGCGTGAAGCTGATAAAGCATATCGAAGTGACTGAATAGGACATTTCGTGGTATTTGGCATGAGAGTTCTTTTTAGGCGAACACCTTCTGGGCGAGAGTTACTTCTCCTCAATTATAACTTGGTTCCAAAATGCTAAGTGTATTGTGAGTCTTTGATAATCAGCATATTTATAATGGTTGGTTCCCTCTTGGCTTAGTTGGGGATGATTGCGAGTCTTCTATTGTCTATATTTTTGGTTTAGTCTGCTCAACATAAGAAGTCTGACTTAGCAAACAATACGAATATAAACTTAATTGCACTTTAATGGCAATGACTCAGTGTAGGTTTGTATGCAAATGGCTTAGTCTTGAAACCTAGATGCCCTAACTTTTAGAGTTCAGCAAAAGGGGGGAATAAAACCAACCAATGATCATCTCACAAAAATAGTGGATACGAACCATTAGTGCTTTGCCACCATACCATAGTGGCACTAACTGAGATGAACTATACAGACTTGGAAATAGAAAATCTTAATCTCTTGTGATTTTCTATCAACTTAACCAATTCAGAATCAATTTAGTGCCAATAGAACTATTGCCCACTGCACAGGCCACATGATGTCAACAAGAAATGAGTTTTAAGCATGTAATATATTCAATTGATAAACCATAACTCCAAGAATTAAATTTGAACTGTTAATAACAACCAATTGTTTAGAGTGTATTATGAGATAAGATTTTGGCAAAAACACAACAATTTGAGATATCTAGTTGTGGAAGTTCTAGAAAAGCAAGTCAAGATGCAGTAAGATACATCCTTCATGCAGAGCATAATATCTTTAACATCAATAAAGAAATTCACATTGTGATAGAACACCTACTCAATTCAAAAGTATTGACTAGCACAATTACTCAAGCACCTATGCACAATAAAGAAAACTGTACTTTGACAACTGCAATGCTCATTCCAAATTTCCAACAATAGCTGCAGTGAAATAAACATTTACCAAAAGCTAAAATAATTCAAGCACATCGGATATGTGGATTTTGAAAAAAAATTTCTCATTTGAACATTGATTATTTGTTTGATAATTTTAGGTTGTTAATTGTGCATTTGAGAATTGTGATTATTGATTGATGATTTCAGGTTGTTAATCATGATTTTAGATTGTTAGTTGTACATTGAGCATTTGAGATTATTGATTGATAATTTTAGGTTGTTGATTGATGATTTTAGATTATTGACTGCACATTGAGCATTTGAGATATTGAGATTGTTGACGGAGGATGGGACCCAATTGGATTGAATGTGTGATTTTTATTAATTTTTATTGCATTTGAGAATTGAGAATTGAGATTGTTGATGGAGGATGGGACCCAATTGGATTGAGATACCGGTTAAGTAGCATGGACACTCCGTCCGATCGGCGCCGACACCGAAATTGGTGGCATGCTTGTGGACACCTTAATTCGGTGTCCGGCACCTCTTCAATGGGTACACGGTGTTCGATAATTAAAAAATAAATCAATGTCTTCGGACACCGCTGAGAGGTATCGGACACATGTCCGGAGGTGTCCGACACATGTCCGGATGTGTCGATGAGGTGTCGGTAGGTCACAGACACCGCATCTGATCGACACCGACACCGAAATGTCGCATTTTTGCTTTATAACTATGGGCACCTCTTCAAGAGTGTCTGGCATCTCTTCAAGGGGTGACAGACACGGTATCCGACATTTAAAAAATAAATCAATGTCTTCTAACATATCTGGAGGTTTCGGACACGTGTCGGTAGGCATCGAACACGTGTCCAGAGGTGTCGGACACATGACGGTAGGCGTCGGACACGTGTCTAACGAGCCTAATTAGTTTTAATTTATCCTAAGAACCTAATCAAAATAAAATTATCTATAATTACCCCCAAATTAGCCCTAATTAACACTAATTAGCCCAAATTAAACTCTAGTTAGCTCTAATTACTCATAACTTAGCAACCCGTGATTAGATTAAATAAACCCTAAACCCTTAAAACCTAACTAAACTCTGATTACTGACAAATGAACCCAATTACGCACATATTGATTATACTTAGCCTAATTAGTCGTAATTAAGCCTAACATAATCCAATTAAGTCTAATTAGCCCTAATTAGGACTAATCAACACTACTCGGCACAATTAAACCCTAATTAGGACTAAATAACTCTAATTAGTCCTAATCAACCCTAGTTAGCTATAATTAGCCCAAGATACTCCTCATTAACATTAATTAGCCCTAACACATCCTAATAAATCCTAACTAGGTTGATTAAACCCAGAACGCTAAACCCTAAACCCTGACAATTGTAATTAACCTAATAACCCAGTTAGCCCTAATTAGCCCTTGTTATCCCATAATTACTCCATCTTTCCCAGAGATGGTTCAATTACTCGTTGTTTATAAACCCTGCATTCCTTATATTCGTTGTTGTTTTGCAAAGTCCATTGGCAATGAGATGGTTCAACTCATTGCCAACGAGTTCTATTCAAAGTGAAATTGGTAACATATGCAACGATCTTTCTGCAATTTTTATATTTCGGAAAGATTCTTGCATATGTATTCAATTTCTGAATGCATGCATGCATAAAAACCCTTAGTTCCCATTCAAAGGTACTCATTACAAAGTAATGCTTTGTAATGAGCCTTTGGATGTCTAGTTTAGAAAAGCTAATTGTTTATAAAACAATGTTTTGACTCATGTTTTGTGTTCTATGTTGTGGATATTTGGTATACGTTCTCGTGTGTTTTTCTGGGTGCTTACATATCTGGTGTTCTAACATCCGTCAAACCTTACAAGACAAGGTTAGATGAATGTTAGAACACCTAATCGATGTTGTGTACTTGGAGAAATACGAGGAGGTGCTGTCGAATTTTTCGCAGACATAGGACTAAGCATGAGTTGTTCACTATTTTATAAACATGTGCTTTTCTGAATGGGATATGACCACTACCTATTAGAGAATAGAGGGGCAATATATAGACATGTTTTCACATGCATGTATTCATATTTACATCGACCCTGCCTAATGATTGGTCATAATTGAAGGTGGTATACAGTACGATAATTCAGTCGTCATGTCGGTCAATCGAAGTTGGATAAAAAGGAAGAATACTGACAGTTTTGAGGATCGCATTGACGAATTCCTCAACTTTGCTTACGCGCATTCTGCACATGTTGAATATGGTAAGATAAGGTGTCCATGTAGCAGATGTGAGTTGTTGCATTGGAGAAAAAGAATTGAAGTAAAGTGGCATCTTCGTCGGTACGGTTTTATGGGTGGATACACGAGGTAGACGCAACATGGGGAAACGATAGTATTGTCGTCGAACCCGGCTAGTCAAACTGAAGTTAGGGAAGAGGCACGGTATGATTACCGAGATATGATTATGGATACTGGGCATACTAATGTTAACTGGGGTAATGACGGTGGTGACGACAGTCCCCAACTGCCAAATGAGGGGGCTCATCAGTTTTATAAATTGTTGAGAGCTGCGGAAGAGCCGCTATGGGATGGAGCTCCTAAACACACACGGTTGTCTACAGTTAGTAGGTTATTACAGTTGAAATCAGACCACGGGTTGCGTAAGAAAGGTTTTAACGAGTTTGTTACCTTCATCAAAGAAATTCTGGCCTAAAGTGAACGGCTATCGCTGTCGTACTATGACGCGAAGAAGATGATGAGGAAACTTGGGTTAAGCTATGAGCGGATAGATGCATGCAATAACGATTGTGTATTGTTCTGGAAAGAGATTAAGGAGTTGTCATGGTGTCCAGTATGTGATCATTCAAAGTACAAACCAGACAAAAGGAAGAAGAAAAACATTGCATGGAAGATATTACGATATGTTTCGATCACACCGTGGCTTTAGAGAATCTATTACTCATCCAATACGGCTGAACATATGAGGGCTCACCTTGAGACTCGTAGCAACGATGCTGATGTGCTGACACACTCAGCTAATGGAGAGGCGTGGAAGAAGTTTGACCTCAGGCATCCAGTCTTTGCCCAGGAGCTTTGGAATGTTAGACTTGGTCTCGCAACTGATGGGTTCAACCCTTTCGGTCAGTCTACCACGCCTTACTCTTGTTGGCCTGTTATTATTGTCTCGTACAACCTTCCACCAGGCATGTGCATGAAGAAGGCGTACATGTTCTTGTCATTGCTTATTCCGGGGCCGAAAAGTCCCGACAAGGACATAGATGTGTATTTAAGGCCATTGATTGATGAGTTAAAAAAGTTATGAAATCATGGAGTCGAAACATATGATGCATCCCTTAAACATAATTTTCAGATATGGACGATACATGATTTCCCCGTATTGGGAATAATATGTGGCTGAAGCACACATGGGAAGCTAGCATGCCCTGCTTGTATGGGCGTGAACCCCGGTCATACATTGAAGCATGCCGAAAAGCCCTCGTGGTTCGGATGTCACCGTAAGCTTTTGCCACCGGGTCATTAGTTTCGTAGGCAGAAGGATAAATTTGATGGGACAATCGAGCGTGAGGTTGTCACACTGGACTATCCATCGAGTGAAGAAGTGCTCACCTGGAGGCACTTGATACTGACATACCACATGGCAAGGGTGTGCCAGATCAAAAGATTCCAGGGTATGGCAAAGAGCACAACTGGAGAAAATTTTGTATCTTCTGGGAGTTAGCCTATTAGAGGACACTTGTTATCCGAGACAACATGGATGTGATGAATATTGAGAATAATATTTTTTATAATGTGTTCAACACAGTGATGAATGCCAAAGGGAAATCAAAAAATCACCTTAAAGCGAGAAGGGATCTACAACAGTTGGTGTATGCCATGAATTGCATCCTCGGATAGTCAGCGGGAGGACGATACTTTTGAAAGCACCTTACTGTCTAGACAAGAAACAAGCGGAGAAGGTCTATTAGTGGGTTAAGAATTTGAAGCTTCCGGATGGGTTTGCGTCCAACATATCTCGTTGTTGCAATGTATCGGAAGGCAAGTTCCAAGGGATGAAGAGTCACGACTGCCACGTATTCATGGAGAGATTCGTTCCTATTGCCTTCTGGGGACTATTGTCACAGGTTGTTTGCGAGACTTTGACTGAATTATCTCGTTATTGACCAGAAGATTGCTTAATGCAGCTTATGCCTACGTCAAAAGTACTGATAATTCAGTTGGACAACATAAGTTCATTTGTTGGTGATGCTAAGGAGCATCATACCTTGCCAACAACAATGGCTAGCTAGGATTGTTTGTTCCTGATCTACTGGGATTCCATTTGATTATATATATCTCCTATAAGGATTTTTTTAGCAACAACCAATTCGAATACTTGTGTAAAAATAATTATGATTTCAGCTGAGCAAAATCAATAGCACCTTCTCATGACCCACTAAATCATGAACATACGTTTCGTGCTTCCAACAATGTCAAATTACCAAAGTCTTAGTTAATAGGTGTCGACTAAGTCTTTCTGTTTGACCAAATTACACAGTATTCAAGCCAAATCAAGAACTTATAGACAAAATCAATTTCTATGAAATTAATCAAAAGCAGTAAAATGTAAAAGCCAAAACATGGAGGATGAATGAAAGAGAGAACTTATAGTCGAAGGAAATACTTGAGATATGCTAACTGCTGAGGAATGGTTGCCGACTCGCCGCCGCCGGCCAGTAGATCTGGACTGGAGAGAGATGCGAGAGTGGTCGCCGGTGGATCTGAATTGCTGAGTGGATGTCGACTCGTAGTCGGCAAGTGCTGATGGTAGCATTGTTGTAGAGGCTAGAGAGAGATGCAAGAGTGGTGACAACAGCGTGGGGGAGGTAGGGTGGGGTGGGAAGGCGTGGGAGGCGGGCGGCGAAGGTAGGCGGTGTTAGTCAGTGTGGGTCTGAGAGATCGTACTGGCGGAGAGAATGAGAAACTGAAAGAAAGAACTAGGGTTTTTTGGTTTCAATACATAGATTTTTACTAACGGACACAATTCGTCGCTAAAATCCCATTTAAATTTTTTTGAGAAAAAATATGAAAATTTTCGAAAATAACATTTAGCGACGGACTTTTGGGTCGCTAAAAGTCCGTCGGTAAAGATCTCATCGCTAAAAATATTTACCGACGGAGTGTTCCGTGAGTAAAGATCTTTAGCGATGGACTTCTATCGAAGGAAAAATCCGTCGCTAAAGCCACTTTTAGCGACGGATTTACATCTGTCGCTAAAATTCCGTCGCTAAAAAGGCATTTTCTTGTAGTGGACGAGATTCATATGTTGTGAATTTGATTACCTAGTTGGTGGTGGTGGTGTTGTGAGTTTGACGGTGTGTGTGGTGCTTCGGAGGTGGTAGGAAGGCTTCTGTTGGAGAAGAAAAGTTGAACTGTTGCAAGAAAAATTAAGGAAGAAATAGTAAAGAAGAGAACTCACAAATTAAAGCCGGCTAACCAAATAAACATCTATTTTCGTGGGAAAACGAAAACCACAAGAGGGTTTTACTTTCATTTCTTTGAACTGAAAACCAAAAACTACAAGGGTTTTAAATACCTTAAGTTGTCTATATGCAGTTATGATGAAGATTTATGTAATATTTGAGTTCAAAAGTTGCTCTTATAGAAAGATTATTAATTGTGCAACCGTCTTGATATAAATCGATGATTGTTCTTGATGTATAATCGAATAAGACTGATGGAGAAGGCTTTATTCGGGCAAATCAAGGCATACCCTGAGGGAGAGTACCGTGTAAGGCTTTATCGGCATTCGAGGGACCACGGTGCCTACAGAAGTAGGCTATTCAAACGTAAAAGTAATAATTTGTTCTACTTTTTATCAAGGCAAATTATGGGTGTGTTTTACATTGCAAGAGTTTGTAACACAACTAAGTAGATAATCAATGTTCTTGTTTCTATTTCTCCTGCTTCGTGTTTGAATGAGTTGGTTTTCCAATGAGTTTGTAATCGGTAATCCTCTTTGTTATTTCGTCATCAAGGCATCAGAATCATAACAGGAATTGCAATCAAGATCATATATACCAGAACATCATAACAGGAATTGCAATCAAGACAATATACCAGCTGCAACAGCATAACAGAAAGGAAACCTAAGAATGTATTCTACAACAAATCCTATGTCAACTTAATCACAGTACAAAATCAGATCAGAAGAGAGAAGATCCAAAAATAAAATGATTTGATTTGATTGAACGTCGATCTACTCTGCGGTTGGTAACTCATGGCGACACAGGGGACAATCGTGACTCTCCTTCAACCACCTGAGAATGCATTCCCCATGGAAGATATGAGAGCAGGGCATGCGAATGACCTGCGTCCCAAGTAACATCTCGTCTAGGCATACAGCACAAGGCTCCGTCGTATTCAAACCATCCCCTTCATATCTTACTCTCTCTAGAGCCTGGACTGATGACTCGGTTGCCGGCAACAACTCAACTGTGGCCATTGAGATCTCCCACAAAGATTGATGGCCCGCCGAGATCTCCCTCGAAGCTTGATCCACCAGTGTATGAACCAAGTATTGCTCATAGTCTTCATCCAAGTTGGCTTTATCTAGAACTGAGTTCTCTACAAGACACTTGATATAGCCTTCGTACCACATTATACCGCGTCCCGGCCATGACTGGATTGTCCTAGAAAGATGGCCGCTGAGTATCGCTTGACGTTGTTCCTCTGCCACAGCATGTTCCATCGTGATCTTAGAAATATTGACCGGAAGATGAAGCAGAGATCAAGATGGGGATGATGATGATGATAGGATACTTTGGTGGAGTTAATTGAAATCAGAACAGTAGAGCATGTATATATATAGGCAATTCAGATCAAACTGGGGGTTATACGAATGTTAGTAGGAATAGGATTTGCGTCAGTACTAATATGGAAAGGTTTGGAATGCCTCTGTCTAGTTCAGTTCCGGTACCGTTGCAGTTCTTGAATCCTTTAGGGCTTTGGATTTAAATTATTTCAAGTTTGAATATACAAGAAACTTTCTTTCTTTTTTTTTTTTTTGGGTACTGCAGCATAATTAATATACTAATGAAACATAAGATTATATACAGTATACCTTTTTTCTTTCCTCTTTAAACCGCAACGATAGCAATTTTAAAGCATAAGTAGAAGAAGGAGAAGACTCTGTTTTAGGCATGTCGTCGTCGATAGCCCGGCAACCGAGTTTTAGGCTTTTAGGCAAAGTAATATGCCTATGTTTCAACCAACCACCACCATAACTCAAGCTAACCACCGCGGCCTCATCACTGCTTCCAGCTGCCTCCTCACTGCCGCCTGCTGGCTCATTACTACCGCCAATTGTGGGTTTATGGACTAAATTGAAAATACCCACCACAGATCGACAACAACGATGACCAGTGTGGATAGACGACCGACCACTAATGCCTTTATCTACGACGCACTAGAACGCCCTTTCCGTGATAAACTATTGGAACCAATCCTACATTTTGTCTCTGTGGACCGAGGAGAAAGGGGGTTCGGCGGGAAGAGGATTGTACCGTGAGAGAATCAAGGAAGTCAAAATGTATCCTTGCATATTTTGCTAATTTATGGGCTGCAGTATTTCCAGTGTAATTAATGAGATTTGTATCTAATCAATTCTTCCTCTAACCAAATTCTTTTAGCTTTTAAAAGTTGTATTAATCAGTTTTGTATCTTTGTCAAACGCTTGATAACCTGATTTAATCAAGTTTAATCATCTAATAATCATTTCCAAGCAGGCTCCTTTATGATTACGTAACAATCTAAAACGAGGTAAGTATGAATAAATGAGGAGGATCATGTGCGATTTGGTATCAGTTTCTTGGTTGAGTTTGAATCTAATGAAAAAAAATTATGTGTTGCATTTCATACCATAGTGTTTATAATTAGATTATTCCTAGAGTGACAAAAATATCACTAAATTGTTTGAGTGATATTAATGATTTAATCCAAACTACTTCTTCCAGAGCCATGACCTAAAAAACTTTTGTGAGAGAGAGCAACATACTAGAATTCCCTAAGAAAATTTCATACTACGAATTTAGTAACGAACTTCATTGATAAACGAGACCAGGACGGATCCAGAAAATCTAATCGAGAGGGGCTAAAAGGCGTAAATTTTTTTGATCATATTATAATTAGCGTCACTCCTTCAATACGTTGAATGCATAATAAATTATTCAATTGACTACTAATCATTTTAGTTTACTATTCGTAGTGACTTATTTAACTTGGTAAAGTGAGTCAACAACGAATTACTAATCTTGCATAAATGAAGCTTAACAATTATTGTATAGATGTATTATTAATGTGATTATGTGAGTACAATAGTGCATATATTAGTTAACATATTACAATAATTTAAACTAAAAAAAAAAAGAACTAACTTTGATCATTCAAATTCTTTCATATTCCGAAAATTTAAAATTTGAAAAAATGAAGATGGAATAAAGGAATGAAAAAGAAGAAGACTATGACGGCCGATGGCACAAAGAATTAGAAATACAATAAAAGGAAACTTTAATTAATTACATTACGATATAATGGTATTTTTATAAATATGAATATCATTTATATAAAAAATTAAAAAAAAAATCTCAAAAACTGGGAGGTGTTGTGGCCCCCTCCCGTCGGGTGAGAGTTCCGCCCCTAAGCGAGACGATATTATTATTATTTCGTAATAATCAAGTCAATAGTGACATGAAGCAAATCGTAGACCACAAACAGATTTTATTTTGTAATCATATCACAAGGTTAAAATATGATAAATCAATGCTCCACCTGACAAACTTGTCAGGTTATTTTTGGTGAAATAAACTCAAATATCCCAAGTTTTGTCCACTTTAGAAACTGCCTTAATTAAGTTGTCTATATGATATTACAATATTACCATCATTTGATGAATATTTCGTACTAGGATAACTAGTGCCAAATACTCTTCTGGTTTGTGGTCATTACAAAAAGTTGTCAGGGGTTGGGTTAGAAAAGTTATAAAGAGACATCTTAGGTGACAAATCTGTTACAACCGTCATAAAAATATTTTAAATTAATGACACGTGATACTCACGCTTCTGAAAAGTGCATTTTGTAGAGATTATTAGTTCAATGCAATTCCCTCCCAAAAGTCCTAATTTTCTTACCCACTCCAACCAACCAAACCTAGCCTCTGGCCTCGCAATCCAGTACCATCCACAACCACCACCACCACCATCCCTCTCTGCCACTCAAACCAGTCACGTGTAGCGTTGTCGCCATCAGCGTTGTCACCTGCTCCATCCAATCGTCCCGTTGCCATCAGCCCCACCCACAACTGCCGCTGCCACCTGCCTCACCTAAAACCGCTACAGCAACCTACCTCACATACAATCGCCATTGCCACCTGCTCCATCCAATCGTCCCGCTGCCATCAGCCTCACCAACTTCAAAGAGAAATTTAAAGCCCCCTTTCGACGTTGCAAGCCATCAGCCCCACCTAATCGCACCGCTGCCATTAGCCTACCAAATCTCGCTACCGCCATTAGCCCCAACAAATCCCACCTACCACCCATGCCCGCTCTCGCCATTAGCCCCAACAAATCCCACCTACCACCCATGCCTGCTACCGCCATCACCATCCACGTCTGCTGCCTCAACCAGACTCAACCCTGCACTCTCGTCACACCATAGCCCTGTCACCATGCCCCCTCTTCTTAGAATCACTATCTCATCCCCCACCACTACCACTCATACCCATCACTCAAACAAAGTCTAGACCTAAAGCCCTAGATCTATATCAAAATCACAAATCCTAAAAAACCCTAGATCTATATTAATTTTAATCTTGAGTTTTGTGTGGGTATGAGTCCACACAGGGCGCGGCCCCTTGCTCGACACTTCTGTTGCATAGAAACACAAAAGTGGTCTTGGGTCTTCATACATGAGTATTTTGGATATTTTATTGATTATACAACAGGAACCATCGAATGCAACAAATTTATCACCTTAACTAGCTCTATGCAACTTTTCTAACAGCAGGAGGCTTTTTGCAACGACCCAAGCCACAGGCGTATTTGCCGCAATTTTCCCTTTTGTTATATTTCCACTCTCGGAGAGCCTATATATCCAGTGCCCGTCTTTCTGTTGTGTATACAAAGCTTAGATAACCCTAGAAAGCAAATAGATGAAGGTGATTTTGCTGTCTTCAACTTTGGCAAGTGTAGATGACTATTCTTGGTATATCATCCTCGGACTTAAAGTCGGGTATCCGTCACAACAATTCCAATCCGCAGGCAGCGGTGGTTGGAGGCAAAATCTGTTTCTTGGGATTTCCAACTGCGGAGGAATTGCTTAGAAACCTCAAGGTCTCACTCCCCAAACTACCAGTTGACGGCGTGAATTGCGGAAGTGCAGGCTAGATAGTCAATTAGCTGCAACGGGACTGACAGAAGTAACATCAATGATAGAGGTGGAGAAGGAGGCGAGCAGAGAGCAGAGAGGGAACCGGAGTCTAGATCACCGCAAGAGTTTGGAAAACGATATTGACGACCACTTTGATCTACGTTTATGTTCTGCTACTTTTAGGGTCAATCAAACTGAACCCATATAGCGTTTTGAGTCATTACCCTCCTGCTACATAAAGTTCAAAAAATACTGTCCACCCCTGTCAAATATTGTCAGCTCGTGAAACTAACACTGATAACTAAGAAACTCCAGGAAGATCAATCCTTTTCAAGGTCCTTGATAATTGCCATTCACAAGCTCTGGTGCTTATGGAAGCTGAAAAAGTAAACAGGGGGGTCAGCAAAACATTCCCAAACTAGCTCAAGTTGCAGTTATGTCTAAATGATGGCATAGATTGTCCACATAAAGCATAATCATTTCTGAAATGGACCAAACTTTTAGTCAAAGTTTCTCATTTCATTCAGTCGAATATACTAGTTATTTTGCAGAGGCAAGACATGGTGATATCTTCAGTGAAGCCAGCTCAAGTAATTAACAGAGACATCACTTTGATCTGTTACATGGGTATCAAAATCAGGATCTAGGATAAGAAGACCACAGGATCTTGCTTCATATAGGATACAAAGACTACATAAAAAACAACTTACCTCAAACTTACTAGCAGGATCTCTATTCTAGTGGCACTCCGCCCATGGAGTGTCAGAACAAACCTTGCGCACTCCCACCCTGAAAACCTTATATACTGTTTGACGCTCCAGTCCCGGACCTCACACCCACTGAGTGGCGAAGCCAGAACTAACCGATAAGGCGGTCAAATTTCAGGATGCAAATTTTGCAAAAACCAAGGTGGTCAAATTCTATTGTGGTACCCTTAAACCTGTTCTTTACAAAATTATAGGGCAATCTATTAGTCAAAAATTTCTTGCCCAAAAAATCAAGGTGGTCAATTGACCACCTGATGGCACGAATAGATCCCAGTAGATCCGCCAACTGCTGCACTAATGATTCTGATTACTAAGGCTCAAAACTTGTTCCAGGATTAAATGACAAGCTCAACAATGCAAAATATTCTAACACAACTTGAACTGCACAAGTATTTGTAGTATGTAAAGGTTCACTACCTCTCAAAAGCTTCCTATATATAGCTCTATCTACAATGTCTTGCATCCAAGAGTTGACCCTAACTTGTACTCCAGCAAAATGAGCAAAAGCTCTCTACCATGGTGTACATATTTGACACCTGAAACGTGAAAATAGTCAAAATACCTGCAAACCTACATATGCATACTAACGAATGCAAAAAAATAACATGGCAGTAATACCTCTGTGGTATGGTGACGAAACAGAGGAAGACTGTTTGACAGTTGATGACTGTTTACACATATATTCCTAATCCGAGCTCTTTTGGGTTAGTTTCCACCATCCATGGAGACCTGTTAAATGACACAGTTGACTCAAACCATAACCTAACAGAAAAAGGAGATAAAACACACTTAACACTAGCATAGCTGTGTACTTGTTCATGACAAAATTGCTTGTTCCCTGAGCAGCACGCTCTAGAAGAACTTCCCTTGCCTCAATTGCTATTCCTTCCGGCTGCATGAAAAGCATAAAAAGAAACTTGGAAGTCAAAGAACAAACTTTTGCATGATTTATCATGTGGCTGCAGTATATACCTCCTCAGGAAACCAAACCCCAGGCTGTGTGCTCCCTTCAAGAATAGCAAGTGCAAACGCAGCTGTTGCAATACCTACGGATCTGATCAAAAACAGTCTATACCCTAAGAAATAATGGCCCCCCTAAATTTCAATTTAAAGTAGCAACACAAGTAGGAAAGAAAATGGTACACAGGATGGAGAGTTCAATTATTTTTAAGTTAGCATCTAAAAGTGATTTAGGCATATACGCATCCCCAATTATTTCTGGAGTTAACGTACAACTTACATAGAGAGTTGTTTGTGTGTAAATATGCCAACTGTAGTCCGTCCATCTGAGGACTCCAAATCAACCTGCCACAAGGAAAACCCAATAGGTAGGATCAGTATCATTTAAGAACGAGTTAGAACATCTCTGTCCCTGCGCGTAGTAGACCAAAAAACAACTAGAACAAGCCATAATAGCCAGGGAATTGAATCAGCCCTGTATCTTACCCTCATTGAGACGCGCTCTCCAGCTATTCCGTCAACTGCCCGGACTACTGGGTCAAATAATTGAACCAATTGTTGGACTTTGCTTCTGTCTCTTAGGAACTCCTGATACATGAATTGCAATATATAATCTGGTTGATAGGATCTGGGCCTAAGTACTTTACGTACTGGATGTTTAAAAAATGATACTTAATTCAAACAACTAACTGTTTATTTCTAGGGACAAAAACCATTGCATAGTGCAAATCACAGAGGCTGAGATAGTCCATAGTAAAATAAATATATCTTTTAAGTAACTATTCAGTGGTCCAAAAGTGAAGGTATCCCAACAGAGAACATGGCAATTCTCAGGATATGTGATCTCTAAGTAACACTGGGTACTGTATTCAAAAAGAAAATAAATTGCAGTTCCATCCCAATTCCTATACTGAGGCACCATGTTAGTGTTAGAATCTTGAAAGAATAAGCAAGGTTTAGAATGAAAAGCTTACTGAAGGAAGAAGATTAGTCATAGCTAACATTCCCCAGTTCCAGAAAAATGGTGCAGTTCCAAATCGAGCACTGACAGTGGGTACCCCTAAGATCTCATGGGCACTTCTCACGTCCGGAAAATTCCTGAAATTTAAAGGAGGTGGTGTTAATTTTACAATTCTGGAGATGTAAGTTGTGTTTTTGAAGCACAACTAGATAAGATCTTGTATTCCTCGCATTTATAGTATCCGTACATACCAAGACACGTGATGTAACAGGTTTTGAAGTTGAATACTATTAAGCATGATAAACATTGTAAGACCCAACCTCTAATATCTTAAGCTTTTAGACCAGATGCCAACATAACATGGTAACAGGACACTCGGTGCAGATGGTCTTGGGTTCAATTCTTCCCCTCACAATTGGTCACTCTTTCTGTTATAGGGAACTTTGCACCCCGATCATTTGTGCGTTTGGTGGTGGTGCACTTCATTTCTTTCCCATTGATTTGTCTCTCCCTGCAATTGGGGGCATGCTCACAAGAAAGCATGATAAACATTGTGGACCATCCTCTCCACAAATACTATTGTACCTAGTTTATTTCTGGGAGGCGAGTCAAGTGGCCCATTTATAAACCATCTTATAAGAACATTTCAAGGCCATTCATGCAGCCCATCGAGGGGAAGGTTTATTTGAGCTATTGCATTAGACAACAACTTTATATGCATGAATATATCTAATGAAACAGAGACGAGGAGACAACATAACATACATCGCAGGGGGTGAGGGGAGAGAGGGAGGGAGGGGGGGGGAGAGAATGTGTATGTGTGTGTGTGTGTGTGTGCGTGCGCCCCTCCTTGATATAATGAGAGCTGCATCTCTTTGACATGACCTCGAA
This sequence comes from Escallonia herrerae, assembly GCA_033070095.1. Classification (NCBI taxonomy): domain Eukaryota; kingdom Viridiplantae; phylum Streptophyta; class Magnoliopsida; order Escalloniales; family Escalloniaceae; genus Escallonia; species Escallonia herrerae. The sequence continues at coordinate 171,931 of JAVXUP010000669.1, read as the reverse complement.
GATGATATTTATATGTCTAGTTTGTCTAGTTGTGATTAAGTACTGGTTCTTAAGCTCAACTTTGTCTATCATTAAAGAGGGAAGTGCATAGCTGTCAAATACTTGGACAAACTAACAAAGAGATATGCTGATACTGGAAGCTAAAAGATTGGATTTTTAGATGAATTACTTGATTAGTATTTAGTACCGTTAATGCCAGGTTTAGCCAGATTATTTGGGAGATTGTAACTGATTACTTTGGGATTTGACTTTATACTTAGGCTTTCATTATAGGCAAGATTTGCATCAACAATCGCACCAGGAAGTGCGCCACAGTGCATGCATGTTAGAAAGAACAAGAACACAAAAAGGATCCTACTCACAAAAAAAAAAAGTGTAACAACAAATTGAGTTTTAAGCGAAACCCCAAGACCAAGCTCCAGGCCTGAGACGAGGACGGCCAAATCTTATGGCATCCTCACTTACCAGCTCATTAAACTCCAGAACAACCTGGTCCCACCAACCCCCATTCAGCACACGTGTATCTACAGCACAACCGCCTGACACTGTCTTGCCTTAGGGAAGCCAGAGGTCACATACCAACTCCTCTATCGCCGACATACCTTACCGACAAGCTGGACAATGCTGTGGAACACCACAAGCTGCTTTCCAACTCAGAGGCCCCACGCCACCACTATGCTCACCTCGGGCCACCTCAATTACCATGAAGCGCCAGACTATGCAAAAAGAATCACCCTTTCAGCGCTTGATTGCCACCATCATCAACACATGTACCCCTTCTTTTGAGATAGTACGATTCCAACTACCTTGCTGTCAACTACAGTGCTGAACTAGATAAAAAATTCAGTTAAGAGCGAGCAACTGGCACGTGCCAACAAAAAAAAGACCCACCAAGGGAGAGGAAGAGATCACAGATAAAAACACCAAGAGAGAGAGAGAGAGACGCACACACAAGCCCCTCCCTTCCTCCCCAATGTAGACGAAATTTGTGGGGGATACCAAAGGTAATTGTTTACCTTTTCTTTCAAGGGTCATCTGTTATCTGATTTCGCCGGCCCTTGATTGCCTTACTCTTCTACCTACAAGCTACAGGAAACCGTTTGTGCTTGAAACTAAGAAGGGCCAATAAGGAGTTGCACCTCATATAGGTGTTGGGTTAGATGTGACAAACTGGATACAATGACTAGAAGTTCAAGCTCCGAAGCCATTGGTTGCCTAAAACACATTATCAGACTATGGTTCCATACGGTCTTTGGTTTGAGTCTTCCTGATAGATTTTGTCTCAAATTATGCTATTGCGGTTTGGCCTATCTTCAGCTTCTGCACTAGATGCATCTTACTCTGCATCTCCATGTACAAGGGGTGTTAGAGCATGATACATTGTACACCTTATCTTCTAATAATGATGATAGCAAGACAGCTTTAATATATGATGCAGGATGTGGTGACTACGAGAAAACTTGTTATGCAGTCAAATAGGAATTCATGTCCTCATATCCTATGGTACAAACCCTTCCAAAACCTCTGAGATTACATTCAACAAAACTGGGAATCGTGAAACATGGTAAAAAACCACTGTGCGGGATGCCGGCATCATGCATGCTATAATATGTAAAATAAAGGTTTAAGGTGTAAGAAAACTAGGAAATTCTCTCATTTCCATCTCCATGGCGGTAAACTGGTGCATTATTAGGTGTTCCTACTTTCATAGAATTTTATCTCACAGAACTTACAAGAGGAAGACATCTTTCTTTCTGATCCCTTTTCCAAAATCAACGTTGAGCATTCCACTATAGGGCTTTAGTTTGATTCTTTTTTCCTAGCAAATAGTTGGTTATCTTGGTTAGCATCATGAAAAATAAACATTAGAAATATAGATACAACTTCAATATGCCTCTAAGACAGACCTTTATTATATGCTACAACCTCCTCTCCGAGAAGTAAGAAACTAGTGGCCAATATTGTTGGGCCAGCACCACCAGTGCCTGCAGTTTAGTAGTAGAACCTGAAACAAGCCCAGGTTAAATGGCTTGCACTTGATCATACAAAGGAGTATGGGGCCATGCATGCTATATTAAGCAAACAAATCTGATGACATATGACTACTTAGCAAAGTTTTTGACAAGGAGAGCCAAGATCAAAGTGGAGGATGGATAATTTGTATGAAACAAGGAGGAACCTGTTACTATTTTGTTTAGATGTGATTGAGAGGGTAGATAAGACCTTAGTTGCAGGAAACTCCTAATACGGTGACGTTTCTCTCTCGGAAACTCGCTTTTGCGATCCCAAGTTAGGAGCTCCATGGGATCTCGTCCCAAGCTAAGATGGGAACTCAATCCTGCTAGCTGGATAGAGATGCGTGGAACAAGTGATAGAATACATGAAAATCAAGTTCTTTTCAACTCAATTCCTTGTTTCTCTCTTCCTTGAAGTCCTTAAAGTCTCCTTGTCTGTTGTTGCTATCTATGTAAACTATGCTAAACAAATGATAATACTCTTTACACATTTATTTATTCAAGCCGCTCCCAACCTCAGATTCTTCTTGGTGCTTACGCTTCCCCGCTCCCGCCCTCGCCCCCGCTCCCGCCCCCGCTTTGTGCAACTAAGGATAAGACTTTACATATTGAAATAAAACAAGAAGTAAATAATAGTTACATAATGCTACTTATCTCAAAAGGGAACCTTCTATACAAACCACAAAGCAAGCATGATCATTAATGCCATCAATGAAGTAAGAGATGTTAAATGTTAAGGGACCTTAGAAAAGCTAGAATTTGCTCTATCAGCACATCAAGGGAAATTGAAAGATCTGTTAATTATTAAAAATGCCACATGCAGCAGAAGATGTTGACGTCCCTTAAGTAATTCTATTAATGGTTGCCCATCATTAAAGGACGATGAAATTAAACTCCAAGAGAAAAATAGAAAACGAGAGCCTAGCCATTAAATCTAGCAAAGCGTTTATTATTCGGAGGTGGATAACAAAATATATATAGTAGGATTAGAACAAGTATTTTGAACTGGGATTTCAAATCAATAGAATCTACAAAAGGTTTAGGTCTTCCACCCAGAAAAATGGTCAGCTGAAGAGTCATTGCTAGACAAAGATATACTAGGCACAATAAACTGAGGAGCTTCTCATGGAACGAGAAGGTTGACAAGAAAAATCATATAGGATAGCATCCCAAATCCTTATAGTTAAAGGGCTTGCACGTGACTCCAGAGCCGATAAATAATATGCAATTAAGTACATGAGCATGCCAGGTGGGGATTTTGGGGGGGGGGGGGGGGGGGGGAGGCCAACCTGAAGTCCGCATGAACTCTTAACTAAAAAGCGTAGTCAATATCTATGAAATTATTTGAGATAAATATGTCTGCATGCTAAAATTGTTAGGTACATGTACAAAATAGCATAAGATGTATGCATAGGTGCATAAAAGAATTTAAGCATAAATGTGTGCAAGCATATCCAAGGAATCGTACTACAAACAAAAAATGCAACTGAAGAGATTACAACATAAAGGACATCTCAACCTGTTTTAACTTAAGAGTGTCTTAATGGTCCATTTACTACATGTATGCATGTGGTCATCGAAGAATACCAACGCCATGCTTGCCTGACAACAGGAACAACTCTACGCACATCCAGTCCCCTTTCTAATAGGTACAGTTGTGAAGCAAAAAACGCCTAGATACCTAGGGTTTCAAGTCTAGGACATGTCACTGACTAGTTAATAAGGTAGGGAGTTGCAACTATTAGTATACAGTTCAAAATAAAATTATGAATTAACTGTGTATTCTTGACTATGCTAAGCAAGTGATAATATCTTTGTAGGTGTGCTCTACTATGCTAAGCAAGAAGCTCTAACAAGGCATGCTGAAATTCCACTAAGCAAGGAACCGAAACTTAAGCTAAGGAAGGACATACATCTCAAAGCCTTAACAAAGTCTTTTACCACGCACCCATAGGCCTATTTGAGAACTCCCAAGGTTCCACTCTGATAAAACGTCTCCAAGTATATGCTTCAACGTCCTTGCTCTAGAGGTCAAAAGCACTTAGGGTGAAGGCTCAAGGAACCCAACAATTGTCCTCAAGTTGGTTGAGGAGGTCCCCTTTTATAGGTGGAGAAATGAGGAGAGCATTTATAGCTGAGCAATGTGGATTGTAAAAGTCCAAGTTTCCCTAAAACGATGCTCGGTGGCATTTTGTAATAAACGTGAAGAGTAAATTAAGTGATGGGTAAGAACATATTGGTGTGGACCAAAAGTTAGCTGCACTTGTTAGACTAATTAAGTGTGGTTGCTGATTGGTGTAAGTGGTTTCGGACTTTTATACTTGAAAATAAGTTGGCTTGATGAAAAGGCCAACATGGATCATGCACACTAGGGCATGACAGACACCAATTCGGTTTGGACTTAGCATATACTTCTTATGCTCATGAATATCAAATGCATGTTTAGCTCTTGATTTCGTTCTATTTATCTATTCTTATTTTTGAAATATGGATTATTAAAATCATGTTCTGTTTTTCCTTTCAAATGGAAAGAACCTCGAGTATCCATACAAGTGAAATTAATACAACAGTCCTTTTGTCTACTTCTTTACTATATCATACAGAAAAACAAAGCGACTAAGGCCTACAGCACATGGCACATTGGGTCAAGATTACCATCTTAAGTATCAAAATAGAGGGTAAAAATTTTACCCTCTATTTTGATACTTAAGATGGTAATCTTAAGTATCATTTACAGTTTCAAAATAAAGGGTAAAAGTTTTGTATCCTCTATTTTGATACTTAAGAGGGTAAAGGTGCGCATCTACAACAGCATTTTACAGTTTCATCCGAGGCAAAAAATTCTGGTCAACCACACATGGGTTACCCTTGCCTCACCGCCATCTTTGGGGCCTTGTAGTTCTACCTTCTATAAATTCATGTGCTTCGACCATGAAAGAGGAAAATTCTGCTATTCACCCAAATTTCCCATATGGCTGATCAATCTTTAAATCCTTTTCCAACATCAAATAATCAAAAGCAACGTAAATGAAAACTTCCAACCCGAGTAGATTGATATTTATCTCGAGTCATGCTTATGCCTAAATCTATGTCTTGAAACAATGGCATCAAAGATTTTTCTAATCTGTACAATATAGAGTTGCATTCATCTGAATGGTGCTCGAGTCTGCATGGCTTTGCTGCTATTACTTCTGGAAAAATATAAGGACATCATATATGAAGGTTTCCACATTTATCTTGACATTTCATTAGTACTCCAGTGAGTAAGTTGTTAGTTCATTTTTTCAACAAATCATATAGATTCATGAAACATAGAACACTGCATCAGTACCCACACAAAGCAGTATTATATCATAACTGCCATGAAAATGAAAAACCCCACATGTAAGAATATGTCAGTAGTCTAACCAAATCTAAGTCATGGCGCCAAGCATCATTTTGATAGCCCTTTCAGCAAAGAGTGTCAACGCTAGATTGAATGGATGTTGGCATGTAGTAACCATCATATTTAATACTTCATGATGGTGGTCAGAACCAAAGTAAGAAAGAAAACTAGAGAAGCAAATGGCTTAGAAATTTGAGTCAAAGAAAGTTGAATAACTCATTCAAATTCCAAGATTCCTGCTGTCCAGTTGTAGCGGGTGAATAGTTAACAACTCAACAATGACATGGATCTAGGCACTACAATCATATGGGTGTAATGATTACCTCAATCTTTCAGGCTCAACCTTGCTTTCAGTTCTTGCAGCACGAACTAGCTCTGCAGCCATCACTATCATTTATAGGAAAGAGAAACTGAAATCTGTCATAAAGAGGAACAGCCACAGATGCAAAAGCATTCACTAAAGAAAAGAATCTGGGCTAGACGAGAATCCCAGGATATCGTTTAAAATCCACTCCCTAGTCTTTATACTCACTAGTGAGGTTGCAGCTCGAGTCCCATGATTGAGTCAGTGATGGAAGGTTCCTTTCAGTTATATGGTTGGAAAGACCCTAAAGTTTTAGTTTACCCAAGTGCAAATCGCATCCTAATCTTACACAGAAAATTCAATGAAAAGACAAAGTAGTTATGATTAGGCATAGTAGCGTTTATGTGCTCTGACAGTACGGTTTTTTCTTGAGAATACCATAAAAATAGATGATGCGCAATTCACTCTGTTGGCGTTGAGATCTATAATAACTTATCGGTTATCAGACGGAATCTCAAATGATTCAGTGTTGCATATAAAAAAGGTAGAACAACAATCATCTTGAGGTGGTTAAATTGCTTGTGTCAAAAAACATTAATTTCGCTACTACCAAAAATTTTGCCTTCTATCTATGTACTTGTCGGTGTCTTAGACGCGTAAAAAGGTTAACATTGATGAAAGAATTATTAATAGCACCATTGCTCACGCCTGGATAGATTCCCCCTGTTGTTATGGCTGGAATGTTTGCAGCCAGAGCTTTTTCCATAAAAGATTTGGCACGCCATACATAGCTCGTATCGTCACACACGTCGACATATGCTGTCTAAGAGAAGACAAAAAATTCAAATATTTACTCTATACAACATAAGGTCACTGATGCATCAGTAGAAACGCAAAATCCACTTTATGCTTATTACCTTGTTCTCACCTTGGTGTGTATTGAAGCTTCCAGCACAGTGCACTTATCTGCCTGTTGAAATCGTCCAGCGGCATGTACTACAAGATCCACATCTGCAGAGGAACAGTCACAGTTACAGAGAAACATAGGTACTCATACAACGTTGTCACAATTGGTGTGAGTTGGTTTAAATCACTTCAAAGGATCTGTATTAAACACATCATGCTTTTTAAACAGCTCATGGGTAGGAACGACCCTGCTTTTCTTCACTCATATGGATCGTGTCATGTTACATTTCAAGAGTGCTAGTAGACAAGGGCTCTTCGCAAACAACCTTGAGACAAAACCCTCGACTTAGGTCTTAATACTGGGACCACAAGCAGCCATCCAAAACCATATCTTACCAACAGATATAACTGATTAGCATAATGAGTGCCTCTTGATGACGTTCCAGGGTGTCACGTCCCGCACATTTTCGTCTCACAGAGGAACGACTGTGAGGCTTCATGAAACTCGCAACTTGCTTCCGAACTATGTCAGAACCGCCATCCTCTTATACAAGGCAACTATGTATTTACGTGGAACCCACTGATAGCAGCGTTGCATAAGGTCTGCCCAAGCCTACCTATAACCTTAGTTGTAGCAACATCCCTTACAGTCTCACAAGACAACTCATAATGATCTTGTCAACAATGCCCACATGCGTGCACCCAAAGTGCCCCACAGCTAACCCTCTGTGCACGCTATCTGCCTACTGTGTCTCTGTGCACTAGACATATGCCAACACAAACCAACTATGTGCCTGCCTAGAAAGCATGGATTCAGGTGCGGGTGAGGATATGCGGATCCGTCATTTCTCAAAAACTAGGATACGGGTGCGGCGGGGATAAGGAAAGTATATACTAACATATACTATTTGTGGGTAATAAAAACAACAAATTTTAAAACAAACAATAAGAGAGTTTGTTAATGTAGTGGGCTCTTACAGAAATACTGAAGTTCATAGCCAAGTATGATAAAATTTGTACAAGTTCTGGCATCACTATTTCTTTAAAGTATTGGGCTAGCATGAATGATAGTTTATTAGATGGTACCTGAAGAAAATCTATAGGAAGTTGAATACAGCTGCACCTTTGGAAACAGCAGTCACTCTAAGGAAACAGAACTCATGGATCAAAACCTCCGACATCGACAACAGAGCTCTGCAATGAGAAGGGACTTGCAGGCAGCCGAACACTGCTTGTACCCGCTGCTGCCAGGCAATGCTCATCACCGCCTCTGCCTCCACTCTCCTTCTTCTTCTCCTCCTCTCCTTCTTCTTCTCCTCCTCTCCTTCTTCTTCTACCTCTCTCTCCTATCTACCAGGAACCCAAGGAGAGTGGCCCTACCGTGTCCAAGAACCCATGAATCAGAAAATTAACGTATGGCTAAATTGCAAATAACCCCCTAAGCTTTGCATCATTGTGCACTTACTCCCCAAGATTTCAATTGTGTCGCATGACACCCTAACGTTTTATAAAATGTTGCAATTAAACAGAAAGTCGTGTGAAAGGACAACTGACAGCCGTTCCTATGTACCCTCGACTTGACTATTTTAGAGGGGCAAGACCTGTAAACAAATAGGTTTTCTTCCTCAACCTCCAATTCCTAAACCTTTGTTTCAAGAAAACCACCCAAACCACCACAACGCATAGTAACTCTGCTGCCACAACCTGCTCCTCCACTAACCCTCCTCTTACAAGATATCTTATTCAAAAATCCCTAACACCAATTCCCCACAAACCCAAAACCCTCAACATTTGAAGACAACCACCACCAATCAACCATTCTCGCACCACCATAACCTCCTCCTTCACTAACACCTGTCTTACAAGATTTGCTTATCCAACAAATCAAAACCCTGACACCAATTTCCGACATACCCAAAAACCCCAAAATTCCAATCGTGACTTTTACCAATTCAAACAAGCCCAATGCCATCTCACATCCTTGTATTACCCTAAACCCTTACTAGCAAGCAGATGTCCAAAGACAAAAACTTTGTACGAATTTCACATTCTTCTTGGGAATTATACGATCAACTAATGTTTCTTTATATCTGGAGGCATCAAATTCTTGGTGGATTAGGGTTCGAAGGGATTTGCTCACCATGTGGGAAGAGGAGCTTGCTTCAAAATTCAGATTGAAATTTTGGGGTTATAGGCTTGGGGGAATTGGTGCAGGGTTTTGTTGGATAGAGAACCCTTTTTAAGAGAGGGGTTAGTGGGGGTGGAGGTACGGTGGGTTCGTAACGGTTTTGCTGAAGAAAGGCTTAGGCCAAGAGGGTGAAGAAGAAAACTAATGTAATTGACATGTTTGACCCTCCAAAAGAGCCATATGAGAGGCACATGGGAAGGGTCATCCACTCTTTTCCAACAAAAGTATGATTTTGGATGCAATTGCAATGATCTACAAACGTCAAGATGTTGTGTGGCGAAACTAAAACTCTGGGTGGTTAAGTGGGACGGTGATGTAACCTCGGGGTTTTTTGCAATTTAGCCTTAATTGAATATATGTATATGTCTGGACACAAATCCTGTGGGCAGACCTAGCAAGATCTGATCCACACCTGGTGCTGTTTGTCGACATAATTGCCCTAACGCAGCGCATTGAAGTGCTAGTGTGCCCGACGTCATTCCCATCTTGCAAGGAACGTGCCTGTCCAACGTGGCTCCAAGCCTTGCTTTACTTGTCTTAATGTGGCCATCGTCAAGAATAGCTTAACCCATCCTAGCACCATGCTAACTGCAATGCTTGCCAACCGGCACATGAAGTCCAACATGTCGCCACCAAGCATGTCATCAATGCCAACCCCGATGGGAGTGTCAAACCCAAGACATTATCCACCTTGGCACATGGCGTGCAAGCACCCCAATAGCCTAATATGCATGCATGTCCAATATCATATAAGATAGTCCAGGGCATAACAAGTGAGCAATCATAACATCTGACCCAATGTCAAAGCACCATCTAACAGTGCCCACTTGAAAGGTCTTTCCCCATGGGAGCTCTCATGTATGTCTTTAACACTATTAAGCTTCACCCAAGTTCCCTTGGGTCACTCACTTGATGCCCGCTTGAAGGCACAGCAGGTGGTGGAGTCAGTTCCCACACAAACCATGCTCCCCCTTATACTACCGCTTGGAGCAAATTCCAGAGTGACAGTAGTAGATATTCCTTTGCTCCAGGAGACATTATGTCTGCGATGGACCAAAGCACAAAGATATTCTTGTCCAAACTGTTTTGCATAATTAATGAACTGCCACTGCACAGTCTTGGGCCAAGATGCACATCCACTTACCACCAACCCCTGAGTATATGCTACAAGTCACGGGGCATTGGCTTATACTTGACACAGGGGAACTCCTAGTGTCTGACGCGTACATCTTTATGAAAAAGGCCTGCTTCTGTGTAGACTAACCCAAAAGCAAGTGCTTCAACGTTGACTGAATGCTGATGTTCAGGTGTGCATCCTACAACATATGTGAATCAGGATTCCAGTTCAGTTCTCCATTTGATAAGAATCGCCAAATATCTTCAACCAGTAGACAGTATAACGCTAATAGCAGCTAACATCCTGAAGTTTGTAAAAACTGTCTTAGCCTAATGTTGCTACAGGAAGTTAGAAATACTCATGGAAGCAAAATAGACAAAACCAATAACGTCAAACGACCGGTGCTTGCCAATCTGTTTGTTTTATCTATAGGAAAAGATACCACTGGGCACTGGGAAGAGAACAAACACTATCCCAAGGAGAAAAGTCACATATACTCCATTGCCTTGACTATCGTTCACGGAGAGCAACAGAAGGTTTGAAAAAAAAAGGCTTTGATAACTAACACTTAATTGGAGATGCTGACACTACTGCTATGAGAGTGATGTAACAACGGGTGCTGAACAAAGCAATGATTTGATAAAGGGAATAGTAGCAGCTAGATGTGATAAAGGCTGGTTACGGGTGAAACCCCATTTTCTGTCTGGCAATAATTTCTTTTATTCTCAAACCATGTACAAGCTCTGTGAATGATATCCGGCAAACTTGTAATGCAAATGAGCATAACGACAGTGCGACAAGGATAAAGCAATGCAGCTTATAATTCGAATGTGGGTGCTGAAACCATTTGTTACTAAGAAAACTTGTTCCGAACCATCTGATGTGTAGGCACAGCAGTAAACCGTGGCCAACCCCAAGAGACCTATCCAAGATCGGGGGGTTTGGGGGGTTGGGGCGGGTGGGTGGGTGGGGGGGGGGCGTGGGGGTGCGCATTGATCCTAACTAGTGGTGACCACTTCACTCCTTTGTGGATTGATACATGTATGAATGCTCACACAAGAAAGTTGACTCCTGGGTCTGGAAGAGTAGAATCCTACAATCGATATCCTAAGTTTAAGTTTATTCAGGCAGTAACAACTCTTTCAGAAATTCAAATCAGATTGAAGAATCAGTGCACCATTTAGAGCTGTTTCCAATGAGTTCATATCATCAATGTTGACTTCTGCAAATTCGGAGTTCTCCCCAAGTGTAGCCACCATGGCAGCACCTTTATCCCTAATTGCAGATAACCAAAGGCAGTGTACGATTCTTTTCAGTACGAAAAACGGGAAGAAACAATACCAGAACAGCCATAAACAAAGATCATGTAAATGAACTGAATTGACAGAATTAAACTGCATTCCTTATTTAAGAAACGTTAAAATAACATAAATTCTTGCATTTAACTTTAAATGAAGTGATCCCTGAGTGGAAGAATTAGAATAGGAAGTCTCAGGCCAGCATAAATAAGAAGGAAAATAAAAATTACAAAAAGAGAGTGAAGAGGGATGAACAAAATCCGTCAGCTTAGAGATGGTATTTATAAAAGGAAATGACTTGGGATTGTCAAAGTGATGTGTTCTTTGAGGTAGGGGCAATTATCATAGCACTATATCCTTTATTACACGCTGGAATATCATAACGACGTTATACTACAAAACACCATTGGTATTTGTCTCCTGAAATTCCAGTTCAAATGCATGTTCTACATTGTGATAAACGTCTTGATATTTGAAAAGGTTAGTTGAGTGTGTGAGGCGGCTTATATTGATTTTTGTACGTGCATAATGTTGTTATAACACAGCTGAGCTTATCGGATCCCAACGAGGAGACTAGAGGCAAAATTCCTAGTCGATGACTATTTGCTAGATGGACATAACATTGATTCTATTTATTGTTCAGCAAGCCATGGTCACGGTAGTGCTTAATTACTGCAGTATTGTCTTCTCGAATTATTTAGAGTGATTTATTCTCATCTATGGTGCCATGATTATTTGACTTACTGAGGTTCCAGCTTACCCCCAATCATTTGCCATTGCAGCACATAATTAATGTTTAGAAGGATATTAGCGGGACTTCGAACTCTCAAGTTAATCTTAAGCTAAATCATTTCAAGTAATTGTTACGATGTTTGTAGATTTGGACAATTATGAATCTTATAAAGTCACCGGTGGCATGTCATTAGCGCCAAAATTCTTGGGGTTTTAGAGTCCATAAGCCATTAAAAATGCTCTCTCTAATTATTACTTGGGTAATTACAGGAATCATCATAGCACAAAACACCCAATCTTGAACTAGGCATTTACAAATTAACCACTTGGGATGTTTCTATTAAACATCATACGCACAAAACACACAAAATCCTTGAACTGGGCCTTTACAGATTACCGCTTGGGCTGTCGACAACTAAACAACAATACAACATTAAGCACAAAACACACAAACCTTGAACTGGGTAAAACAGATTAATCTTCGCATCTAAACAACAATACAACATTAAGCACAAAACACGTAAATCTTGAAATGGGTAGCCTAATATCACCTGTTTCGGCCGCCAACAACAATGCGAAAGTCAGGGCAGAGCTTGGCCAGAGCCAAGGCGGTGGAGCCTCCGACTCTTCCGGTTCCTTCAAGTATCAGAACCTTTGATTTACGGGCCTTCTCTGGAAGATGAACTGTCTTAGTGGTGTTTTCGCTCTGTTTGGTGCCGCATGCTATAGTTTGAGCCTTGATGCTGTCCAAATGCATGCACAGGCACGACATTATTTCTCTGTATCTCCAACTAGGACAAGAAGAAGGATCAAGTCCGTTCTTTGGTTCTGTTTATTTATTTATCAGTTTATCGTCTGTACCGACGTGGCATGACACGGAAGCTTCGAATTTGGGAGCCACGAATTAATGATTTGGGAAATTAGGAAAGGGCATGATATGGTGTCCTACTCCAACACGTGTAAAAGAAAAAAGGGCAACCGTCATGTAGTATATGAAGGTAGCGATTGAATCAGTTTTATTTTTAATTTCAAAATAAAAAAAATTGGCATTTGACAGTTTTTTTTCCTTTTAGCTTTATAAAAGGAAAAAGGGCAACTGTCATGTAATTTATTTATTTTTTCCCTTTCAACTTTATAAATCAGTTTTTAAAGTGAGACTGCTTTTAAAATGTTCATTTTGCACTTTTTAATTTTGGATTTTTTTTTTTTGAAATTCACCTTTCAACTTTTGTTAGAAGTATTTTTATGTTTCTTCAATCTTCATCACCAACACCTATTACCCAAGAACTAGGGATGCAATTAGACCCACAACAGGCAGATCTCCGCCTCACCCCGCCCTGCCCCGCACCCGCCTTGTTAGGAGCAAGTTATTTTGACTTTGACCGGGTGATAGAGAGGGTATGGTAATTTTTTTTAAAACCCTCAACGGATTAGGGTCGGGTATAGTATTCTGTCCAAGCCGCCTCGCTATCTGACCCGTACCCACCCCCGTATATTAAACTTATGTTATGTATCAATAAATCTTAGTCATCCATCTTAGCCTATATATACTTTTCATCCAAACCCTAAAATGCCAAATTTTCTCTTGGTCTCTACTAACTTGCCCATGGCTGCTTCCCTTCTAATCTTCTTTTTCTCTCCACCTTCAGCCCCCCCACAGCCAAAGACATCATGACAACCTAACCGACGGCCACAACCATGTTCCACTGCCTATTCTCAAGTTCCACGGCAACAAGAACAACAACGAACCGCTGGAGATCTCGTCGGAATGGTCGCAGATCTGCCGCTGCTTCTTCTTTGACGAGATTAGTGGCGCCACCTAAAACTTCAACCACCACATGCTCATCAGTGGAGATAGCAGCTACGGGTCTGTGTTCATGGCCCTAAAACTTCCTCGACAATCACCCTGAAGCACTGAAGCCTCTCCTCCCGCTAGGGCACCACCTAGTTTGCTTCGACATCGAGCTCCTCTCTCGCCTCCAGCAATGCAACATCAGCTACTGCATAGGTGTCTAGATGATCCTCATGTGGGAGTACAGGGAAGCGAAGGGAGGATCGGATATGGTATTTTAGATATATGACCCGGTAGCTAGGGCGAGGCGAGGCGAGATTTTATGAGCACTGGGATAGGTTTGGATTTTATAAGATCCGCATCCGACTTGCCTCATTGCCATCCCTACCAAGAACAGCAATTCACCAACATTGACACCCATCATACCCATGACCATTACCACCACCACCACCAATGACCAACACCCCGACACCAAACTATAAATTTTGCCTACTACCATACTCACTGACTGTTGATCAGCCGTAATTGCTGATCAACACACCCGAGCACCAAACTTGCCAACACTGCCAACCACCATAGCCACTTATCGTCGCCGCCACCACCAGTCACCAACACCCATGAACACCGCCAACCACCATACCCCCTGATAACCAGCACCACCACCACTGAGCAACACCACTAATTACCAAACCCTCTAACATCAGTCACCACCACTGCACCACCGTTATTCTAAATCCAAATCACCATTATACGAACCACCATTGTCCTTGCAACAAATAACACCAAAAGATTTCATCCATCGATTAGCCCTAGTATCTTTGATTTGTATAGGTAAATTTCAAGCCAAATTAAAATCATTCACCCTTTCAAACCAATGAAGCCCTAGTTCAAAATCTAGCGTGTTGTTGTCATAGAAATAGTTGGACGGTGATAGTAGAGATGCCTTGGTCGTAGTGGGGGTGCTTTGGTCGTTCAACATTGGAGCTCAAAATAAGCTTTCAAATATTGAAAATTGGAAGAAAACGGAAGAGAAGAAAAATAGAAAAGAGGAAAAACTGTAAAAAAAAAAAAGAAATTAACAACTATTTATATAAAACTACTATCAAACAACCCATCAGTTTTGTAAAAAAAAAACTCAAAGAGGTATTGGTTTTGTTTTTTTTGAAAAAAAAAAAGAAGTGAAAAGTGAAATAAGTTTCAAACACACAAGTAAGTCATTGACTACCATGTTATGAGCGAGGTTAGACTTTTTACACCTGCCTACCTTTTTGTCAGTAGCATTCAGTTAGGTTAAGAGTTGTTGAATGATAAGTATTACGAGGGAGGAATGTTCGAGCCAGTGACATCTATGTTACAAACTAACTTCAATTTGAGTAGAACTGGAGATATAGGGTAGAGCTAGACAAGTCAATTTAGACCTTAGAAGGGATTGAATGTGGTTGAAGTAAGCAGACATAAAGTGATTCATGTAGCTATCAGAGGTCGATGACCAAAGTGTTGGATACAAAATTTTAGGATGCCCAACACATGCAAGGACGGGAAGCCTATTATTTAGAGCAAACCTTATCTCATCCTCTAGTAAAATACCTTTGGAATGGCTTGTAAAACACCAACAGGGGCTAGTGAGCCTGGGGGGGGAGTCTGTTGTCTGCTAGACCAACAGTTAGGTGAAGCTTAATGCCTCCACGGACTTGGGGGAATATGCACTTGCTCTCGTTTTGTACCTTGATGTAGTCAACCTTAGAGTTGTTGGTGAGCATATGTAGCATTTGAGTGAGTGCATTAGTGCCTAAACGTCCAAAGCTTCACAAATGTATGTAAAGCGAAAGTGACTTTACGTGGGAGATGGTATGATTACCTCCATGACTAGACCTTTTGGAGCATGACCTAGGCATCCAATGGGAGGTTAAAGTGCCCTCAAAAGGTGAGTTTGACGATCACCATCAAGTGGGTTGGGCGGCTTTGTCAAGTTCTGGGCCTCCCTGTGGTGGGTTAGGTGGCCTAGCAAGTCAAACGCTCCTCAAGTTCATTGGGCAGCCATGTTTTGAACTGGTGGTATTCCAGCTTCAATTTGACAATTTTTAAGCACTTTGATGTGTTGAATTTGTGATTTGGCCTTGAAAGTGGATTTGATGTGTTGCAATTTGTATGTTACTAAAATAGACTAGAAACAACGTATTATTACTAGACTACGCACTCACAAGTGTCACGTATACAAAATCAGCCATGTGGTTTGGTAAGACATAGTGTAAGCTATTATGTTAACACTCACTTTTATCGACGCAAAGAGTGTCACCAAGCCATTTACGGTAGGTTGACTATTCTAATACCACTCTAATTATTTCTAACCGGCAAGCATATTGATTATGAGGGTGTTATTGACATAAGGCATACTTTGAAAAGGCATAAGAAAGTGTGATACATATCCCTTGTTTCTCAATTTTTCGCATGTGCAATGCCAACACATATAAGAGCTTCACCGTGATTCTCCCATAATTTCTATATAATGTATTTCTCTCTTGCTTGGCTCAAGATAAGACTAAATGGATCTCCTCCCACTAAGGCTTAGGGGTGGGGGGAAGTTACACAAAACAACAACATTTTCTCTCCCTAAATATGGTCATGGGGATTTCTTCGAATCTATGCAATCTCTCCTTTTACTTTCTTTCATGGCACTCTCCTCAAGTTCAACAGGTGATTGTACTTACCACTACTTCAAGTCTGTAGAAACAAGAAGTCGGACTCTAAAAATGCACGGCAATGTGTAGGTAACAATCTACAACAAGACTTTGAGCAATTGTATTATTTTCCATATATACCCTTGTTTGCACCAAGTAAAAATAGAACGACTTAGCCTAGCAAGGTTGATTCGTCCTAGGGCATCAACATGACACATCACCGAGGAGTTGGCTATCGGTTAAAGGAAAAGTCTCCATTTAAGATTGGTTCGTCCCAAAGCAAGTTGTTAATGTTATCAAACTGCCAAACCAATGGCAACAAAGGACACATGTTCACATAGAGGCATGGAGTTTTAACTATACAATGTGTCATCATAGCAAGAGATGTAATTAACATGGCAAAGCCAAAAAGGTAAATTTGGCCTTATTCAGTCTCAATAAGTGGCAAGGTTAGATAATTATTAAGGAAGATTCATATGAATAGAAAGGTAAAACGGGCAGGCTTGGACACGTAGTAGCTCTAGATTGGATCGATGGGAGGTAATGATTGAGAGCCCAATTATAGAAGCCATAATTGTTGTATGAATTATTGCTCTTTAGCACCACCCAACAACTAACTACTAGTTTACATTATTACTATTTCACTATTTCTGCTAAAATTGTTAATAGGAGAAATGCTAATGATAGATTCATAACTTCTGCCACCTCACACCCAAATATAGCCAGTATGTTTGACTCGGGGGGCATATGAGGGTGGAAAAAGTTGGATAAGATCAGCTGCACCCTTTTAGGAATCAAGGAGAAAACCTCCCAGGGAAGGAGGTACCGGGTGATGAACACGTCCAAAGGATGACAAACATGCTTCAGAATATGCAAAGGAGTGTATTTCAGAGTACATCCATTTTTAAAGACTTTCTAAACAGGACTAGCAACTCCGAGAGACATAATGTATAATAGAGTCCCTTCGCCACAAAATGTGGGACCTTGGATGAGCCAAATGGGTAAATAGCCATGGGGAGTAAATTCAGGTTATGCTTACTTTTAAGGGAATGCTAACCCACAAGAAGACCAGTTCACAACAAGGAAACGACTAGGGTTAGAGGCCCAAAAGGGCAAACTATAGTTACATAGCATTTTGTGGGCAATATAGAGTCGTACTAGCCTTGTCCTCAAAATTATCAACATTATCCTTATCTCCTTCCTAATCCTCAAATGATGGTCAAGAGAGAGCAGTTGATGGATCTCATCACAAAGTAGGTCGGCTCGAGCCGTAGATGTATAGTCTTACCTTGTTATTCATAACCTTATCTAGACTGATCGATATGAACTTTTCTTTTCCTAAGAAGTTACAAAGTCCCTGACTTTTCTACATTTAGTGGCAAAACTATTGAGTCTACTATCGAATATATAAGCAGGTTTATAATTTAGTGTGGAGAGCTAGCTGGAATTGATTTCTTTAAGTTGAGATTGTTCTCAAAACTCCTTTTTTAATACATCATTTACCTGGTATATCGGCCTACCATTTTGATTGAAGGATCAAACTTGAGAATATGGAATTTCATGACTTGTTCGAGCTAAGTAACATGGCCTTAAGATAAGGGGAATTACTCCCAATGGAGAGATAGGATGAACCCCTCTAAGGGGACTTGTTATAAAGAGGACAAAAAATGAGTTTATGCTAAGAAAATCGGCTTGAGTTGAACTGGTAGAAATTATTGCCGAGAAATTGTGTATTTGCAAGGTCATAATTTGGCCTGAGAAAGGCCCAATATTGGTGAATCGTGTTGAGATGGGAGAAAAAAGTATGTGGAAAGATCTCCCAACACCTTAGATTTGCTTGCCCATTTTTTTGACTTTCCTTTGTCTCAAACTTTTTGTAGAGCATGAAACGCTCCGTAAGTAATGCAGAGTACAAAAGGTAATTAATAAAACAAATAAATAGAAGATAATAAAAATGTAATCAGCAATAGTGTTTCAAAAAACATAAATCTAACAAAATATATCACATTGAATGATTTGGAAGCCCACATTTCAACCGACGGACCAAGGGCCCTTTCAAACTTCTTCACAATAAGACTAAGACAGTAAATATGTGATTATATTGCTTAATGTCATAAAAATTTAGGCATGACTCTATCATGCACCAGTTGCTCTGACCCACCATTAAAATGTTGTCCACCAAATAACTACCGCAATGTGTAGTTTAGTAGCCTCCAGAGTGCCTCGTAATGACGGTTGCTAGCTTGTCAATTTCTAAGGATCCTCAATGAACAACAATTCCATAGAAAATGTTGGAGTATTTTAATAAAAATACCATTTATCTATTATACAATAAAATAAAATAATTACTTTGTTATTATTGGACCGTTACAAGTATTAAGTAATATTTTGCTTTATGTCTCTTTTATTGGTCCATAAGTCTCATTACAAGTAGTTTATGACAATAGTTATTTGCATAATGATAACTTATTACAAAGATTTATTGTGTCACTTAATTAGACATATATATAAATGTCATTCTTCTAGTTATTGGGAGAAGAGATTTTTTGTTACAAGCTCTTTCATTTTCTAGTCAACATATGATAGAACTTGTGTCTTAAGAGACTTTCCTTTATATTTTTCTACTCACATATCAATGTTTTTCTTAACTACAAGTCTTATTGCAAAGACAAGTGTACAAATGTTTATGATTTCGTGATCATGTTCTCTTAAGAGTGTGAGAACAATTGTTATATTTTTGTT
Organism: Escallonia herrerae; assembly: GCA_033070095.1. Taxonomy (NCBI): domain Eukaryota; kingdom Viridiplantae; phylum Streptophyta; class Magnoliopsida; order Escalloniales; family Escalloniaceae; genus Escallonia; species Escallonia herrerae. The sequence continues at coordinate 152,774 of JAVXUP010000669.1, read as the reverse complement.
GGGCAAAGAAGGGTATTGGGTGAAGCTTCAACTTCTCTCAAGTGGTGCAAATTTAGAGAAGTTACAGCAAATAAGAGCTGGGTTGTTGTATCCTGGAGGCGGCGCATTGGAACCTATTGCACCGGTATACTCCGTAGGGGCGCGAACCGTCTTAAAGAGAGCGACCTAGTCCGCGCCTCAACCCAATACTTGTATACTCATTTCGAAGGTGTTCAAGGTGATCCTTCGAATCATTGATGGTACTTCGCATGGTAAGAACAATACGACATTTTTAAGAGGATTGAGGTAAACGTATTTTTCGTACTCACACCTAAGAGGTAAAAATATGCTTATGATTTTATTTACTCAATTGTGAGCTTGCACAGATATTATATTCATTTTTAGAAATGATTTCCAACAATTTTAAGACGGATAGGCCCTCTAATCCGATTTCTAATTTATTTTCTTTATTGTGAGTGTGTTAATAGTGTTATCACACATGCGAGGTCTTTGGGAGTTAAACTTTGCACAACGGCTTTCAAAGGTGCACAAGACATTCTATGCGACTCATCAAAAGCTCATATGATTATAAACTTAAACAATGATATTCGTTATGTGATATTTTCATATCACGTCAAGGTAAGTTTCATGCCTACAATTTATCTATGATGCATATAAAAAAATTATAAAAAATAAACTTGAAATAGTGGGGGCATGAGAATAATTTACTTTGGCATTTGGAATTAAAAAGAAAATGGAGTTATAGAGAAACAAAAAGCCTGGTTCTAGCTTTCATGTATTCTTGATCTAGTGAATTGTTTTTAAGGTTAATAAAAACTTGTGTTTTGAGACACATGCATGAATGGAGTCTTACATAGAGAAAATGCGTGGAAAGTTTTGCATATTTTAGTGAATATATATTTTGAGATGTAGTATTGTCACACTAATTCTTGATTCTTTTTTTGAGCTTGAATTTATTATCAAGAAAAATGATGAGTTTTATAGTGACAGTATATTTGTATGTGGTTATTGCGTTACTCCTTATGTGATTGAGTGCACAAAAAATAATTATATGGTTGATCATATAACAATGATTATGTGATTGTTATGTGAGTGATTATGGTACATTATTGAGTAACGGTAGTCTTAATGCTACTAGTTAAGACCAGCAAAACTAGTCTTATTAACAAGTAAGCACACAAAGCAACATGTGATAAGCCTCAACAAATGCATAAATTGCATTATGATGATTGTAAAAGTAAAAGTTTACATGGTGGCTAACATGTAACGGTGTGGATCGATTATTGAAACTAGTGATATTATCGTGTATCATATAAGTTACATGCCTATGGCAATAACAATTTTTAGTTTTACTAAATTATATTCTGATTACTAGTATTTTTTAAGTCATGAGAATGTATCTATTGAAACGTGCTATAAAGTCACCTCATGATTCTATTGTCTTGGAAAATTAAGGAGCAGTTATAACAACTGAACTTTTAAAATCTATGTCAGTTGTTCAATATCTTGTTTGAGCTTTGTATTGATACTTTTGCATTGGGGGTTAGATAAATATATATTTTCGCTCCATTAACATTTTTTTTGAATAATGACTTTCTCATGAAAAAAAAGAAATTAGCACTCAATTGGATATGAGTTATTTGTATTTTAGTTATTAAACTATTTGTCTAAGGAGTCATGCATAGAAAGTTCTTTAATTGCATTACAAAAAGAATGCATTAGTATTTGGGATTTGCAAAAGTTAGATGTGAATCTAAAAAGGCATACTTATATACATGTAAAGTTACTTTTGACAAGCACAAATATTTTGCTAGAAGTTGAAAATAGGAATGATTTTGCATTGGAAAAGTTTTGGGTAGCAAAGTGAAATTTGGTAAAGATGACCAATTAAAGCTTTGAAAATTTGATGCTCAACATGTTTTAAGGAATTGATGTTACTTTTTCGTTATTGGATATTGATATTTAGAGAACAAGATCATGTGCATATTTGAAAAAGGTTGAGTATGTGTATTTGGCTATGTTGGCTAAAGCTATATTCTCATGTACACGAAAGCATCAAAATAGAAATGTTTATTGCGCTAGCATAGTGATCCCTTCTTCAAATTTGATAATTTGAATTAGCAAAATGCACATAATTTATTAATTCTTTGGAAGTTGAAGCTTAAACATGTGTTAGAATGTTTTGTTAATTTTTGAAATCTCTTGAAACTATTTCAAGAAGTTATGACCACAACAATGATTTCGTAAAACTATACCATGATTTAGTATTGATACTTTTCTAGAAAAGATCTGAACATACAATTTTTTTTTGGATAATGGAAGATGCCAAAAAATGTATGTGTTATGTTAATCTCCACGTGCTCATAAGAAAATTAGGGTCATTGACCTCACGTTGGAATCTTATATTGATGACGGAAAACTGCGTGTCATGCTTATTGACATCGTGATACTTTTTGCAGTTTAGTCCACTTATAAGTTTATCTAAAAAGAAGTGTCGCTAATCAAGTCTAATCTATTACTTGAAGTAATGTTTGAGCTCTTGTAGATTTTTTATTCATATGGCCTGTTTTATTTGGTGTGAGTTTTGTATCTAACGTGCCTTACATCAAAATTTTCATATGAGTGTAGCATTTCGCATCCCATATATCTTGAGGCATAATGAGCAAGAGCAAGGTGAAGGAAAAAAAATTAAACTGAGCATATGCTTATGTGTTTTTGGGCATATCTCAACTATGAAATGCAATGGTTGCTTGCCTATTCTATATTGTTTTTGACATAAAATTCTATGTTACTAAAGGAAGGGCCATAGGAGAATCCTGAAACATGTCCACAAAAGAACTTATATGAATTTCCTAGTACCATAAATCTTTTTTTGTTGCCAGATAATTCGTTGTGATATTGCATGTATTATATGATTAATATGCATACACCGAAAAATTAAGGACATGAAAGTATGGATCTTGAACTCAAATTTTGTTGTTGGCTGAAAACAGTAATGATATTGCATGTGCTATATGAGTGATATACGTGTATCAAGAAAATAAGCTTATGAAACCATGCATTTTGACGTGCATTACATTTCTTGTAACTGCTAATGTCACTGTGCATGAAACTTATAGAGATATCTCTGATTTATATACATAGTTATGGTTATTATTGATGGGTTAAATATATCCACATCGTTGTGCTTTGTTTGTGGGAGCTCTCAAGGGAGATACATATGTATCATCAATATATACTAATGATGCATTGTCATCATCTTGTATTACCATAGATTTTTTGTTAAACTACTTTTGTGGGATATGAAAAAATATATATATATATATATGCTTTAGAAAGGCTTAAAGTTTTTTGGTTAATAAGCTAAAAGTTTTGAGTTCCCCAAAAGTATTTTAGGATACGGCCATTCTTTGGAGTTGGTTTAAAGACTTACACATAATATGTGCATTGTGATATTTTGAGAATTTTGAAGAAAATACTAAATTTGGAAGTGAAAAAATTGTGGTTTTACTCTTAGAAAGAGAGAACAAAAGAGTTTTTTATATTATCCAAGCTATACAAAGTTTTTAGATTTTTTAAAGTCAAGAGATAGAGGTATCTCTAATATGTGACATGCCGTTGGATACAAAAAGGTTGAGTAGCTCCTAGTAGTAGGCTACTAGTCACAAGTTTGTGATTCCTAGTAGTAAGACTACTGACTACTAGCATGGCCGTAGGGAATGACAATTATTTTTGGGTAAAAGGAAGTGAACTGACGGACCCTTATCCTTTTATGGTGAGTTTTATTGACTCAACATGTGTCCCAAATTAAAAATGTGATGGTATTACAAGGGACAATATTACAAATTTTAGCCTCGATAAATTGTTTGCCTAATCGAGGCGAGGCAAATGTTGCCTCAAAATGAAAAACAGGTTGGTTATTTCACTATTTGTAAAAGTAAACTTATACCACCTGTTAATCAGACTTTTGTTGAAATTTGTGTGATAAATTATGAAACTCTAGCTAGAGGCGAATGTCTGATGTACATCAAGGGGGATGGGACTTAAAGCCCAAGTTTATATAAGTCACCTATAAGGATACAACCACCTAGGGACTGGAGATCCCAAGAACTAAGCAGGAGACCAACGAATTATAGAGTGACTTGGGTTTATACATGTGTTATTCTTGTCTTATGACGCGGTGTCCCTCCCTATCGTGTAAGCACATGTTTCTCGTAACGATATTGGAGGTTGAGATTCTTTATAATCTCTTAATGAGTTCTATAGCCCATACGGGTGGGATGTAATAGTTACGAGAGCATCCTTGATAGACTCACTTATATGAGTGTGGAAGTGGGGCCGCTTCCTATGAGATTTGGGCTAATCTCTAGAGCACTCATGAAAGCTGAGATAAAGCACAAGGTCATAATGTGCTGGCTTGAGAAGCTTGGTTGAGAATACCTTGAATATCATGTGTGTGATACGATTCCACGTGCCCTTAAGTAGTCATCGTTTCAAGGCTGAGCCACTTTGACTCTAGTACGGGAATTGTTGAACGCTAAGTGAAGGTTATAAGGCAGAGCCACTTTCATGATGCATGATATTCTATCTTTGCCCAACTATGTGTTTCATTATTTTTATTAAAATAAGTGGGGGATTGTTGGAGTATTTTAATAAAAATACCATTTATCTATTATACAATAAAATAAAATAATTACTTTGTTATTATTGGACCGTTACAAGTATTAAGTAATATTTTGCTTTATGTCTCTTTTATTGGTCCATAAGTCTCATTACAAGTAGTTTATGACAATAGTTATTTGCATAATGATAACTTATTACAAAGATTTATTGTGTCACTTAATTAGACATATATATATAAATGTCATTCTTCTAGTTATTGGGAGAAGAGATTTTTTGTTACAAGCTCTTTCATTTTCTAGTCAACATATGATAGAGCTTGTGTCTTAAGAGACTTTCCTTTATATTTTTCTACTCACATATCAATGTTTTTCTTAACTACAAGTCTTATTGCAAAGACAAGTGTACAAATGTTTATGATTTCGTGATCATGTTCTCTTAAGAGTGTGTGAACAATTGTTATATTTTTGTTGGGCAAAGAAGGGTATTGGGTGAAGCTTCAACTTCTCTCAAGTGGTGCAAATTTAGAGAAGTTACAGCAAATAAGAGCTGGGTTGTTGTATCCTGGAGGCGGCGCGTTGGAACCTATTGCACCGGTATACTCCGTAGGGGCGCGAACCGTCTTAAAGAGAGCGACCTAGTCCGCGCCTCAACCCAATACTAGTATACTCGTTTCGAAGGTGTTCAAGGTGATCCTTCGAATCATTGATGGTACTTCGCATGGTAAGAACAACACGACATTTTTAAGAGGATTGAGGTAAACGTATTTTTCGTACTCACAACTAAGAGGTAAAAATATTCTTATGATTTTATTTACTCAATTGTGAGCTTGCACAGATATTATATTCATTTTTAGAAATGATTTCCAACAGAAAATAGTACCATTAATAAACTCACTTTACTTGTAGTGTTTTGAGGATACGAAAATAAATTTCCTAACTTATTTTTCTATTGAAAAAAAAAACAGAAACAACACCAAGGCTTTAAGAGGTTGCAACGATGCTAACAAGATCTTGTACCAAAATTAGTAAGTTAATAAGGTTTAGGGTTTAGAAAGAAATTTAAAATGCAGTGTCAATCATGACGTAGCAAGTTGAAGTACCATGATTGTCAATGGTTAATATAAAATAAGATTATTGATTGAGTTTATGTACTGAAATTATACAAATCAAGAAAGCACAAGTATGAGGTTCGTTAAGGTGAAAAGAACTGCCATGTGTTAACCTTGAAAAAAATGGAGACGCAATATATAGGAAAACACATTTTGCAAGTAGCATCCCGGAGCCTAGGAAGGCTGAGTAATACATTTTACTGGCTAACTAAGTGTATATTAACCATGGAACCAGAAATCTTTCAATAAGCTAAAAGCTATTAGAAAAGATATAACAGTTACTTGAAATATCAAAAGTTCCTCTTACAGTACCGAAAATCTTTAGATGTGAGCAATTACTGCTCAACAAAGCTTATAATGGTTATATTGCTCTTCCAAGCTATAAAACCCATTTGATGATACCTTAAACGTTGTGGAACCATATTTTAAGCCTCTATTTATTACTGAAAACATTTACGCTCAAGACTTTAGTAATTCTTGATTATCATAATTAAAGTGAGCATTCTTGTGAGAGCTTCATGTCAATTGTCTAATCTCTCCAACGGTTTGAGCTTCAATTCTATGCATTTGCCCTTTGCAGAGAGCTTCAAGTGCACAAGAAACTTCATAATAAGCTTGGGGTTGTTAAGTCATAAAACTTTGATGTTGTTAAAGAGTACTTTGTTTTCTCTATCTTCCCTACACCACTCTGTCTTCTTAAACATTAGAAGGATTACTTCCTACTAAAACATAGATCCTTATCAATTTCTATTTTCTTTATCTATCTTGTGCTCCCTTCCCCATCCTAATTTACAACCTTACTTTACGTTGCTTCCTTCATCAAACAAGAATACTGTAAGAGGAAAATATTTCCTCCATTTTTCACTTGATTTGTTTCATCATTTTGGATGTTCCATGAAAGCCTAAATAGTTAATAGTTTTTAAGTCAGATGTTCTTATGGCTAAAACTAGGTGAAAGGGGGTAGAATATGTCTTCCATCGATAATAACCCACTATCCTAAATTAACACGAGAAAATTCTCATTCACGGCGAAATACCTCTGAAACTCAAGAACAGAGAGAGGTAAAGATACATTTTTATTTTGGTAAGATGCACTTATGTGAGTTACTTTGAAGTTTTAACTTTATATAATTGAGCTGTCAAATTTCTTGTAATATATATTTATGGCATGTATAGAAGCCTAGGAAGTGAAACTGAGAAGAAGTTTGAATCATACTAATTACGATTATTCGTTGATCCATATTAGGTATAGCTCCATAATCAGAAGAAGTGCAGGAAGCACAAAGAAGGATGGTGTAAGCTTGGTTGGCTAGAGCTAGAATAAAAGATGCATAATGCTAAATCTGTGCTTAAAGTATCATCTAAGTACTGTTGAAATACCCAACATTTCAAAAGCACCAAATGAGTATCTAAACTGTTATTTCTAGCCAGATAAGTCTGAAGCCCAATGAAAAACGAAAGTTGTTAAAAAGTCCAAAGTATGACCATTTTGGCGAACCGCCTCGAAAAAATCCCTTTAAACCCTATACAATAGGAAGGTGTTAGGCATCCGCTATGCGACACCCTCAACCTTGTTGACGTCACCGGGCTGAGTTATCGATCATAATCACCTTCAAAACTTTGCATATAATACAGAGCAACTACATCCTCATACTTATACATCATTAATAGACGCTCTAAATGCGTCCTTACAAAAATTTTCCTTACAAACATACATCATATTGCAACAGAAGACTTTCAGGTCTATAAACAATATGAATGTTTACAACCTAATATACGACTGTAGTCGTAGGATTCTTATCAACTTATCTGCGGCTCAATCTCTATCTCACCATTCCCAGCTTATCTTACCTCACTCAACTTGTCCCATTGCTCAACTTTTCTAGCTTGTTTCCCTTCCCTTTTCTAGAGGGTTCTCCTTGATCCACCTTATAGCCTGCACAACACAACATAAGGAATGAGCACAAATCACCCAGTAAAGACAACATGAAGAGTATTACGTACAAATGATTCAAGAGACTCGGAGGAATAATAATCATCTCAATGATACAATGAATCAAGAGTTCTAATAAATTTTCAACATCAACATAATTGTCAAACGATACTTTCTTTCATCAGACTGAGCGGCTTTAAGGCCCAACAGAACATCATCATTTTAACTTGGACAGAAACACGACAGACATTGACTATACAAGTGTAATGCAAAAGAAAACAATAAAGCAAACACTAATCATACGAAACGTACATAGTAAAAATCAACAACATCAATTAAAATCAATTGCAAATGTAGACTCAACTTGACTCGACTGATAGACTCTAGAACGCTTCATCCTCCTTGTCAGTTACTTAATTTTTCACTGACTACCAGTTACTTTATTTTCACTGGTCACCAGTTACTCCTATTATTGATGCCCCATTGCATGGGGTGTTCATCTCAGTCTCAAGTAGTTTAAGAGAGACACTGTCAGCAAGAGGGAACTCACCATGAGTGATTGTCCCCAACCGCGTTACAGCTAAACAGTGGTGCTTCATCAACAGGGCGAACTAAGGGAAAAATTATTCCAACTTATGTCCTCAACAATACAACTCAACAAGGAATACCAGATTAAAAGATCAATCAGTGTTCCAACCTAACAACAAGAGTTCAACATCACATCATCAACAGGGCGGACTTAGGAGAAGTATGCCACAAGCTCTCAACAACGTTCTTTCTTACATAAGAGAAATGTCGGTTATCAATAAGTACCGACATTTCACAACAACAACTCAATGATCTCTATAACATCATCATCAATGATAGGACGGACTCGGGAGAAGTTTGCCACAAGTCCTCAATGGTGTTCTCAAGGAGAAGAGATATCGAATATCAATAACTACCGACATCTCACAACAACCACACAATAACCCCTACGCAACATCATCATCGATTTCAGGTATGCTAATTGAATCCAATCATAACATACCAAAACACACATGATCCTTGCTAAATTTCTTCAACGGGGCGGACTAAGGGAATTTATTTTACCCTAAGTCCTCAACAGCACAATTTAAATATGTGTATACCGGTCACAATGACTACCGGTTTCAACTCATAATAGCAAGAGTCCAACATAAACATCATCAATATGGTATGCTAATTGAAACAAAGAATTAGCATAATAGAACTGCATTGTCCTTACCTCATTGGCATATAGCCGAAGCAACTCGTAACTTCTGATCGCAACAAGCTATATCACCTAGTCAAATAATACTCTTCTCGTCAGACATCATTCAATATATATGCACTTTTTATTCTATCCCTTTCCATTTAACCGTTCATAGCGTCTTGCGACAGCTCTTTAATGCAATCCGATAAACAGATCCCTAACCCAGCCTTATCGACGCCTCCACAATAATCACTCCCATTATTTAAGCATATTAACACTATTACTCACTTTTCACCATTCCGGACGCATAATATTGCGCGTTTCCAAAAATTTAGCGCCAACCTGGCAAATTACCAAAATACCCCTTTGATGGCCGCTACATCACCAACACCCCTAAATTGCTTTAAAACTACTTTTTAGATGTACTGCATCATTTATGGATCAAATATTCCCTCAAAAAATTTTAAAAGGAAAGTTACCAAAAAAACCCCGACTTATGCAAAATTACCAAAACACCCCCTGGTGGCCATCGCCCCAACAAACATCTCAAAACTACTTTAAACAACTTTTTAGGTATCTTACACCCCTTCTGGGACAACAAATCCTTTGAAAAAAAACTTTGCCAGAAAAATCACCAAAATATCTCTCTCCGGGTGGCAAATTATCAAAATGCCCCATGAGGGTTCCCGGCATCAGAAAAATCTCAAAAGTGCTTTAAAACACTATTTTAAGCCTCATGAATTCATTATTGAGCTAAAAAGTATTTTAGAAAATTCTTGTCCAAAAATTTCGAACCGGTGTTTGGATCGAGCGCTTAAAAGCCAGTTCGGCCAAAAGTAACTAACGACTTTGGAATGACCTAAAATCTTGAAAAAATGGCACTTCTCAACATCTTATGGTTCTCATAAAATTTTCAAGCAAAATTGTGCTAGTTTGATATTTTAAATTTTACCGTAAAGTTTCAAATTTCCCACTCCCGTTCACCCTTTTCCCTACTTCGGAAAAATCTAAAAGTTTTCCAAGATACAGGTCTCCTAAAAATAACTAGGGTCTATTTTTTTTCACTTTGGCTAAATCTGACCCTAACTATTTTTTAAAATTCAGATTAGAACCTTTATATTGAATCTTCACTTTTAGCGAAATTACATATACTATTCAAATCACCACACACTAAAACACCTTAAGCCCACACACAAGCCTTCTTCCTCCTTCAGCCCGTCCCACACTTGGGCACACTTTTCTCCTTCAATTGCACATAAATTTCTCATTTGTTTCACATTCTAATCACTTGATTACATCACTGCTACACATTAACACACAAAATTCACTTAATTACACAATTTCACCATATAAATTCATACTCATATCCACCTGAATCTATATAAACAGCCAAAAATTCCATCTAATTCATCCAGAATTTCGCGATTTAGGGTTCAAAATCATTCCTATTTGAATTCGAGTTTCTTTCTTTCTCCCTTTCCTCTCTTCTTTCTTCATTCCTTCTCCCTTTTTTTTTTCTTCTTCTTCCTCTTTTCTTCTCTTTTTCCTTCCATGTTTCTGGGTACTTGACAGGTTACTGTTCACGCCACTTTTCTTTATTTTCATTTTACACCCCAAAACTTTTCTTTTATATTTTAACCCCATTGATCTTATCCCACATTATTTTATTGTTTCTTACCCTTAGTCAGCTCAGTTTTAGCCAAGTGGTGGCCACGTTTAGCTATCCTCTCCCCTCTTGTGACACCTTTGCAAACTTTTGGATTTTGCATTTTGGTCCCTCAAGTTTCTAAAATTATATTTTGACCTCTCAACTTTGAAAAATTATAATTTGACCCCAAAATCACCCTAACCCCTCCTTTAGCCCCCTAACACCTCATTATCATCGAAATGATGCTACTTAATAAAAATATGCATCTCGTTCACCATATTTTCCAAAATTACATTTTTACCCTTAAAACCACACTAACCCCCTATTTAGCTCCCTAACACTTAATAATCACCAACATATTGCTACTTAATAAAAATAGCACCCCTCAATTAATCAAACACACGCTTAGATTAATTTTTGATATTTTCAGGGGTATCACACGCTATACCGTTTCGGTCTCTACTTTATTTTTTATTGATTTTTTTTACCTTTTAACACATAACACATATAATAAAACAAACCCTAATTCTATTTTTATATTATTGGTTTGAATTCGGCATCGGGGCTCAAATGGCCTATGAATCTAGTTGGACAAATCAAAATCAAATCAAAACCATCATAGAATTCAACCGGGGCTCAAGGGTGGCGACCTACAGTTCAATCTTGACTCGAACTAAGAAATGAAATGAAAAGACCTTTTTGATAGTTTTGCAAATTAGATATTTGATTGCGGGCAAGGGAAATATTCTAGACCATTATATTAAACTAGGCTAGAAAACAAGAAATATACCTCGCGAGTGTACTTGCCTAGAAAACTCAGGAACAATTTGTGAAGGATCCACGATGCAATTGACATAAGAATATATAGCAATGCTATATGAAATGCTAAATTTTCTTAACAGATGATCTAACTTCTATATGAGAAACGGTATACAAGCTCTAGCGAGAAAAAATTGATCTCTGAAAATATAGCTCAAAGACCCTATTTATAGATGTCTGAGGCGCCAGCAAAGACAAAAATGACCATCTCAATCTGTCATTAGGATATAAAGCAGCATATTTGATAAAAATTGCAAACTGAGAATAGTCAACTAATCGGCATGTTTGTTGAAAACCGGCCGCTTCATCCCATAACTTTTTGATATATCTTTTCAAATTTTGAACATTATTTGTCTTTAATCCAGTAATTATCTTTATTTTAATCAGATGAGATTTACCATATTCACAAATTATGTTAACCACTTACATCAAGGATAAATCATTAAAATTTTAAAATCTTTTGGATAAATCATACTTCTGAGACATGGAATGGACCCAATTAATTGGACTGGACTGGCTAGTGAACTGAGCTGAATTAAATTAATTAAATTTTAAATACTATTACGCCTATACCCATAATAATAAACTTCAGTTAATAATAAAGTCTAGTAATTATTCAATAAAGAAAAGACAAAAAAAGGGTGTCAAGAACTGTCATTATGAAAAACATGTATTTGTTGACTCGCTCTTTTACTAACACAAAACAACACATAAATTCATCATAAAAGTTGAAAGAAGAAGGCCTAGTCGAACTAAAGATTTGTTGATTCACTCTTATATTGGTAAATTTAAGTTCATAGCCATATGAAAAAGTTAGTAGATACAATAGCAGCTCCACCTTAAACAAGCTATAAAAAAGAACATGATAATACCTAAACATAAGGATGGTTCTCTAAGGAGTAGATGCTATTAAGATGTTCTTTTTATCAATCTTAATGTTGAGAAATTTTGAGGTTAAGTTTTGATAGGATTTTCTTTAAAAGTGAGCCGAGACTTAGTATTGTATGTACACGATTGGGCAAGATCCACAACTATTTTCATTAAATTCATATCTTTGTCACTAAAAAATGCATAAAGGAATTTTTAACCTCTTCAGTGACAAAATTATAAAATTTATCCATAAAAAAATTTAACATGGCCTTGCCCTTTTAAAAAAAGTGCCGTTAATTTTTGCACACTCCTTGTAACTTTAAAAATGGTATTGGTAAGGATCAAATATTTAGCCATTTAACCTGTTGAGATCATTGTTATACAGCGAGGCTAGATTTGCACATGTTTTGGTTAAAATTATACTCTTTTATCACTAAAGATGCATAGTGAATTTTCAACCTTTTTAGCGAAAAAATGTACAGATTTAGCCGCAAAGGTTGTATTTAGCCTCACACTCTTGAAAGTCAAAAAGACCCTTAATTTTTGTGAAATTTTCCTTTTTTAAAAGGGATATGTAGATCTTCACTCTTTGATTATGTTTATAGTCTTTTACTATTAAAAGATGCACTAGTAAACTATTAACCTTTTTAGCGACAAACTATCTAAATTTAGCCAAACAAAGTTATAATTTTGTCTCACCTTTTTAAAAATCATAAGCACTATTGATGTTAGTGACCATTTAAGCTTAAAAAGGGAATTTAAAAAAAAATGTCTAGCCAATTAACCTCTTGGGTATCAAAATTTGAGAGTTTTCAAGTCAAGGGGCAGGGGACAGAGAAGAAAGATCATTAATCATTTTCGTTCAAAAAAAAAAGAGTCTGTATTAATTAGGTTCATCTACGCCTTTCACCCTTAAGAGTCGAATATACAAAGAAAGTAAATTTCTACACAAGTATAAACTAAGGCTATGTTTGACAAAAAAAAAAAAAAAATTGGTTTTCAGTTTTTAAAGAACAGCTTAATTTTTTTTTTTGACAAAAATAAGTGGGTGTTTGATAACCCTTTTTTTAGTTTTTTGGTGTTTTGACTTTTTTTGGGGGTAGTTTGCGGTGGCTGTTGTGGGGCGTAGCAGTGGTCGATGGTGGTAGTGGCCGAGTGGTCGCCGGCAGGCAGCCGGCGGTTGTTGTGGCAGTCGCCTGCAGTGGCTGCCGACGGTGGTGGCCGAAGGTGGCTACTGGTGGCCGGAGGTGACTGCCGACGGTGGCTACCGGCCGCCTGATGGTGGTTGCAGGCGGCCGGAGGTGGTTGTCGGGCGGCAGTGGGCGGTGGCTGCCTGCCAGAGGTGGCTGCCGGCGATGGTGGCCAGAGGTGGCTGCCGGCGATGGTGGCCAGAGGTGGCCTCCGGCTAGCGGTGGTGGCCACCGCCCACCGCCTGGTGGTGGCTGCCGGGGGTGGGTGCGTTGTGGTGGAGGTCTCAAAAAAAATTTTAAGTGAAAAAAAGAGCTTTTTTTTACTCTACAATTTAAAAAATAATTTTTTAAATTGAAAAAAAAAATGGTTACCAAATGCTCATTTTTTTTTCAATTTTTAAAACTGAAAAAAAGAGCAAAAATAAGGAGTGTCAAACATAGCCTAAGTTTTTCCAGCACGGGGAGTGAGAGGTGTTATGGACCACAAATTGGTTCGGCCAACACACAACCGTTTGGATTTATTTTCAGTGGGTTGGTGACGTGATATAATCTGGAGCATCCATTTTTGATCGGTTAGTTGTAACTTCGCCACTCAGCGCGTGTGAGGTTCAGGGCGAGAGTGTCAAACAGTGTATAAGGTTTTCAGGGTGGGAGAGCGCAAGGTTCGTTCTAAGAGTGCATGGTTGGAGTCTGCTAGTAAGTTTATAAGGTAAGTTGTTTGTTATGCTTGCTATGTTAAGCAGAATCCTGTGGACTTGTGTGTACTGGATCCTGATTTGATACCCATGAAAGAGATCAATTTGACGTCTCTGTTAGTTATTTGGGCTGGCTTCGCTAAAGATATCACCCGTGTCTTGCCCCTGCAAATTAACTATTATATTGACCGAATGAAACGAGCAACTTTGGCTATAAATCTGGCCCATTTCCGAAATAATTACGCTTTATATGGACAATCTAAGCAATCATTTACGACATAACTTCATGGTTATGAAACACGCTGTCCTACACTTGAGCTGGTTTGGAATCGTTTCGCTGACCCCGGGTTTACATTTTCAACTTTCACAAGAACCAGAGCCCGTGAATTGCAACTATCAAGGACCTTAAAAAAAGGTTGATCTTCCTGTACTTTCAAAGCTATCCGTGTTAGTTTCATGAGTTGACAATATTTGACAGGCGTGGGCAGTAATTATTGAAACTTTATGTAGCTTGGTGTGATAACTCCAAATTTTAACTTGGAGTTTTTTTTAGGAGAGGGCTACTTTTTTTCTTTTTCTCTAATTTGTGAGTTTTTTTTTTAAGGCGAGAAAAGAAGAGGAAAGTTTGAATCTCTTTTGTCTCTAAATCTTTCCTCCTAAATTTGAGAAGAAACGGAGAGAAGGAAACTCTAATAAGTAATATCTTAATAATACCATATTACCCTTAAGATTATGATGATTGAATTTTTAATGACTTTTAGGTCTTAGGATTTCTCACAAAATTTATTATACCATTTATTACAAACAAATAAAAGAAGTGACAGAGGTGGTCGCTAGTTTCATCTCTTTCAAGCTCAGTTAAGAATCCCAAAAAGCCGAGTGCTTTATTTATGTGGACAACTCGTGTTAGGGTATGTTTGATAACGCAATTAAGTACTTAAAATTTAAAATTTTTAATGATTTTTAATTAAGTGTGTTTGATAAAGCTAAACCTTGTATCACTTAAAAAATTTAATTCTTACAAAAAATAGACTAAAATTTTAAGTCAAGGTAGACTTACAGTGTGTTTGATAACGCAATTAAGTACATAAAACTTAAAGTTTTCAATGATTTTTAATTAAGTGTGTTTGATAATGCTAAATCTCATATCACTTAAAAAAATAATTCCTACAAAAAATAGACTAAAATTTTAAGTCAGGGTGGACTTACTTAATATTGATCATTTAATTCTAAGTAAGATGGTTAAAAGTTATTTGACATATTTTTACTCAAAAGAATAATTACCCGTACGATGCCACTTCAATTAATTTGCTAGTAACACCACCTCTACCAAAATGCAACCACCATCACAATCATTATTTCCTTTTGCTACCACTATCACTATCACAATTATCATGACCTAGCCACTATCATCACCACCACCGACATCATCACAATGACAACGCCACCTCCACATACCGTCGATGTTGTCATTACGTTCATTTCTGTCAAAATATATAAAGATCTACCACACTACAACCACTGCTATGACCGTCATATTGTCGTCTATCGCTATCATCACAATTACCAACATTACGTTTTCACGCACAATTATCACCGCCATTGACACATTTTTGTCGCTGCTACCGCCGCCACTACTCCATTTTCACTGCCACCATAAACACCAATACAATTTTAACCGCAAAAAAAGTTATGAAGTACATAAACAAATGCATATTTTTGATAAAAAAAAAGATAAATTTGTAAATAGACAATTTTCAAACATCTGCATAATTTTGGTAAAAAAAGGATAAATTTATAAATAGACAATTTTTAGACATCTGCTTTTAGTTACCAAACATATTAACTTATTTTTCAGTAAAAATTCAGCCGCTTAAAGTTTTCAGTATTACAAATTTAGTGCTTAACTTTTTCGGCACTTAAATTTCAGTTCTATCAAACAGCCCCTAAGACTTATTACATTAATACAATATAAACTTTATATGATATCTTTGATGACTAATTTGTTTTCTCTATCTGAATTATGTTCTTAGTTAGGATCATACTTTAAAGTCTTTGTTTGAATTAGCACACTTTCGTATAAGGGTACATATGTAATGTTATATCTTGTCTTTTCTTTTCTTCTTACGTCACAAACAAGTGAAATGAATAATGTTTTTCTTTCTCTCTTAGACTCACAAATAAGAGGAGGGAAAACTGTATTACATTCTCTTCCTTTGTCTTCTCTTCCTTTTTTTTTCTTCTTTTTTTCTCTCCTTTCAAAACTCGCAAAAAGGCTATAAAAATAACAGAACACAAATATATATTTAATTTGGTCGTCGTTATCGTTCTCCAATCTCTTATGAGGCAATAATATCCCGAACAGAAAGATATCTAGTGAAAATTTGCAGAGGAAAAAATAACTTTTTAAATCTTCGTTTGGGCATAAGTCTTTCTTTTCCCCAAAGACAATCTGGACTACGGTTCTCTCTCCGCTTTCCTCCTCCTTCGCCTCGCCTCTATCATTGATGTCACTTCTGGTCAGTCCCGTTGTTACTAATTGACTAAGTATCTGGCCTCCACTTTCTGTAAGTCGCGCTGACGATGACGGATTTGTGCTGGCATACCGTCGTTTTGGGGGTGAAACCTCATGTTTCTCAGCAATTCCTCAGCGCGATCGGAAATCCCAAGAAGCAGATATTGCCTCCAAAACCACTGCCTGCGGATTGGAATTGTTGGTGCTGGAGACCCCCAGTCTAAAGCCGAGGTTGATATACCAAGAACAACCTTCTACTCTCATTAACGTTGAAGACAGCACAACCACCTTCATCTATTTGCCTTCTAGGTTTATCCAAGCTTTGGATGCACAATACAAAGGCTGGCACTGGATTTATAGGTGGATATATAGGCTCTCCGGTAATGCAAATATCACGAAAAAATGCACCATAATAATTACGAATAGGCAACCTAAATGTGGCAGTTTCTGTAGCGGGCGAATTTGGGATATCTGAGTTTATTTCAATATTTATTACCTGCCAAGTTTGCTAGGTGGAGCCATGATTCCGTATCAAATTTTAACCTTATGAAACGATTACAGAATAAACCTGACCGTGGTCCACGATTTGACTTGATTATTATGAAATATAATTGTTTCCTCCATGATTTGGCTTCATGTCACTATCTGACTTGATTTACTATGAAATAAATTCGTCTCTTTATAAAAATAAAAATAAAAAGTTGCTCTGTTTGAATCTATTTTTTTTTCCAATTTTGTAAACTGGAAAAAATAAACGTGTTTGGCACAGTTTTTTTTTCCCTTCAGTTTTGAAGTCCAGTTTTTAAAACTGGGTTGTTTTTGAAAAATCTCATTTGAAAATTTCAGTTTTGAAACTACCACCACAGCCACCTCCCACTGCCGGCCGGCTAGCAGCCATTGCCGGCGATCGCCGCCGGCAGCCACCACCGGCTATGGCCTGCCACCCCACCGGTCATTGCCATGCCCCACCACCAAAGAAAAAATTCAAAATAAAAACTGGGTAATCAAACACCCATTTATTTTTGTTAAAAGAAAAACTAAACTGATTTTTATTTTTGTTCTTTTGGAAATAGAAATCAAAACCGGAAAATATTTTTCAAACGCTACCTAAATTGATAGTAGGAAAGTTTCTTAGGAGAGTTCTAACATGTTGTTCTCTCTCAGAAAAGTTTTGTACTTCATGGCTCTATAAACTGTAGTTTGAATTAATTCATTAATGTGACTCAAACAATTGATTGAAATTTTTGTCGCACTAGGAATAATCTAAACTATAAACACTGTTGTATGACAATGCAGCACATTACTTTTTCATCAAATTAAAACTCAACCAAGAGAGCCAAACTTATACCAAATCACGCATGGACCTCCACCCCATTTTTTCATCCTAACCCTGTTTCAGAGCGTGGGATTATCATAGAAGGAGCCTGCTTGAAAATAATTATAAGATGATTAAACTTGATCAAATCCTGTTGTCACGCGTTTGATAAAGATAAAATTAAAACTCAACCAAGAAAGGCAAACTTATACCAAGTCACACACGATCCTCCACCCCATTTATTCATCCAAACCCAGTTCAGAGCGTGGGGTTATCATATAAGGAGCCTGCTTGGAAATGATTATAAGATGATTAAACTTGATTAAATCCATTTATCACGTGTTTGATAAAGATACAAAACTGATTAACTCAACTTTCAAAAGTTAAAAGCCTGAATAAATCATATTCATAGTAAAGAAGATTATGAATTGGTCACTTTTGTGCTAATCAGGTTTGATCAATTAATGATTAAAGCTGATTATCACGCGGTTGATAAAGATACAAAACTCATTAACTCAGCTTTCAAAAGTTAAAAGCGTGAATAAATCATAATTCCAACTAAAGAAGATTGCGAATTGCTTTTGTGCTAATCCGATTTGATCAATTGAAGTGCCAATTTATTTTTGCGCCTTTCGTCTCCCTGTTATGGAACAATTTATGTTCTTTTGGTTTTGTGTTGATGCTCAAAAGTCAAAACTTCTCACTTTTGTTCTCTATCTCTGTCTGCATTCTCAAACCTTGAACCACTGTCGCTTTTTACCGCCGACCAGGCCACCACTGCCACCATCATCCACGATTCATGACGCATCCAATCGATCGGTTCTGATACTGGCACTGCTGGTCGGTCGTCTATCCACGGTGGTCATCGTTGTTTTCCCATACATGTTGATGTTCATTTATCTTGTTAGTTTGAGGAAGCCTATAGTACTTTTTATTTAAAGTGGAATTTATTAGTTGTCTTTAATGCCTAAGTTATGTGTTTGTTTATTGATTGATCTAGAAAAAATTCTTTATAATATCATATTTATCTTTTGGGGATAAATGAAACTTTTTATTTATCAAAGATTAAAGTATTATCTATAAGTCAAATATGTGTTGTTACTCTTTAAATAATAAGACGCGTTGAAAAAAATTATTCATTCACAAATGAAACAAAAAAAATTGATTTGATGTTAGTTGGGTTGGGTTGAAATTCAAACCATAGCATTTTTACTTGGGTTGAGCTGGGTTGGGCTTGAAAAAACCCAATCTGGTTTGGGTTGAGATGCGCTTTTAAAAGTTTGGACTTTCTCGGGTTGGGCTAAAAACCAACCCAACTCATCCAAGTTGCACTTCTAAATTCTGTGGCTGGTATTTTCAAATAAGTCCAAAAACTAGCAATCGGCGGTAGTAATGAGGCGGCAGGTGGCGGTGATAAGGCGGCTGGAAGCGGTGATGAGGCCGCGGTGGTTAATTTGAGATCTGGTGGTGGTGGAAACATGGGCATATTACTTTGCCTAAAAGTCTAAAACTTGGTAGCCGGGCTATCGACGACGACATATGCCTAACACAGAGTCGTCTTCTTCTTCTTCTTCCAAATTGCTATCATTTCGTGCTATCATTTTGGTTTAAAGAGGAAAGAAAAAGAGAGTTTCTTTTATATTTTAACTTGAAATAATTTAAATCCAAAGCCCTAAAGGATTCAAGAACTGCAACGGTACCGGAAAGACAGCGGCATTCCAAACCTTTCCATATTAGTACTGACGCAAATCCTATTCCTACTAACATTCGTATAACCCCCAGTTTGATCTGAATTGCCTATATATATACATGCTCTACTGTTCTGATTTCAATTAACTCCACCAAAGTATCCTATCATCATCATCATCATCCCCATCTTGATCTCTGCTTCATCTTCCGGTCAATATTTCTAAGATCACGATGGAACATGCTGTGGCAGAGGAACAACGTCAAGCGATACTCAGCGGCCATCTTTCTAGGACAATCCAGTCATGGCCGGGACGCGGTATAATGTGGTACGAAGGCTATATCAAGTGTCTTGTAGAGAACTCAGTTCTAGATAAAGCCAACTTGGAAGAAGACTACGAGCAATACTTGGTTCATACACTCGTGGATCAAGCTTCGAGGGAGATCTCGACGGGCCATCAATCTTTGTGGGAGATCTCAATGGCCACAGTTGAGTTGTTGCCGGCAACCGAGTCATCAGTCCAGGCTCTAGAGAGAGTAAGATATGAAGGGGATGGTTTGAATACGACGGAGCCTTGTGCTGTATGCCTAGACGAGATGTTACTTGGGACGCAGGTCATTCGCATGCCCTGCTCTCATATCTTCCATGGGGAATGCATTCTCAGGTGGTTGAAGGAGAGTCACGATTGTCCCCTGTGTCGCCATGAGTTACCAACCGCAGAGTAGATCGACGTTCAATCAAATCAAATCATTTTATTTTTGGATCTTCTCTCTTCTGATCTGATTTTGTACTGTGATTAAGTTGACATAGGATTTGTAGTAGAATACATTCTTAGGTTTCCTTTCTGTTATGCTGTTGCAGCTGGTATATTGTCTTGATTGCAATTCCTGTTATGATGTTCTGGTATATATGATCTTGATTGCAATTCCTGTTACGATTCTGATGCCTTGATGACGAAATAACAAAGAGGATTACCGATTACAAACTCATTGGAAAACCAACTCATTCAAACACGAAGCAGGAGAAATAGAAACAAGAACATTGATTATCTACTTAGTTGTGTTACAAACTCTTGCAATGTAAAACACACCCATAATTTGCCTTGATAAAAAGTAGAACAAATTATTACTTTTACGTTTGAAGAGCCTACTTTTGTAGGCACCGTGGTCCCTCGAATGCCGATAAAGCCTTACACGGTACTCTCCCTCAGGGTATGCCTTGATTTGCCCGAATAAAGCCTTCTCCATCAGTCTTATTCGATTATACATCAAGAACAATCATCGATTTATATCAAGACGGTTGCACAATTAATAATCTTTCTATAAGAGCAACTTTTGAACTCAAATATTACATAAATCTTCATCATAACTGCATATAGACAACTTAAGGTATTTAAGACCCTTGTAGTTTTTGGTTTTCAGTTCAAAGAAATGAAAGTTAAACCCTCTTGTGGTTTTCGTTTTCCCACAAAAATAGATGTTTATTTGGTTAGCCGGTTTTAATTTGTGAGTTCTCTTCTTTACTATTTCTTCCTTAATTTTCCTGCAACAGTTCAACTTTTCTTCTCCACCAGAAGCCTTCCTACCACCTCCGAAGCACCACCCACACCGTCAAACTCACAACACCACCACCACAGGAAGGCGGCGGTGCCACGGTGAGGCGGCGACGACAGATCAGGTAACTCTTACCCGCTTGACATCGGAGCTTGGCTAGCAGGGGCACGATGTCGGGGAGTTGGTGGCGAAGTGATGCCGTTGCCGTTTGCTCGCGATTGAGGGTGCCACGTCCGGGAAGGTTGCAAGGTTGATGCCGACAACGGGTGCGTGCTAGCGGTTGCGCGGAGAATTCATCGTGTAGGCCACCAATGATGGTTAACGGCAGCGGTGATCTGCTTCTTCTTTCCGTTCTTTTCTTTGATTTCTATGTAGCCCATCGTATGAATGGTGTCGACGGTTATGGTGAGCTAGAGGCCGATGAAGGAGTCGGCACAGTGGCACCTAGGTCAGTGTCCCTTGCCGTCGGTGGAGTGGATCTAGAGTCGATCTAGCGGGTGATGTTGACGCAGATTTACGAGCCAGTGGCGGCGAGGAGACTACGCGACGGTGCCGATTAGCGTTGTGCCAGTCCCGCAGATTTACAAGCCGGTGCCAGTCACAATGGTGACGGGACCGATGGGTACCGCGGGTCATCGCAGTGGTGGCGTCTCGACGGTGCATATTTTGCAATGGCGCTGCCATGGCGTCCTCCTCTTCTCTCTCTTGACCAAAAGTGAGGTAACGCAATAGGGAGACAGTGGCCATTGGGGTTTTGCAATGTCCGTGTTGCCTGTCATGGGGGCGACGGCGCTGCCTGTCACAACGTCGATAATGCCGCTTGCAGCTGATGCAGAGTCGTGGTTATGACGCAGACCCGGCCACGGCTACTGCGATTGTAGCGGCGACGCTACTGCTTCTTTTGTCATTTTTTTCATTGAGATGATTGTTGTTGGTCCCAGTAGCTTTACGTCCCGGTGACTCTGGCGGCATGTGCGTGGCCAAAGTTTTGAAGTTGTGGCGGTAGCCCACCGTCTGAATGGTGGCGACGGTTGTAGTGGAGGTAATGAGGCGATTGGGTCGTCGTTGTAGCCAAAGGAGATTCCCGGCAGCCGCTTGCGGTGGCCGTGGTGGTTCGACGTTGCTTGGTGGACCGAAACGGTGGCTCTGACAGCCATTAGTCACGAGGCTGAGACGGCAACGGGGCTACTAGTCCCGGTGGCGTTACGCTGCCGCTGTTCACGGTAGTGCGCATCTCGATGGTTTCGTTGGTTGGCCGGCCGATGGCTTGATGGTTGAGCAGGCATAGGGATACCCTTGTAGGTGTTGTTGATGGCAGTATGCGTTTAGGTTTTTGCCCATGAGGGCGGCGATCTATAGGTTGATGTGCGGCGGCGTTGCCTGATGCGTGATGTAGATCCCCCCATTTTTTTCTTCTTCTCTGTTGATACAACCGCCCCGCTGTGGCGGCGTGACTGATCGTGGTGGCCATGACTCCATTGGCGCTGCCTTGTAATTTTTGTTATGGCAGTGCTGCCTAATCGCCGCCAACGGTGGTGGCGGTGCGACTGATCACTGCTCCCTCTTGACGGTAGAAACTTTGGAAAAATATAATTTGAAAATTCTAAACTCTCAAAATTTTTCTTTTGTGACGACAATTTACTTGGAGACCCGCAATAGTGGCACTCATGTTGGCGGTTCAGACATGTTACCGACGTCGCTTGTGAAACGAGTGTTTGAATTTTCTTGAGGTCGATTGGCTAGGCTGGCGGGTCCCACGGATGACGCCAATCTGTTGCTACTAAAAATATGCTCCGCGTACATTGCAAAATCCGAGCCTAAACCGATGACCTGCAAGACAAAAAATGAGTGAAAGCCGGGTGGGGTTCCCGGCGGAGAACTCTCCGATACTTAAATCAGAGCGCAGCTATAGAATAGTAACTCTGAAAAAGTATGAATTGTCTAGTTGTCCCATACCTAGAGGGGTAGACCCCTTTATATAGCTGTTGGAAAAGACTCCTAATAGGACTGAGTCGTGAGCCAGATGTGTTAGGATCGCGTTAGGATCCTTGAGGATCACGTCACGATCTGATAATTATTGATCTCCCAATTTAACTAGAATTGTCGGGTATCTCTCAATCATTGAAAATTATATTTGAGTTATACCAGACACCATCGCTCCTTGTGCGCTTTGGACATACCGGCGTATTCCCAAACTCATTCCGGCTGGAGAGGTTCCATTCAAAGGTTAGTATCTCTCTGTCTTGACATTAGGGACTTGGTTTGTTGGGAAATGGGTAAGTGTCGGATTATTATGCTTTCTTGTTGGACGCTTCTGCTGTTACAGCACAGATCCATGTGTGTGGTAAAGTCGATGTCTTCGTTGTTTTGTTGAGGTATATACTTTGGTGACTTGAACTTTACTGAACATATTTTAAATGCTTTCTTGTGATGGAGAAATTTTCTTTTTCAATTTCGTATACAGTGATAATTAATAGTTGCTAAATTTTTGTAGTAAGTTTATGCTAACAATCTCGACAACAATCTTTAATAGCATTTTTTTTGCTTTATTACATAAAAGTTACTAAAAATATTTAGCGACTAATATTTGTCACTATACGAGGGACAAAAAGAAGATTCATTTAATCCAGGTAGATGTCGATTTTCTTTCAAACTTTACTAGACAAAGGCGCTTAGGTACATTTTAAGCAGACGTTAATACCTCCAAGTTATAGTTGCATATTAAATTCAGCTAATTGTTAAGTCTCTGCCTCCTTTAACAACAAATTTGATAGCTAGAAATGCACAAAATTTGACGTTGACTTTAGTGACCAAGAGACTTTTAGCAGCTACATAGCTTTTGCATCAACGATAATGCGTCAACATTAGCAGCGAAGATTTAACTTGAGTCGAATAAAAGAAATGGCAAATTACACATATGTCCTTGAAGTTAGGGTATAATTACAGTCAAGGACATTAAGTTTTAAAATGTAACATATCGTGACCAAACACTTTTAAAATTTATCAGCCGTGTCCATCCGTCAGGGTTCCGTCCAAAAAGTGTACTTTTTTATAATGTCATCAATACGTATTTTTAAAATGACGATACTATCCCTTATACTGTATATACTGAATATTTTTTAAAATTTTAAATTAAGAGTTCAATCTGCAAATTAGGGTTTTTGTTTTAAACCCTAATTTGCATATTAGGATTTTGTTGAAAGCCTAATTTATAAATTAGGATTTTGTTGAAAAAAGGCTGGTAAATATTATCAAGAAAAAAGGTTTCTAAGTTCACTTCTAAGCTCTTGGAGAAACGGTAAATGCTTACAATTGCTAGTTTTCAGGTGACGACTTAGATGCGAAGATAACAAGTGTGCCCGGCCTGGATAGTTTT
The DNA here is from genome assembly GCA_033070095.1 of Escallonia herrerae. Classification (NCBI taxonomy): domain Eukaryota; kingdom Viridiplantae; phylum Streptophyta; class Magnoliopsida; order Escalloniales; family Escalloniaceae; genus Escallonia; species Escallonia herrerae. The sequence continues at coordinate 128,229 of JAVXUP010000669.1, read as the reverse complement.
CTGCGACGGCGTGATCTCCCCGGCTTCTGTCGTGCTGATAACCTTGCCAATTATGCTATCCAACTTGCTCTGAGGTCCAGCAAATCCCTCGAGCTCATGGACTCATCCTCAACACATTTGGGAGCTAGACGGACCAATACTGGCTCAAATACGTACTTTTTGCCTGAATACCTACGCCATTGGCCCTCTTCATGCACTGTTCAATACGAGACAATCTACAACTCGTACCCATTCAAACAGTCTATGGGAGGAAGATAGAAGCTGCCTAGCATGGCTCGATGAACAGCCACCGAAATCTGTTATTTTCATTAGCATTGGTAGTAATGCAGTTATGTCAATGGACCAGCTTATGGAAATTGGCACGGTTTAGCGAACAGTGGACGGAGATTCTTGTGGGTCAGACGGCCAGGCTCCATTGTCGAGAGAGAAGCGGATTTGAAGATCTTGGCCCAACTCTTGAAGATTACAAAGGAGAGGGGGTTTATTGTTGGTTGGGCTCCACAAGAAGAGGTACTAGCCCACCCTGCCATTGGCGCATTTCTCACTCACAGTGGCTGGAACTCCACTTTGGAGAGTATTGCTGAAGGAGTGCCTAGGGTTTGTTTGCCGTGCTTCCTGGACCAGCAAGTGATCAGCCGGTTTGTGAGCGAGGTGTGGAAGCTTGGATGTGATATGAAAGACACTTGTGATCGAGTCATAATTGAGAATGTGGTCAGGACTGTTATGGAAGTGAGGAGGGATGAATTCATGCAGTCCGCCGATGAAATGAAGAAGTCAGCCAGAGAGAGCGCTTGCAACGGCGGATCATAGTATCGTAATTTGGATCGTCTAATTGAGGCTATAAAATCAATGAATGTAGTGAAACATGCTCGTGCCTCAGAATTTAAGAAAGACTTGATTTTGTACTCCTAAGTTTTGATGTCAAATGATTGAAAAGGAAAGGAAAGTCACCTATATTGTTGAGCACAGTATAACTGAGTACCATGAATCTTTTATATGGGCATGAAAAAACATCTTATAAGAAATAAAATAATCAGTTCTATGTAAGTTAGGATAGTTAAAGAAGATACAAATTTAGGCTAAAAAGGGAGATATATCTAATTGACATATTTCTTTGAGAAACAAGAGAAATAAAATTATCATATCGTAATTTGGATGGTTTATACAGCGCTTGTGAAGGTGGATCATCGCATTGTGATTTGGATCGTCTGATTGAGGATATAAGATTAATGAACGCGACGAAACATGCATGATTGTGCCTAGGACTTGAAGAAACACCCGATTTGCACTCTAAAATTTGATGTTTATGATTGAAAAGGGAAAGCGAAAGGTAATTTTATTACTAAGCACTTGTATCCTCATTGGCGGAGCCAGAAATATTGAGCGAGCTGGGCACATGAAATTTTTTATGATTCAGCGAGAAGATATTCTTAAACTTAGACCTCGTACGTTTATTTATGCTTTTTTTTCGTCAAAAGTTTAAATGTTGACTCTATCCCAAAAAAATAAAAATAAAAGAATAACATTGTCACAAAAGTTAATTATATATTAAAATATGAATTATGATATTCTATAATTAATCATGACAAGTCGCGTCTTTTGAAAGCATTTAATGATTATAGCTTTGGTGTCTTAAACTTTAAAAGGCTCAATTGTTATTTTTGTTAAACATGTAAATTATAAGTTCCAAATTCTCAATTGTTAAACAGTATATAAAGAGTATCTGTAACGCCCCCGGAAATTCGAAGCTCCGCCGCCCCGAACGTCTAGGTCGTTAACCTACCAGATCACATCAAAGTCGTCAAACCTGTCAAATCTATCACTAACACATATTTCAAATCATCTAATTCAGTATCAACTCAGATTTCTCAAAATACTATATCATAATTGCTTAGCTTAAACTATTACAGCTTAGGTTATTCGCAATTCAAATTTTCTAAGAACAAATTATCCGTACCGACCCGCGCAGGGATATTACTATACAGTGGTGATGGGCTCATCGGAATCTCAGACTCTAAACCCCATTCCCGAACAATCTACTGATGGTCAAAACCTGCAGAAAGGAATCAAACGAAGGGTGAGCTTTTGAGAGCTCAGTAAGGTTGCACAAGGACTACCAGCAGGATTACAAAACGATTCCAAAGAATCCAACTGACGAAATTTCCAGAATACTTCAGATGGTAAAAAACTCAATAACTTCCAAAAGGATCAAAACTCATCAGAAATAGATACCAAAATAAACTAGAACAAACACGACGGATTCCAAAATAATCAATAATAGATCATTTCTAGAGTCATGATTTTCCAAAATACAATGAAGGTTTTTCAAAAGATTTCAACAGAAGCACAGATCATTTCAGATAATACTTTTCAGACATTTCTGTAATAGTCATGGCAGTGTACAGAGCAGATAAACTCAAAAATCAACGTTGATCCTGGGTGATTGCAATGCCATTCCAGCAAAGCACAGAAGTGTACACATGCATGATGTACCAGAATAATTACTAGTCCACTCAGGTACTAGCCTGCATTTCATGCAAGATTCAGACCAGCCTTATAACGCCCGCCTCAGAACAGAACAGATAACCCAGGTCAACATAGGAAATTAACAATACCAGTGAGCTTTAGCATAAGCTCAATCACCGAAATTAATTCGGATTCTAATAACAATAATCATACTGACATAAGTCAGCATTCAGAATTTTCAGAAGAAATCAGAACTTTCAGAAGAAAAATCACAAATAAACAACAAAAACGATTACGAATAATTATCGAGTTTTAAGCACAACAATCCGGAAGAACGAATACAGACAATTGTCAAATCTGCTCAGCACACAATAACAGGCCAGCATCATAAAATTTCCAAATAATTGATCCAGGTTCAATATTAGGGTTTTCTGGACAAGAACATACTGATATTAATGTATACTTCAGAGTTCGACATTAGTCATAAGTAATTCAAAAGAGTACTTACAAGTACGAGTTATCAAAATAAGGGTTCGGACGGAAGTCCGTACGTAAGGTTCAGATAGAATCCCTTACCTGGATCCGCAGCTAAATTATCCTAACCGGAAGTCTTTAGCTTTAACCTAAACGGAATAATCGAACCATAAGAATACAGCCTACAGAACAAGATTATAACTTAATACGAACTCACACATGCTCCCAAAGTAAACCTCCCCTCACCAGGTATGTAAAATTATCGAAACGCCCCTAGGGTGTAAAATTACCGAAATGCCCATCTCGGACTTAAATCACCCAAACGGTCTTCCCGTAAGTAGAATCACTGAAATAAGCTTCCCATATGTAAATTTATGCAAAAATACATTTCTTAGGTCAAATTACCAAAATACCCCCCGTTACACTTAAATTCTCAAAATGACTTTTTCATAAGCAAAGTCACTAAAATAATCTTACTGTATGTAAATTTACTTCAAAATACCTCTTATAGGTAAAATTATCAAAATACCCCCTTCAAGGTGGTAAATTACCAAAACACCCCTGGGGGTTTTCGGCACCGGAAAAATCTCGAAAATATCTTAAACCATTATTTTAAGCATCCCGATGTTATTTTTGGCCTAAAAAGTATTTTAAAAATGTTTCGCCCGAAATTGCCAAAAAATTTAGCACTCTTCGCGGACTCCAAAAATTGCCAAAACATTTCAAAGCGTAGGTTTTGTAAAAACATTAGGGGTTACATTTTTTCACTTTGTCTAACTTGGACCCTAACTATTTATGAAAATTTATAGAAAAAACTGCCCAAATAAATTTCCTCTTTAGTGACAATTTCACTTTCTATTCAAATTCACACACACACACACTAAAACACCTAATTTTCACACAGTCATCATCTTCCCCAGTTTTCAGCTGAAACAACTTCCTGCCACATTCATCCATCACCCACGAATTCACAAACGCACACACTACTTTCTTTAAACACACAATTACTCACCTAAACACTCATCACCCTTCCTTGATTTCGTGTATACACACACTTACACACAATTCATCAACTCACACTGCCGTGGCCATGAACACACACACACACAACCTGCTATAACCCAGAAAACACACACTAGTCACAAGCACACAACGAAACACACAGCGTCGTACACTGCCACACACCAACACATCCCAATCCTTCTATACACGATTCCACTCTTAAACCCACATACTCGAACCCCCACAGTCAAGACACACACACACACACACATAGTGACACAGTAATACACCCAAACACACACATAATTTTAACACACTGACTAGGGTGGAGAGATTACCCTCTTCGAAGGTGTCCTTCAATCTCTCTTTTTGATTTCGGTTCACCCCTTGCCCAAGCCCTACTTCCCTCTCTCTATTTTTCTTTCTCTTCTCTGTTTCTTCTTCTGCTTTGGTTCTTCTTCTTCTTCCTTTCCCGAAAGGGAAAGGTTTCCCCTTTTGGGCTTTTTTTTTTTTTGATTTAGGATAAAATCAAACTCACATAATAAATAAATAAATAAAATCCATCAGGTGATTCATCCTAGGAGGTGGCATCTCCTTATCCGAGACTTCTGATAAATTGACACATAAGGCTTAATCTTCAAAATTTATAGAATAGCCCCTCAAGTTTCAAAATTTACGAAAATGCCCCAAAAATTTCACATATTACATTTTTGCCCCAAAATTCTTTTAAGCTTCCATAAGCTTCTAATACCCGAGTATTGCTAAAAAATTAGCGCTTGCTTATTTTTTGGGTCACGGATAACTATTTTAATTGGCTCCCGAAGTTCGGGATATTATAGTATCCAAAGGCCAAAGCTACCACGCATAGAGGCGGTTGGCTTAGATGGTGGTTCGAGTCTTAACTAGTTGGATCATAGCTAGACGTGGACCAGCCAGAGGATGGCAATAGAGAAAACATGTAAGGCCATGTTGGTAGTCGTGAGAGCCAGAGAGGCGGTATGTTGGGCTCTATCGCCTTTCAAACTGTGTCTATGTGGACTGTTCCATGGTTATATCCCGTTGAACTTTCTATGTATTTGGAGCTTATATTGTATTAGAGTTTTATTTATTTATTTGGAATTCAAACTTTGGTTTTTTAATGTTTAATTATGTAAGTTTAGCTTTTAAAATGACTTAAGACGAAATATGTGTTGACTATCCCCTTATAATTTCTAAGGTAGCGTTTGAAATCACTATCAATTTTAGTTTTTTATTTTCAAAAAAATCAAAATCAGTTTAACTTTTATTTTTTACATAAACAAATGGGTGTTCGATTATCCAGTTTTGTTTTGAGTTTTTTTTCTTTTGGGTGTTTAATTACCCAATTTTTATTTTGAGTTTTCTCTTTGGTAGTGGTTTACTGTGGCGATGGCCGGCCGTAGCCCTCCGGTGGTCGCCGGCGACGGCCGTCGGTGGCTGTCAGTGGCCGGCTGACAACTGCCGGCGGGCTGCGGTGGGAGGAGGGTGGTGGTGGTCTCAAAATAAACCAAAACTAAAAATCTAAAACTCCTAAATGAGAGTTTTCAAAAAAAAAATTATTTTACAAACTGATTTTCAAAATTAAAAAAAAAACTATTTGTCAAACACATTTTTTTTCAAACTAACAAGTCATTGAGTTTCTTACTAAACGTCCATTCCAGCGCCACCCACCCTTGTAGTCTAAACCACCTCTACCCATTGCCGCTGTAATGGACTGCACCTGATCACCTCGACGTCACCAAACTCCCACGCATGTCGCATTATACGTCCTTTAAAGTGAGCTGCTCTTTCAATCGCCCCAATGCCCAATACACAGTGCAGGCTCAAACTTGAAAAGGGTCTACATCCATTTGAAAAATCTGAAACATTCCCCGGGTGAATAATGTTACTGCAAAATCATTATACTTCCAAGATTGCATAGCTTTAAAAAAAGGCCTCACACATAGCGAACTATATTGAGATGCTTCACATTAACCCCATAGATCAAGGATCATTTGTGCCACATGTAGCATATCTACCTTTTGCCCCTTAGTGCGACCAACTAACGGTTCAAATTAATGATTTGGACTTGGTTAATCCGATCGATTGCGTAAAGCTTGCGGTAGCAATGGAACCGGAGAAAATATACAGAAAAGACAATCTTTTTCTATAGTATTAACATTTTCTATTATATTAGATAGTGAACTACATTGAGACTGGTTCATGAAGATTTTTAAACCTCTACCCCATACACAATAGAGTATTAGTATAATTTTTTATCCCAATTGTTTTTGAATTTCCTATAGTGGGTGAGGATGATCTATTTTCTTATTTCTTTACAACTCAGTAAACCATCTTGCGGCAAGAATTCAAGGAAATAAATTTCTTCCAAATCCTTTTGTGCTGGACATGGATGGGCTGCTTTTGACTCATTTAAGAATGTGACTTAGAAATTTGCACATGAGCTAGCCTGGTACATGATTTGACTGCTGAATGAAAGACAAATGACTAATGCCATGTATACATCTAACTTAAGTACCTCGTGACTAATGCCATGTATACATCTAACTTAAGTACCTCGTGTGTGTGTGTGTGTGTGTGTGTTTCAAACATATCAAATCAATATCTTAAATTACTTTTTCAATCAAAATAAATCCAAAAGTGTATGGAGTTAAACGTGGGCCAATTTTATCATGAGCAAATTTGTCAAACAAGAAAGATGATCCGATCCGGCTAATTTGGATATGCAATCGCACAGTGTTAGTTGATATGATCGTCTCTACTGTCTACCTAAAGACCTGTAAGAGTTAGAGTTCGTGAGTAAACGTCGGTTAAAAACTCATGAAATTTTTTCGTTCCCAACTGAACTAGTGCCAAAAATCCTAACTATCATTCTCGGGACTAAGCAAGTTCGGGATGTTAAGGATCTTCGAGTGGAAACTCTATCACAAACAAGTACAGATTCTGAAGAAGAAAATTTAGATAACTTACAACTCTACAAAATCAAATTTGAGGCCTCACGTAAGAGGGGACAGAGTTTATAGAGAGGAAATTTGGTAATTTTGAGTTGAGTTTGTTGAAACCTAGAGTATATATACTCAAATTCAAAGATGACTCTGTGAACGATAGGATAATTGAGAAGGTACCTTGGACGTTCGATAACCATCCTCTTATAACTAAACCATGATCTCTTGATTTTTCATTGTAGAAGGAGGGAGTGAAATCCAAACCGATCAGGATCAAATTACCCCAACTACCACTTCATCAATGGTCATCAAAGATGCGAAGCTAAATTACTAGCTATGTGGGTAAACTTCTGTTTACGGACTGTATGACTGCAACAAAGGAAAGACTAATAAATGCCAGGTTTTAAGTGAACATAGATGATGAATTACTTGGTTTGATGCCGATTCGAGGGCCAAATATGGAGTTTATAGAGCAATTGAGTATGAGTCGAAGCCTTCGCAATGTCTGCGCTGTAAGGTTTTTGGTCACATTGAGGAAAAATGTTTCAACAAGCCCAAATGAAAGCAAGAATGGAAGATCAACAATAATCAATCCTCCCTTGTTGCTCAAGGTTACAATTCTTAAGTGAAAATTATGTAGGACATGAATAGATTTTGCAGACTACACAAACCGACCAACCAAAAATTTATTCATCAACTAACTGCAACTACCTTGATTGCAGATGAAATGGACTCGGGTGAGGATGTTGACGTCTAATGCATGGTAGCTCGTAATAGTAGAGCACTTCATCTATAGACAAGTAAACCTTCAGCTGTGAAGCCAAAAGGAGGTACATGAGGTAATCCTGGTCGGAGGGCGGGGCAATGGCTCTAATACAAAAAGATGATAATCATTGGCATCAATGTCATGAGATTTAATGACCCTATTAAGCAAAATGACCTCAAGAAAATCTTGAAAAAACAAAATATGCAAATTACAGGCCTGGTAGAAACTAAAGTTAGGTTGGAAAATGTTCAAAGCATCATTGATAAATGATTGGAACACTAGCATTTCATCCATAACAGTTGCCTTAAGGGGCAACCAGAATTTGGCTTGGATGGAAGCATAGTACTATGCAGGTGTTAAGCCACTAGCAATTACTACTCAAGTGATCAATCAAGAATCTTGGTATATTTCCTATATTTTTGGAAACAGCATGAAATCAAGAGGAGAGAATTATGGAACCAGCTTCAGCAAAATGCTGAAATCATGAAAAATAAACCTTGGATCTTAATGGAGACTTTAATGCAGTCAGATTTCCTAATGGAAGGCAATATGGTATGGAAGTCAACCAGTATATATACCACTTAAATGTGCAGGAAATGGCAACCAAAGGCTTATCCTTACTAGGTGTAATAAAAGAGAAGAGGGTGATATGATCTTAAGCAAAATTGACAGAGCTCTCTCTAATACTGCTTGGATGACAACATTTACCGGTTCTAACTTTGAGAGTTGTGACCCTAGGCTATTAGACCATTGCATGCTGGTTATCTCTGCCAACTACACTAAGATTAAAGGTAAGAAGCCTTTTAAATTCTTTGATTTTTGGATGCATCACTCCTTTTTCAAGCAAATTGTGATACCCCGAAAATACAGAAAATTAATCTAACCGTGAGTTTGATTAATTAAGGGATGTTATTTTTAATAAGTAGTAATATGTTGATGATGATTAAGTGTTAGGGAGCTAAATAAGGGGTTAGTGTGGCCTTGGGGGTTTAAAATGTAATTTTGGAAAGTTAAGGGGCAAAAATGTAATTTTGGAAAAGATGATGAACGAGATGCATATTTTTATTAAGTAGCATCATTTTGATGATAATGAGGTGTTAGGGGGCTAAAGGAGGGGTTAGGGTGATTTTGGGGTCAAATTATAATTTTTCAAAGTCGAGGGGTCAAAATAGAAACTTGAAGGGCCAAAGTGCAAACTTTGCAAAATGTGGCATAACCTGGGGGAAAAAAAGTCATGCACGATGGCCACCACCTGGTTGCATGAAGCTGACTCAAATATTGGGAATTATAATTTATTTGGGGATAAGATTTAATGGAGTAAATATAAAAGGAAAATATTGGGGTGAAAAATGCAATTTTGAGAAACTGAAGAACACCACCTGTAGAACAAGAACACGCACAGTGAACACGGCTGAAAGAGGAAGAAAAAGGGAGGAAAAAGATAAGAAAGGAAGAAAGAAGAGAGGAAAGGGAGAAAGAAAGAACCTCAAATCCATTTGGGTATGATTGTGAACCCTAAATTGTAAAAATATTGTGAGAATTGAATTGAAATATTACTTGAATGAATATTGTATGTGTGTGTGTGTGTATATATATATATATATATATATATATATATATACATATGGGTTTCGGATATACATTTGCAATTAGGGATGGGGAAGAATTGTGATGAATTTTGTTATGGTTAATGTAGATGAAACTTAAATGAAGAGAAGATAATTAAGGTTTCATGGGAGGTGTGTGTTCGGGGTGTGGTTGAGGGTGTGTTAGTGTGTGTTCTTCGATATTGCAAATGGGAATGGATTCATGTGCTGTGTTTATGTAAATTGAATGGATTTAGGGCATTAAAATGTAAATTGCAATGCAATTGAGTGATTAAAAGTGAGAAGAAGTGAGAAATTCATGGGCAATTGAAGGAGAAAAGTGTGCCCAGGTGTGGGACGACTTAAGGAGGAAGAAGATGAGTGTGTGTGTATAAGGTGAACTAGTGTGTGTGTTTAATGTGAAGTGATTGTTTTTGTCACTAAAAGTGAAAATTAATTAAATAGTTTCTAATCCAAATTTTTAAAAATAGTTAAGCTCTGATTTAGCCAAAGTATTAAAAAAAGACCCTAGTTATTTTTAGGAGACCTGTATCGTGGAAAAAGTTCAGATTTTTTTGAGATCGGGAAGGGGGTGAACGGATGCGGGAAGTTTGAAACTTTATGATAAATTTAAAATATTAAACGAACGCGGTTTTGCACAAAAACTTTATGAGAACTCTAAGATACTGAGAAGATTCATTTTCCAAGATTTCGGGTCATTTTGAAGTCGTTAGCTATTTTTGGCCGAACAGGCTTTTAAGCGTTCAGTCCGGACATCGGTTCGGAATTTTCGGGCAAAAATTTTTTAAAATACTTTTTAGCTCAAAAATGATTTCACAATGCGTAAAATAGTGTTTTAAAGTGGTTTTGAGATTTTTCTGATACCGGGAACCCTCAGGGGGCATTTTGATAATTTGTCACCCAGAGAGGGGTATTTTTGTAATTTTTTGGGTAAAGTTTTTTAGAAGACTTTTTAATCCAGAAAGAGTTGTAAAACACCTAAAAGGTTGTTTTGAAGCCGATTCGGGGGCATTGTGGTGATAATGAACCCCAGGGTATTTCAGTAATTTGACGCCCAGAGGGGTATTTTGGTAATTTTTCCTATAAAATTTTTCAAATGACTTGTTAGTCCGGAAAGGAATCTAGGACACCTGAAAAGTTGTTTTAAAGTAGTTTTGAGATGTTTGTTAGGGCGATGGCCGCAGGGGGTGTTTTAGTAATTTTCCCTTTAGAATTTTCTAAGGGCATATTTAGTCTATAAATGATGCAGAACATTTAAAAAGTAGTTTTGGTAATTTGGGGTGTTGGTGATGTAACGGCCATCAGGGGGTATTTTGGTAATTCGTTAGGTTGGTGCTAATTTTTTGGGAACGCGCAATATTATGCATCCGGAGTGGTGGGAAGTGAGGAATGGTGTTAATACGCTTAAATAATGTGAGTGGTTATTGTGGAGGCGTCGATAAGGCTGGGTTAGGGATCCGGTTATCAAATCGCATTAAAGAGCTATCGCAAGACGCTATGAACGGTTAAATGGGAAGGGGTAGAATAAGGAGTACGTATATGTTGAATGATATCTAACGAGCAGAGTATTATTTGACTGGTGATGCAGCTTGTTGCGATCAGAAGTTGCGAGTTACTTCGGCTATAAGCCAATGAGGTAAGGACAATGTGGTTATATTATGCTAATTCATTGTTTCGATTAGCATACTATGTTGATGATGTTTATGTTGTTGAATTCTTGTAATTATGATTGGTCACCGGTAGTCATTGTGACCGGTATACGCATATTTGAATTGTGCTGTTGAGGACTTAGGGTAGAATAAATTCCCTTAGTCCGCCCTGTTGATAGAATTTAGTGAGGATGATAGGTGTCCTAGTATGCTATGATTCGATTTGATTAGCATACCTGAAGTGGATGATGATGTTGCGTAGGGTTTATCATGTGGTTGTTGTGAGATGTCGGCAGTTATTGATAGCCGATATCTCTTCTCTTTGAGAACACCATTGAGGACTCACAGCAAACTTCTCCCGAGTCCGCCCTATCATTGACGATTATGTTGTAGAGATCATTGCGTTGTTGTTGTGAAATGTCGGCACTTATTGATGACGAACATTTCTTTTATGTAAGAACGTTGTTGAGGGCTTGTGGTAATCTTCTCCCAAGTCCGTGTTGTTGATGATGTCACGTTGAACTCTTGTTGTTAGGTCTGAACACTGGTTGATATTCTGATTCGGTATTCTTTGTTGAGCTGTGTTGTTGAGGACATAAGGTGGAATAAATTTTCCCTTAGTCCGCCCTGTTGATGAAGTCTTGTTGCTTGGCTGTAACGTGGTTAGGGAAAGCACTCTAAATGACTTTCCCTACTTGTTGACAGCGTCTCTTCTATTTACGTGAGACTGAGATGAACATCCCGTAAAATGGGACATCAATATGAGGAGGATGGCCTATGAATTATGATCACTGGCTAAAGAGGGAATGTCACTCGAGCAGAGTCTGTCGCGTCTAGTCGAGTCATGTCTATCGTGTCCATGTGCATTGCATTTGATTTTCTTTTGATGTTAATGATTTTAATGATTTGTATTTCAATGATGTTTATCTTTACGACCTTGGATTTCGAGTTCACTTGCATGGTCGGTCAGTCAGTCCAGTCCATGAGGAGGTGGCAGTAATGCTGTTCTGTTGGGCCTTAAAGCTGCTCAGTCTAACGAAAGAAAAATTATCGTTTGACAAGTTATGTTGATGCTGAAATTTATTGACTACTCTTGATTCATTGCTATCGTTGAGATGATTATTATTCCTCCGAGTCTTTTGAATCATTTGTACACGATATTCCTCGTGTTGTCTCTACTGGGCGATTTGCACTCATTCCTTATGTTGTAATGTGCAGGCTATAAGGTGATCAAGGAGAACCCTCTAGAAAGGAAAAAGAAACAAGCTATAAAAGTTGAGTAAGGGGATAAGTTGTGTGAGGTAAGACAAGCTAGAAATGGTGAGCATAAGATTAAGCTACGAGATAGGTTGATAAGAGTCACACGACTACAGTCGCACATTAGGTTGTAACTATTCTTGTGGTTTAATGACCTGAAAGTCTTCTGCTGCAGTACGATGTATGTTCGTAAGAAAATTTTTTGTAAGGACGCATTTTGGAGCGTCTATTATTGATGTATGAGTATGAGGATATCGTTGCTCAGTATTCAGCACAGGGTTTTGAATGTGATTATGGTCGATAACTCAGCCCGGTGATGTCACCAGGGTTGAGGGTGCCACACAGATTCTCAAAGAGTCCTGGGAAATGGAAACATGTGGAGATGCCGTGCATAATCTATATCACAAACTTAAAAAATTAAAGCCTAAACTAAAGAAACTGAACTATGAGTACTACAGTGACGGATCCATAAGAGTGGTCTCAAAGTTATAGGAATGGTAGGGTTTTTCAAACGAAATTTATTCTTGTTCTCATAGTACTGATCTCATTGCACGTTATAACATTCTCCACACTAAGTATTATGAGCTACTCGGGGCTGAGGAAGGCTTTTACCAGCAAAAAGAGAGGGTCAAATAAATCAATTTACGGGATAAAAATACTGCTTATTTTAATAAGAAAATGCATATTCATAAAGTTCACAAAAAGATCATGTTCGTTAAAGACTGTTAAGAGAGATCACATAGTTGGGGAGAAGGCAGTCCATCAAGAAGCAATTAATCAATTTCAAATTTCATGTGGTCTTCTCAAATTACCTATCATAATACCAGATCTGCCTTAAGACAAAATCATCAATAAGAGATTATTTCGAAGTCAAAAGTATGCCTTGCTTTACAATTTTACTAAGAAGGATGTCAAATATGCAATATTTTCTTTTAAAGCAAATAAGAGGCCGATTAAGATTGATTCTTAAAAGTAAATTTTGATTAAATCAAATTTAGTTTCTAAAATCAGCTTTAATCCATTTTTTGCATAATAAATTAAAAGTCGTTGAAGGTGTTTGGGTAAAAAGGGAGTATTTAATGTCTTTTAAAAGTAAGGATATTTTGGTAAATCTCTTGGCAAACCTGATTCTCCAAAACTGATTAAATCTTAATCTAAGAAAATGAGAATTATGGATTTAATCAATTTTGAGCACATTGAAGCAGATTTAATCAGTTTACTTTTTTTTTTGCCAAACACTTCAAAACTGATTTAATCTGAATTTAATCAGGTTTGACCAATCTAGAATCAATCTCAAATACCCTCTAAGGCTACTGGCTGTGATGGCTCAACGGAATTGAGAGGTGATTGGCTCTGATATTACCAAAGTAGTTTTCTCCTTCTTCGCTGGGAAATCTACCAAAATCTTTAATAGTCCCCTTACCTTAATCCCTAAGGCTCATGTGCCTAATACCATGAAAGATTTTCCTCCTATTGCATGAAAATAAATAACAACTTCGCAGCCAATGCACCCACCAAGCTAAAGGAAATAAATAAAATAACTCTGTGAAAAGAGCCATGTAAACCTGATTGATCCCATGGAAATTAACACTAAAGAAACTCGTAAGCAGTTGCATAAGAATACGACTACGAGCTACTTATGAGAATCGTGGTTTCTTATCTACCTAATTTTGAAGAAATAAACCACTACCAAAAAGTGCATATAAAAAATGACATACTAGAGATGTCAATGGGCCGGGCTTGGGCCGGCCTAGCCCGGGCCTAGTGGGCCAGAAGAGGGCCAGGGCCAAACTGGGCTTCGGGCCTTGCAAACTGGGTCAGGCCCGACCAGGCCCAATGTGAGGATATCCTGGCCCGGTCCAAGTCCAAGCCCTAGGCCCTAACTTTAGGGCCAGGCCTGAATAAAAAATTATTTTTTTAAAGAAAAAATCTTTTTATCCATGTTTTATGTTATGAAAAAAATTAAATTCAAGATAAATTTGTTCATAGGCCCTCCCTCCTTTTATCTCCATAAGCTTTTTATCAACTAATTTTTAAAAGGAAATTGTTCTATTATTATTTTCACAAAAGATATTAAACGGGTTTTTGCACTTTATATTCTGCCTCGTTTTGTTTCCAATTTAGATTCTCAAAATAATTTCTTACTGCAATGAAACATATATATCTTTAGTTTTTGGACAGCTTAATGCTGTATAGCTAGCTGAGTAGATATTTTTGTGGACATGGGTATCACCTCTTTGATGTTCCTTGTTAATACATATCATTACTTACCAGAAAGAAGGTAGATCTGTTGTGCACTCATGAGTTGCTTTATGATTGATTACCCACCTCTATTTTCTTTTTTCATTTTAGTTCGCTATTCAGTCATAACAAAAAAGGAAACACCAAGGGCTAGTACAAGTATGAGTCGAAGATTGCCTACCCTTGCTTATGTTCCTCCATTTACTTATGTTTGGAATCAGGTGCGAAAGAAAAGTGTCAGTGACGTGAGTAAAGTGAAAATACATTGCATGCTTGTCTTAAATTTCTTGCCAATTCGAAATGATTTTCCATTCACTACACTAATTTTAGCGTTCATGTAATTGGGAATTTCTTGTTAAAGTTCATAGGTAAGATATCCAAGGGAATCGGGCCAGAATCAGGCCTAAAACAGGTCGGGCCTGACTCGGGCCATTTTAAGGCCGGGCCTGACTCGTTTTTCAAATAATTCGGCCTAGCCCTGGCCCAAGCCTTAAGAGTTAGAGTCAGTCCGGGCCCAAAAAGGGCTGGGCCAGCCTGCGGGCTGCCCAGCCCTTTTGACATCTCTACGACATACCTAGAGTTGTCAAAAGGGCCGGGCAGCCTACGGGCTGGCCCGGCCTGGCCCTTTTTGGGCCCAGACTGGCCCTAACCCTTAGGGCTTGGGCCAGGGCCAGGCTGAATTTTTTGAGGAACAGGCCCGGGCCCGGCCCTAAAATGGCTCGGGTTTGGCCCGACCTGCCCGGTCCTCTTTTGGCCCGAAAAATGGCCCCCTTTTGGCCCTAAGGTTAGTCCTTTTTTGGCCTTACACACAGGCCCTCTTTTGGCCCAGTATTATTGTATACACACATTATTATATATAAGTGTGCGTGTTCAACGATAATCGAATGAGTAATGAATCTAAACATGAATTATGATGATCGTTCTTTCTTGGTGCAATAATCAAAGATATGTTTGATGTACCAAACCGACTAATTACATTACATATAAATTAGTATTGACACCGTGCGTAAAAAAATAACTGTTAAAATACATATAAAAGTTAATATTTATATTATTAAATAATCATAACAAAATAGATAGTAAAATAATAATATCATTTTGAATAACAAGTAAAAAAAATTAGGCCCGGCCCAAGCCAGGCCCTAAATGTTGGGCCTAGGGCCTGGGCTTGGACTGGGCCCGGATATCCCCCCATTCTGGCCTGGCCCGATTCGTTTGACAGCCCCTCTGGCCCGCCCCTAGGCCGGTTTTGCTAGAGGCCCGATGGGCTTGGGCCGGGCCGGCCCAAGCCCGACCCATTTGACACCTCTAGACATACCAAAACCACGTCTAATGACCAATGTACCAAACATCAAGTACTGTCCAATCTTAACTAGTGTCATTAAGTTAATCTACTAGAACCCAACCTCCATACAGAAATATTCCTAAGCTTTGTACCTCCATCCAAAAAGAAAACAAAAACTACGAACACAAATGAGGAGGTTTAAACCACAAACACATTAAACTAAATAGTTAACATAAGCCAACAAATTAATTCTAGAACCAGAACAATACATGTATATATATATATATATATATATATATATATATATATATATATATATATATATATTGTTAAAGGTACAAGCTAAGAATATCCGACTAATATTTACGAAACATATGAAGCAACGTCCCAATATTTTTTATATGTAGTAATGGGTGGTGTTCACGGATATTGCTTGTCCACAATAAATTAAACAACATAAATATATACAAAAAGGCAATAGTGAGAGAAAAAGAGCGCAAGTATACAACTCATTTTCCTGGGCGAGTTGTGTTGCCTCTTTAATTCAAATTATTAACTAGAATAGGAATACAGGTTATGTTTTAACACCAATATAGGACGATTACATTGAAAATTTAAAGGTTCAGGATAGGCAACTTGGAGAATTTATTTCAACAATAAAAATAGTTAACAAAAATCTCACTTTCTGGACTTAAAGCTCAATAAAGTGAAAGTTTTGGGCTTTCGTTGTCCTTCTCTTTTTTACTTAAGGTCTTTTAGGTGTCAGCTTTTTTTAATGACCATGACCTAGCATATTCTGAGTTTTTTCTCTAATTGATACATGTTTAAAACTAAATTATTAATTTAGTTTTTTTAAAAACTTATTTATCCTCATACCACACTTTTGAAAAACGTTGTTCGAAACCACGATTTCAAGGTAGAAATCGTTGTTTGAGAAATCGTGGTTTCAAACAGCGATTTCTACTTTAAAGTAGAAATAAAGTAGAAATTACTCTTTAACTTTGAAATCGTGATTTCAAACAGCGATTTCTAAAAGTGTAGTATGCAGGTAAATAAGTTTCAAAATGAAATATATTGGTAATTAAATTTTGAATATGTATTAATAAGGGTAAAAACTCAGCATATTCTAATTCAATGCTTCATCACTTTTTGGTTATCAATTTTTGTATCTATCTATCTATCTATATGTAGTATAAAACGAAAAAAAAGTAACCCTTGTTTTCCATGCCGGGAAAGTTCTCTGATGTGATGCTTTATAACGTCCAATATCAATTGACGTCTTTTGTCTTCTCTGTCGGGAAAAGTTGACTCGACGATCCTTCGAATATAAGCGTAGAACACGTCATCAAATGGTTATCGTCATCCACACAAACGAATAACCCCACAGGTGATGATATTATTAAGTTATCTCCATGTCGTGGCCACTTTACTTGATCATATCTGCGTATACGGTCCCAACTTCGCAGACCTCCATGCATCCCTTCAAAACTACTAAGTACAAATTTAGATGTTGCCACATCTAATTGCATTCACTCAAACTTGAAAACAACTTGCTACAAATCTCTCTGTTTCTATGTGTGTGTGTATACTAGCTGCCTATAAAAGTATGAATCTTGTAAATTATTTTATTCCGTTTTTGCCCTTCGTTAAATACTTCAATGACAATCTTACCTTTCCATAATTAGTTTCTTCGTAATACGTTTATTGAACATTACCAAGGAAAAGTCCACTAATAAGATGTAGGAGAACAAAACAATTTGAAAATTTTCCAGACCACAATGAATAATGTTGTGTTTTTTTTTTATGCAATTTACAAAGTTGACAAGGGTCAGTCATGTAAAGGCAATCATATATTATAGGAACTATCAGAAGTCTTGAATGGGACAAGAAAATTTGTAATATTATATTACAGTAAAACCAAACAGACAAAAAATTGGCCAAAGTAAAATTAGTTAAAATATATGGTGCCAAATATCACAACCGATTAAAAGTTGCGGACAAAAAAAAAGAGTTCAATCTTCGAAAACAGTTAAAGGAAAACAAAACGGGTACTAAAAAAAAACCAAACAGACAAAAAATTGGCCAAAGAAAAAAATTAAATTTAATTGAAATATATGGCGCCAAATATCACAATCTCGGTTCAAAAACTCTTCCCTTTTCTTTGGGTTGATACATTTCTCTACACTCTTCCCTTTCTTCTTCGGTTCATCCATTTCTCTCCATAAAATCATCTATCTTCATTCAATTATTGTAGAAATGTCCTCATGCATGTCTTTCGACCTACAGATTAATCCTCCAAAAAAACTTCTCAGTCAAATTCCCTCTGTTAAATACCTCAAATCGTCTTCCAAGCTTTGACTATAGACATTCACTGAACCTGGTAGAGAAGATTGAAGAGCATAAATTAGTCTTCTCAAATCCTTCATTCTCTTTGCTTTCTTCCAGTGTACTGCCGGCATTCTTTACCTACAATTTTTCCGTTCTTGCTGCAAAAATCCTATACTTGATTAAATACAAAAATTTCGTTAATAAAAGCATAAAACATATGAGAAACAAACTAACTAGGCTTTGGGATCAAAACCCCTAATCAAAATCAAGCGAAGGATCTGCAAAGGACAACAAAAAAGTTGTTACAACGCCTTAAGTCTATCCTTGCATTAACTAGAATTAGATAGCTCCTAAAACTAAACTATCTAGAGAGTTAGCATGCTAAGAAATTAATCTAAGTTAGACCCAAAACCAGCCAGCCACAACTAATCACACTTCCTTAATGCCAAACATCTATCAAACTCAAGTTCTATAGCTACACTATTGGTATCTGCATACTCCTATAGTGCCAAACATCAACTAAAATGATTGGGTGCAACCTAACTCTAATAGGCACTGTGTTGCAATGCCTTAGGTTTACCCTTGCATTAATTAACTAGAATTAGATAGCTCCTAACACTAAACTATCTAGAGACTTAGCATGCTAAGAAATTAATCTAAGTTAGACTCAAAACCAACCAGCCACAACCAACCACACGTCCTTAACACCAAACATTTGCCAAACTCAAGTTCCATAACTACACTATTGGTATCCGCATACTACTATAATACCAAACACCAACTAAATCGATTGGGTGCAACCTAATTCTAACAGACAATGTACTTTATCATAGGCCTGAACACTCGTACGTTTACCATATGCGTTTTCTATTTTCATTTTTATGATTTTTCGTATTCGGTTAGAAAATACGTTCCTGTACTTTTATCATTTTCACTAAAAAAAAATTTAGCTACTTTTTTTTTCTTTTCTTATATTGGGTTAAGTTTAGGTGAAAAAGCTGAAAACATATCGGAGGTGTTTTTTGCTTTTTCACTGTTTGAGTAATTTTACTCAAAACAAAAACAGAAAATGGCAAAAGTATACAAAAAAAAATCTTTTTTTATCATCATTACAAAAACACAGAAAATGAATATGGTAAACGTTAACGTAGGGGTTATTTCTCACACTTTAGACATCCAAGGTTTTGCCTCTCTCCTCTCTCTTTTTACCTTAAACAGATCTTCTACCGTACCAACTTCATCATTCATTCTTGTAGTGCATCTATAACTATACTACCTATAAAATTTGGAATATTGTTTATCATTTCTGAACGATTATATCCTTCTTTAATTACATCAATAACACTTTTACCCTTTCTTTATGACTCTCCCTTAAATTTGGTTGAAATTAAATGAACATTGGGTAAAAAAAATCTATTCTAAACATTGTGAAATGAAGTGAGATGAGAAAGGAAAAAAATAAAATCAAATACCTTTATTACTCCATTTTTAATTGGTTGAAATGAAATAAACATTGGATAATGAATTGGGTAATGAGAACTGTGATTTTTTTCCTTGAATTTTTGAGTTAGCAAACAAATAACCAATTGAAAATTTGAAAAATAAAATCAAAACAAAGAAACTAAAATACGTGAAAAATCAGTTAAGAAACAAAAAACTGTTGGACAAACAAAAATAGAAAAAAAAACAAAAAATAAGGTTAAATATGCATCGAAAAATGGGAAACAAATAAGGGTTAAATATGACATCAATTTTAATTGAAAATCTATTCAGCTATTGCAATTGAAGACCAGGTGCGTTGCATTTTATATTGATGAATGCAAAACACCCGGTCTTGAAAATTAAAAATTTTAAGTCTGTACCTTAAACTGATTTAACAAATTACAAAAACAAAGAAGTACATTCATTTTTTTAATTTTTCCATTTGCTTTTCTTTTCAGCAGCACCATCAAACATTTCTTTGATCCAAAAGCCTAGATAAAAGATTTTTAAACATTGAATTGATTACAATTGCGAACTCAAATATACATTTTTTTCTCTAAAACAAGTCGTAAAACAAATAAAACATAACTGAATTATATTATTTGATCCACAGAAAGCTAATGATATCACCTAAAAAATTACTTTCGACCACATGTACATGCAACACACGTACTTCATACTAGTGTGTGTGTGTGTGTGTGTTGTTAATTCATTTCTAGTTTACACGACAGATCTGTCTTTTTACGTAGTTCACCCCCCCCCCCCTAACACACATGTCACAGTGCCACACTTCTAAACATGGACAATCTATAATTTAGTCGCTCAAACTTATAAATTTGCCACATCTAACTGCATCCATTCAAACTCGATAACTAATTACTTCAAATGTCTCTATCTCTCTCTCACTCGCTCGCTCCCCTACCCCTATATTTGTTTGCATGTTAACCTTTTCAAAAAAAACATTATGTAATTTAGTCACTCAAATTTATGAGTTGCCACCATAGACAATGAAAATTTGTGCTGAGTCAATAATTTCAAAGTTTATTGATTGGTCAAATATTCAACGTTGCGGAAAAGACGGATTCAAAGTGCTAACTTGGAATCAGATAATATAGTTGGCTCAATCCAAAGTTGTTTAGAATAACTAGTCCAAATAAAATTATTTGTTCTAGCCCATGTGTGGTCTTGCTACCATAAACATCAAATAAGTCAATTTTTCCTAAAGGAAAGAATTTCTAAATTAAATGGAAATAAGGATCCATTAAATCGAGATATCCTAATTGAATTAAACGGGGACAAAATCTCTTTAATTACAAAGTCAAAGTTCAAATCATGGGCTTTTAAAAAATAAGCCTACCACCCTGCCTATAAATAAAGAGATTGAGGTAGAGAAGAAAGGGACTCAAGGTCTACGCAATCAAAGCCAACGCTCTGCCGAAACTCTATTGTCTCCTAGGCTGTACTTCAGTTAAAGAATAATACGCACTAAGTTTGTGCCATTCTTTAATCAAGTACTTCTGACACACTGAGTCCCTGCAAATAAGCCAGACCTGTACCGGAAACTTGGTGATAAGCACACTAATCTCGAGAATTATGCTCCACTTAGAGAATAATACGTACTAATTTAGTGTTGTTCTTCAATCAAGCATTCTCAACAACGAAGATTAATCTGTCTTTGATCCTAAATATCAAAGGAGATTCGCCTTCAATCTAGGTGACTCCACAAATCAAGAATTGCCACCTTGTTCGGGATAAAGTTTCGAAACTCTCGAGCAATTACCGATTCGATGATCTTTCAACTGTGAAGATTGAAGAAACCAAAATTTACATTTCAAGATTAAGTTATTTCAGTCCTTGGATCGTGATCGAACCAGAGATCGAATCAGAATATTTTACATTCGTTTTATGTAAAAATCATAGAGTGATGTAACCCTTTACTTTAAAAATTATTAAATCAAATTTTGTACATTATTTCTTGCCTCACAGTTTTAGATGCGGAATTTGTGTGTACAACCACATGTAAGTGCATTCATTCAAACTTGATATTTAACTACTACAAATCTCTCCCTCCCTCCCTCCCTCTCCCTCCCCCGCCCTCATCTATCTATTTGCATGTTAGCCTTTTCAAGGTTCACAATGCCGAACTTCTAATCAGGGGACAGTTTGCAATTTAGTCCTTCATTCGTTCTTTTTCCCGATCAGAAATTATGTATGTAGAAATGCTATCTATTTTACTTAAAGAGAACGTCTATTAGCCGATCAAATTAGCCCTCTACGCCTTGACAACTACATGCTAAATCCCAACACGAGTATGTAGTTTAACTGTTTAAGCCTTACAGAGATTTAAACCTGGTTTAAAGTACTCAACATGTCTCCTTCACTTGCTATTCTAGTCCTGTTGTAGTCAAAGGTCATTATTTGACTTCTAATATTAGCCGACCCAGACCCATATTCATAGATTAACAGGAAAAGGTGATAACATGCATTAACAAAACTCGATATGACAAAAACATGGCCTCCACACAACATAACTCTCTTTGAAGCATATGCCTATCCAAAGTACGTTTTTCTAAACAAAGTGAAGCATGACTGCAAATAGAGAGAAGCTAGTATGCTCAAAACACATTCTGGGCAGAGTTAGAAATGAAAGACCAAAATTTCTTGCTAGAATATACAACTGAAGTGTGGAGTATTCTTTGATTAATGCAACATAATCTCCAACTCAGTCATTTTATGACAAAATTACGTGAAAAATAGCACCCGAACCCCTGGTTCAAAACGTTACCACTCACGCAATTATTCGTATTTCTTGTTACAAAGTATAACAAGGACAAACAACGTATACACAAAGTTCGTTTTTCCCTTTAAAGGCTTTAGGGCTTGTTTTTCATTTCCTGTGGTGGGGTGAACCGCAAAATTCACTCAACTCCTCAAAACTTGTAAACAGAGGATGCCAGTTATTGGTAAACCTCCCATATTTTTTTGTAGAAAGAATGGAAAAGCATATAAAAGGTAAAATTTGCATTTATTTATGATTTTGTGTGGAGGGTAAAATAGATGTTTTTGTGTGGAGGGTTCGGGGGGGAGGGCGCAGCACAAAGGTTAATTTGCTTCTAAACTAATCAAAAATCTCATGGTAAAGCGTAGATAGTCCCATGGCATCAATATGGTTTGCGTAGAGGCTATGCAACCTTATTCACAAAGAATGCTTTATAAGTGCACCTCCTATAATTTGACTACATAATTATTTGGATCAAGAGCTCCTATGAGACAACATGGATATTCAAATCTTTGTCGGATACTATGGGAAAAATCTTTACAAAAAAAGGTCAAGAGCATAGATATGCTCTTGAATTCTATTGCATTGCTTACCACAAGGAGACGCAACAGTGCAAGTTGGCCCTTTCAAAGGGAAAGCACGAAGAAAAATCTTTCGACGATCATTCCCTTACAACCAAGGCTTTAGAAACAAAACTTTATTGAGGCCATGCTAACAAAGGAAGAATCAAAGAGTTTGCCAACTAAATTGAGGAAAAAGGAAATGCTAGTTAATGACTCAAGTGTTGGCTGTTCTTGGAGATTTGAAGCCTGATTAAGAACTCCGTGTGCAAAACGTTAGCCACCTCAGCCATTGACGAGGAATACAAAAACTTATCTAGAAATGGGGACACATAGTCAAGTTTAATAAGGGTGTTTTTCGATTGGAAGACATTTATATTATATATATACTACCTATAAAAGTACGAATGTTGTACATCATTTTTGGACAATTATGTCCTCCATTAATTACGTCAATAATACTCTTACTCTCCCTTTATGCCCTTCTAAATTTGGTTGAAATTGATGCCGAGGAAGTGGATTCGTACCTACGTGGAAGTGCCATAAAGGATACAGTCCCAGTCAGTTACCAAATATACAAAACGAGATATAGTGAGGGCGAAATAAGGACACTGAGCAAGGCTTCCCAAATAGGCCTTGAGGAATGATAGTGCTGTGGAGATGAAGGCTGAGATGAACAGGGCCCACAGTCGACAGTCCAAGTTAAGGTCCAACGTTACAGTCCACTGTTATGTTCAAAATTATTTTCAATGGTGTTTCTCTCTCTAGAGTTGAGAGCTCTTTCGTTCTAGAGTGAGAAAATGGTTTTCATGAAAATGAGAAGAGTTCTCCAAATGAATTTCAAATATAGGCAGCCTGTGTCATCAATTGCCACATGTCATCTTGTGGTAGTGACACGTCACCAGGGGTCCACAAATATATTGCTCCTTTTTTTAATTTGGTTGAAATGAAATAGACATAAGATAATGAATTAGTTAATGAAAACAGTGATTTTTCCCCCTCGCTTTTTTGGATTAGCAAACACTTAACCAATCAACCAATTGAAAAACAAACCTATATCTAGAGTTGTCAAACGGGCCGGGCGGCCCGTGGGCTGGCCCGGCCCGGCCCCGTCCATGAACAGTAGCGGCCCAGCACAAGCGGGCTTGGGGCCTGGGCCTGGACCAAGCCTTCAGATTCTGCGAAAAAGCCCGGCCCGGCCCAGCCCAGGTTTGGCCCGGCCCGAAGTCGGCCCGGGTCTGGCCCGGTTTTGGCCCCACCACTTGTTTGAATTTTTTGCTTTTCCCCCCTTTCTTCCACCCCTTTTCCAAAATTCCACTTTTACCCCCCCCAACAGCATTGTTATGTGTTAAGATTTTATTAATAAAGCTCACCAAGAAGAGTATGAAAATGTTTAACATATAATAAAAAATATAATGGCTAACAAATAAATATGTATATACATACATACATATATATGTATATTACTTATAATGAAATAAAATGATAAAGATTAGGTTCGTTAAATTGTGAATATTGCCTAGAGATGAAATTTAAAATTGAAGAACAAGAAAAAAAAAAAAGGGCCCGGGCCCGGCCCAAGCCTGACCCTAGATATTGGGCCTAGGGCCAGGGCCTGGACTGGGCCTAGGTTTGCCTTCGGCAGGCCCGGCCCGGCCCGGCCCGGTTGGCAGCCCCACTGGCCCGGCCCCAGCCCGGCCCCACAGCAGGCCCGATGGGCTTGGGCTGGGCCGGCCCAAGCCCGGCCCTTTGACAACTCTACCTATATCTATACTACCTATAAACACACGAATGTTATAAATCATTTTTAAATAATTATGTCCTCCGTTAATTACGTTAATAACATTCATACTCTCCTTTTATGACTTTCTTTTAAATTTGGTTGAAATTAAATGAACATCGGTAATGAACTTATATTTTTGGGTTCGCAAACAATTAACCAATTGAAAAACTAAAAAACAAAACAAAAACTGAAATACGTGAAAAATCAGTTAAAAAAATTGGTGGAAAACAAAAACAAAAATAAAAAAAACAAAAAGCAGGGCTAAATATGCATAAAAAAAAATGAAAAAAAGGGTTTAAATATGGCACCAATTTTATTTTATTTTTTTGGATAAAAATCCTTATATTTCATTTATGGCTAAAAACTATTTACATCCTTTACAACCAAAAATCATTTTGTACATATACTTGAAACATATCAAAATTGCGCTACTCTACTTCTTTTAGTATTCCCTGAATGTCCAACTGGCATGTTTTGCATAAATCCTTGTTCTTCTCTGTCCTTGGAGCTTTGTTCCAACTAGGAATTTTCTACTTCATCTGTTGTTGTATAACATATAAACATCCATGCACTGTAGCACATTGCTTCTCAAAAACCCTTGCATTCCTTTCCTTCCACAATCCATATACAGTGACGGCCACGCCAGCTTGCATCGTTTAGCTTTCAAGCTCTTCCCTCTAAATCTTCTACTTGTCTCTAGTAAAAATGCAGGTTGAGAGATCCAAACGTAATTCACATTGCAACCTGCTAAGTATTTCTTTCCGTAACTCCTACGCATATGGACACTATATAAACAGATGATCAATGGTCTCAGTGTCTTTATTACACGTGACACATATCCTCCTGAGTAATGCTCTAAGCCTTTAGTTTACTCTTTGTTCTTATCCTACCTTTGCAAAGGAGCCGTAGTAGGGGTGAGCATTTAAACCAATCCAACCGTAAAAACCGAACCAACCAATCCGTCTATTTTCAAATCGATCTAAAAATTAATCGGTTTGATTTTTTTCCCCAAACCGTACATTCAGTTCGGTCGATTCGGTTTGGATTTTTTTGAAATCGCATAAACCGAACTAACCGTATATATATAATAATATAGCATATCTATATTTTTACCTAATTCTAATTATTTTTTTTACTAACTCCAGTTATATAACCACTCATATAAAATGAGATAAATTCTAAATTTCTTAATGTAACACACATTTTTCATTCGCCGGCTACGTCTTACTAAGTGTTGATAATTATGATAAAAAATTTAATTTTTTTGGAGCTTATAAGTATGTATAAGTTATTAATTTTTTGGCCTAAATTGAAATCGAACCGTTCAATCCGTCCAATCAGCAAAAACTGAACCGTTCAATCACAGTTCGGTTTTTTTTTTCTCCAAACTGAGGTTGGTCGGTTCGGTTTGGTATTCAGCCTCCAAACCGAACCGTGCTCACCCCTGAGCCTAGAATCATAGCACACATTGGGATGTGACCTGTGAACTAAATTAATTTCCACCGGTGGACCTCAGTAGCATTAATTCTAATATCATTCCAGGCTGTCTTGATAGTAAACTCTTCCTTTGGGTGCAACTTCTGTACCACCCTATCTGGTTTTGCATGGTTAGGTCTAGGTGCATTTTTGGTAGCTGCTTCAATATTCCCAACTCATGTGACCTGATATTGGGTAATCTCCATGAGTTTAGATGTATAATATCACAAACCTTACCATTAATATTCAAGCCAGCATCATACAGTATTCTTGGTCCAAATCTGTTGAGAAGAATACCCCGAGACAGCCATCTGGACAACCAAGTATCTTTTCCATCGCCCATATTATAGCTGAAAAAAGGTCTAAAATTTTCTCTAATCTTCATAATTTTACACCAAGTCCATGATATCTCAACAAGGGGTTTAAATATGACACCAATTTGAACTGAAAATATGTTCAGTTATTGTAGTTGAAGGCTAGGTGCTTTACATTTCATCAATGCAAAGTAGCTATCTTGAAAATTATAAATCTTAAGTATATATCATAAACCAATTTAAGAGATTATAAAATTAGAGACGTAGACTCATTCTTTTAATTTCTTCAGTTGCTTTTCTTTTTAATGCCACACTCAAATATTTCTTCAATCCATAATCCTACAACATAGATTTCTAGACATTGTTGAACTGATTATAATTGCAAACATCAGATATACATTTTTTCTAAAACAAGTCACAAAAGAAATAAGAACATAACTGAATTATATGGAACTAATGAAATTATTTTGATAAAATTAATAACCCTGAGGTGCTTTGACATCTCTTTATCTGTAAATAATTCTTAAATTAATAATTATTTTTATTTAAAAAATAATTAATAATATCACCTCAAAAATTATTGCCAGTTAACCAAAAGCACCACGTCACTTCAAGTGAGGTTACCAAACTAAAAGTTGAAGCAGTTGCATTCAATTCATAAGGAAAAGCCCTTGATAAGATCGAAACTAATCTTTTACGACCCTTGAATCCCGTGGCAAGACGCAGAAACTTCGATCATTCTTGGTCCTTTCTTCCCTTCATTACCGACGGACGACGAAAACGAAACAGCGACAGAAACAGACCACCGTACTTTCTCCTGATCTCAAATCTCAAATTCAAACACAAAGCTCCCAGCTTGCACTATTCTCATCAGCAAAATCCTGCCGTCCGATTTGATGTCTCCACCGTCCTTGATATGACGCTGGCGTTGCTAGACTCCACACCTCCGGCACACACAAACCCTAACCGTAACGGTCAGATTTGTACCTCTTTCTCATTTAAACTTCCAACATTTCGTTCTGTGAATCAATCAAGGCCCATGAATTCGTCCAATTCGAGCTACGAACCATCTGGGTTCCGCAATTCGAGAGAAATGAGTGGTGGGTATGGGTTCAAGTCGCCGGCAGCTGGGTCGAATTCGGGCCTTTCCCGGCCGCGGTTTCAGAAAGTGCGAAAGCAGACGGTCTCGCACCGGCCGACCTCGACGCCCGCTTCAGAGAGGTTAAAACCTGATCTGGGTTTTGATTCTTTTAGAATCCCAGCTCAGAATTTGATGCCAATCGTTGACAACATGAGGAATTTGGAAATAGCAAGCGGTCCTACATTTGATGCCAATGTGAGCAGTGGGGAGAGGTCTAATAAGGGGGTTTTTGTTTTTGGGAGCGGCGATGTGAAGAGCGGTGCTGAAGATAGTGGGGTTTCTGGACTTCCAGATGAGATGAGGAAGTTGGGGATTGGCCGTCCGGATAATGCTGGTACAAATTACAAGACCCAGTTTGGTTTTGGTGAAAATGCGACTAGTGCATTTGCTAGCAGTAGTAGTGTGGCACACCAGCTTCCAAATGATATGAAGAAATTGAATGTCGAAGATCCTGTTGACATGAAAGGAGGTAATGTTTCCGGGATTAATGTGAAAGATAATTTTGCATTTGGGACCGGTGATCAGGGTGTACTTCCTGAGAAGATGAAGGGTTTGAACATCAGGGAATCTGGTAATAGCCATGGTGGTGGTGATAAAATAGGGGTTGACAAGAACAGCTTTGCTTCTGGTGGTTTTGATAGAAATGCAGCAACTAGCGTATTGGATGAAATGGAGAAGTTTAAAATTGGAAGTCTAGCCCAGGATACCCCCGGTCAAACGCAGGCGGGATTGCCTCATAGAGTTGTTGTGGATGGCATTTTTACCCAGAATGCGAGCCATACAAAGTTTCACGATGTTGATTATTCGATTCCAGTGGCGTCGAGCTTTCAGGCAGGAGCCCAGGGTAAAACTTTGAGTGATATTCAAGTACCTGCCAGTGATGGAAGAAATGATTCCACTGCGTCATCGTCTTCATTCGCATCTAGTGGCATCCATTTCCAACCAGTTTGGATTAGTACCAACGTGCCATCTATGGATGGACAGAAAAAGAACAGCGGATTTCTTTTTAATGATGAAATGAATGGTATAGGGTCACAGAACATGGAATTTAGAACACCAAACCCAAGAGGAAACCTATATTCTGTTTTTGATAGGAGATCGGAAGCAAAGAAGGAATCAGCTAAAGACACAAGGTTAAAGAAAAAGAAAGGGAAGTTGAGGAAACCCACCAAAGGTCATGTGAGGCTCGAGGATGATTTTGTTCTCGGAGAAAGAAGCTCACAAGAAAATCCCGACTCATTTGAATCATACTCCCCCATGGATGTTTCCCCATATCGTGAAACAGTTGCTGAGAACAGTTACTCAAGAGAAACTTCTGTGGCATCAGATGAGCCCTTCCATCTCGATGACAAGTATGCCTCAACTGATTCATGTCCAACAGTTGGCATAGATGCAAGATATGAAGATCTTGCTGCTGCCACACATAGATTGGATCTTAATGAAGGTGATTTCACGCCTGCTGAAACAAAAGTTGGAAGTTCTGAAAATTTTACGGATGTAGGTGTCAGCACCGTAGGCCCTTCAGAAGAGTCTGTTTCAGGGGCGGAGACCGAAAGTTTCAAGTCTGCAGCTGAACAATTAGACTATAGCACTGATACATTTGTCACGGCAGAGGATACTGAAGTAAATTCTAACTCAACAAACGATAAGCAAGAAAGTGATGGCAGTTCGAACTTCAGGTTCATGTCAAATTCGGAAGATATGGGCAGGAGTAGCTTTACATTTGGTGCATCTTCTTCTAATAAAGGTCAATTTTCAGCAGATACACGCCACCACAAGAAGAAAAATCGGCTGAAAGTTGGCCATAATGTTGATAATTATACTCCAAATGCAGAAGTTCCCTATGCATCAACGTCTTCACAGTTTTTTCCACTTTCTGGAACTTCTTCACTTCTGCCCTCTAGGCAAGGTGATGTATCTAAATTACTAAGCGGGAGTCGGGATAGGTCTGAAGTCAAGGAACGGGCGGTCAAGCAGGGAAGTGCATCTACTCCTGCTGCAAGCATTGCAGCTCAGGAAGCCTGTGAAAAGTGGCGATTGAGGTGTGGTTTACATATTACTAAGAGCATCTGGAAGTTTCTTTGCCTCGAATATTTCGCTGTTCAGCTTTTGATCTAGTAGGCTGAATCTTTTGTGTTTGCTTGAAGTGCTGATCTTGATTTTTTTTTTAGGGGAAACCAAGCTTATGCAATTGGGGATCTTCATAAAGCGGAGGAATATTACACACAGGGGGTGAAGTGTGTATCTCAAAGTGAGACATCAAGAAGCTGTCTTAGGGCTTTGATGTTGTGCTATAGCAACCGTGCAGCGACTCGGATGTCTCTTGGAAGAATGAGAGAAGCTTTAAAGGACTGTATGGAAGCTGTTGCATTTGATCCCAACTTTCTCCGAGTGCAAGTTCGCGCTGCAAAGTGAGGCTCTTCTTCTGTTAATGATCTTTTACACTTGGGTTTGCTTTGATTTAGCTCCGTGTAATTATGACACAGTAATAACAAGTTTTGTAGCCTGACTTTCCACTTTTCGATTGATCTTGCAGTGAAGGTTACATTAAGATCCTTACATTTCTTTGTCTTCTTACATCTCCGTTGTCTGAACTGCATGCTGAGTGCCTTCGCGTTTTATATTTGTGCATTCGCAATTGTTGGATTCTTTGTCTTTTTATATTTGCTGATTGTTTTAAGGTCACTATCTTCGACACTTTTATACCAGTTCAACTGTATTAACCAGATGTGATACTGTATAGTTGTAACAGAAATGTATTTACCTGACTTGTAGTTTTGTTAATCTTTCCAGTTGTTACCTTGCCCTAGGAGAAGTTGAAAATGCATCGGTACATTTCTTAAAGTGCTTACAATCAGGAAATGAGGCTTGTGTGGACCGAAAGCTTTTAGTAGAAGCCTCGGAGGGCTTAGAAAAGACACAGGTATAGTATTTAATTTCTATTTATCTGATCATCATTTATTCATTACTTTCCTGGTTTCCTTTTTCGATATCACATAATATCCTGGAGTGATAACTATTGTTGCACTATACCCACCTCAACACTTGTCCAACTAAATTTGGTGCAAATTTCGGTGATGCAGTACTGATTAGGTTGCAGAATGACATAAAGAGGTTAATCATTCATCTTTGAGATAAAAGTTCTAGTCATGCGGCCTTTATAGATACAAGCGGTTGTTAAGGTAGTGACAAGGGGTGTGCTTGGCTTTTTGGCCATGTGTTCAGAAACTCTCTTTACTGACATTGTATTATAGGTTCTTTCTTGTAATTGATTTTGACCCAACCAGCCCCTCATGAGATATATTAGAGACCTAATGGTCTATAAGAACTTGTTTCCCATGGTAACCCTGAGATGAGAAAAAATGTAAATAAGAGAAGTTGACTGAGTATTGTAGATTTTGACTTTCCATTGAAAGAATGAAGCTATAGAGATGTAATCTCTAGCGAATGTACTTGACTATTTGGCCTTTTATGGTCTTAGGAAGTGTAGGCACTTGAAACCCATAAATGAATGATTCCCTTTCGTCTCACAGTATGATCAGAAAGTGCCTCCCTGCTCTGATTGCTTCTTACGGCCTATAATCCTTTGTCATTGCAGGCCACCATATTTCACAGCGCATATTATGAAACTAATGTTAAATTTAGCTCTAGGTAGCATGGACACCGCGTCGAACACCGACACAGACCGGGACATCACAATTTCCAAAAAATAAAAATTTGGCACTGCATAACAACGCTGAATTTTTAATATATTTTTATTATATATATATATATATATATATATATATATGTTATTAGATATCAAATACATTTCACAATCTAAAATAGCAAACAATAATGAATGACCACCAAAACAAGGAATTAATGTCAATAAGGGAACCTGTTAAATTAATCACACAGAAATCAGAAAGTTCAAAAGGATCAATTTCATGTTTAAGTTCCTTCATATTCGAACAAGGTACAACTCATCCAAGAAATATTTATTTGGTCATTGTCAATACATGTCCAGGACAAAAAGTTGACTGAAACATCAAATATTCAACAAAGAAGTTGATTGAAAGTCTGAAACAAAACTGTTCCCTTTGACACGTATACACCACCTAAGAATTGAGAGAGAAGGAAAAAAGAAAGAAATGAGAGAGAAAGACATGGTTTCAAGTTGGATCTAAAGCTAGAAGTTGCTTCGGTAAAAAAGAAAAAAGAAAGAGACGACGGTAGAGAAAGAAGAAGGACATTTGTTGGTGGAATCCAGCGATGGCGGCGAGATCCTCAGCAACGGCGGCGAGATCCTCTGGCGACAATAGCAGTAGCCCTTGATGGCTTCATTCTCTACAGCAGACAGAAGCCGCGAGGGGAGAGAGAGAAAGAGGGTAATGGGTTGATGAGATTAGGGCACATGTAGTACTTTATTTCTAAAAGAGCCTTAAATATAGTAACTATTATAGAGTGACCCCTGAAATAAGTTCAAAAGATCTATTGGCTCCATGCGGTCCGGGGTGTCGCTAGGTTCTATGTTACATGGACTCTTCAAATTGCGTGAAATACCCATGTCGGACACTTGACACTTGCACATGAGTATGGGATATGTGTCCGACACATTTCGTAGGATATGCCACTAAGGACACTATCTTAAAGTGCTTCTTTTAATTCGTTATTGCCTTCAGATGAGATAACATTTCGATTAAAAGAATGTGCGTCGCAGAAACCACCATGTTACCTAAGGAATAACTAAAAACTAGTAATAAACAGAGCTATTTTGTTGTGTCCTCGTGTCTTGAGTTTTGAAAATTACGAGTCTAACACTTGGACACGTATTCGATTCGGACATTCGTACCGAGTCCGTGTAACATAGGCTAGGTCTAGGACACCATACCTCGACCGTGTGGTGCTTTCTAGATTTAGCATGTACGGTACGAACTAGCATAGAGTAAAGTCTTGTTAGAACAAATGCCTGCCATTCGATCCAAAGCACCCATGGGCTCGGGAGTGATTGCGAACCTTTCCTTGCTAAAGAACCCAAAATTTCTTTTTGGTTTTCTGGGCACATACAACCTGGGACAACTATATATATATATATATATATATATATATATATATATATATATATATATATATATATATATATATATATATATATATATATATATATATATATATATGGGAGCTGATCCATTGATAGCGCTAGCAAAATAGGAGAAGTTGCTAGCACGATCTGGCCGTCCACGCGCGATCTGTGGACGGTCCAGATTTTGTTTTTGCGTTTTTTTAAGTCCGTCCGCTACATAATGTAGCGGATAATTTTTTGACAAAAATACCCTCCAGTTACGTCCGCTACATTATGTGGCGGACAGAGGCGGTACTTTTTTTCTGACTCCTTTGTCAGATTAATTTTCTGACATGTCTGGTGTCCGCTTCATTATGTAGCGGACAATTTTTTGACATAAATAGCCTCCAACTCCGTCCGCTACATAATGTAGCGGACAGGACAGAGGCACACTTCTTTTTCTCTCCTGACATGTCTGACCTCATCTCCCCTCCTTTCTTCTTCTTTTTCTTCTCTCTCTCTCTCTCTCCATCCTCCTTACAGCAACGACAACGGCCCACAACACGGCCGAGCTCGACTCCGGCGTCGCCGCAGTAAAGGCCTTCGCCTCCTCCCCGAGCTTCGACCACCATAGCCAACGCTCCCATGAAGACGCGCCCCCGCCACGCGCCTGCTTCATGTAAAACTCCGCCATTGCCTAATTCTCTTCTCTTTCTCCTTTTTTTTGTTGAAAGGTTGAGTTATTGTGTTTGTATTGCTGCTCCGGCAGCTTCACAGTGACGGCGGTGGTTTTGTGGTGCATGGGCCTATGGAAAACTGTGTTGAGAGCACTGGTGGTTAGGCCGATTGGTGCTGGTGGTGCGCCGATTGGAGCTGGTGGTGCGCCGATTGCCTGGTAATGACGGTGATGGGACGGTATGGCACGGGTTGGACAGTCTCAGTGCCGTCAGAGAAAAGCTCGTCGGCCGGCGACGGTTTGAGTGCAAAATTGATGGCGACGGTTTGGACGATGGTGGTTAGGTGCGGCGACAGTTTAGCTGTGGTGATTGGGAGCATGGGCGATTGGATCGTGGTGGTGGGTTGATGGCAGTTTAATGGTGGGTGGGCAATAGCAGTTTGATTGGTTGTGGTGGTGGTGGCGGCGGCGGCGGCGACGGCGGCGACGGCGACGATCTGACAGTGGTGGTCGGTGACGGTGGTGTTGGGTATTGCATTGCACATTTTGCACTGGAGGGAAAAAGGCCAATTCTTGGAGCTGAGAGGAAAGAGAGAAAGCGAAGGAGACTGAGATGGAAAAGACAAATGCAGTACAGTTGTCTGCTACATAATGTAGCGGACATCAAACATGTCTGAAAATTAATCTGACAAAGGAGAGACAAAGAGTCAGAAAAAAGTACCGCCTCTGTCCGCTACATAATGTAGCGGACGGAGCTGGAGGGTATTTTTGTCAAAAAATTGTCCGCTACATTATGTAGCGAACGGACTTAAAAAAAATGCAAAAAAAAGATCTGGACCGTCCACAGATCGCGCGTGGACGACTAGATCGCGCTAGCAACTTAACCCAGTTTGCTAGCGCTCTCAACGGATCAGCTCCCTATATATATATATATATATATATATATATATATCATGCCAGGGCACTCTTTTGGTATCAGTGGGGCAGAGTTTTCCATTATTTTGGATCTATATTGAATGGAGTTTTTTAATGGTACAAGTGATTTGACACTAAGAGTTAATTCCCCTTTTTTCTCCCTGTGATCCCCCCTTTCCTTTTCCTGAACTATATCCCTTTATTTATGGTTCTGTCTTTTTCACATGCATATTTGTGTGTCCTTGTAAGAATTGATAGACTGAGATGAAGAATGGCTTATTTTTTGGAGACTATGTTGATAGGGGGAAATATATGGAGACTCGAGATATTGGGTTTAAGTAGTGATATACAAGAAAAGATCGGAGTAGATTTTGGTGAATAGTAGGTAACAAACGAGGCAACAAGGTTGTAAATGTTAAGGAGGAGGGTCTAATGATGGACATGAGATGTCTTCAGAGGGTGTTGCCTAAATGCTTGAGAATCTAGAAGATAACCTCCATGTTAACAAATGTGGTGGGGTCTGATAAGCCCAAAAAAGCAGTTATGTCCAAACAGAAGCTTATAAAGGGTTGCATGGTATGGAAATGAGGAGAATGACGAAAAGTATAGGTTATCTCAATAGAAGCAAATAAGGAACCAGGGAAGCTAGAAGCAGGGCTTGTGATGATTTTTAGGATATAATTAGGGACTTAACATGGTAAAGAATTGGTTTACAAGCTTGGCAGGTGAGAAAGAGATGAAAACTTGTATTCGGACCAGATAAAGTGCTTCAAAGAGACT
Organism: Escallonia herrerae; assembly: GCA_033070095.1. Classification (NCBI taxonomy): domain Eukaryota; kingdom Viridiplantae; phylum Streptophyta; class Magnoliopsida; order Escalloniales; family Escalloniaceae; genus Escallonia; species Escallonia herrerae. Next base: position 93,241 of record JAVXUP010000669.1, on the reverse strand, counting down.
TTTAATAAAAGAAGATAAGGTAATGGAGAAATGTTAGTTCAATTAGGTATTAAAATGTAATGTGGTCTTCTTGGAGATCCTTGGGTGATGGTAGCCAAATTTTCTGGCTATATTGTCCAACATAATTTTATTTAATGCGGACGACTAGTGAGTCAAGGACAAACACATTTCCTGTTTCTAAAGATTCTGTGGATATCGAGATCGGATTAACTCTAAGATTGTTTAGTTTAGAGTCATGCCATGAAGCTATGGAGGGACTAAATTAGCACAGTCCAAAAGAAAAAAGACTAAAGCATCCAAGAGTCAGTTTGGTTTGTTGCGGAGGAGCTCCCTCTGGAAGCGATCTTCCTGATTGGGCGAGTTCTGAAGAGGTCACGCAGAAGCGAACAGATCTCTATATGCTCTTTGTAGATTTGGTGCAGGCTACCAGGAAAAGTTTTATGACGGGTCTTTGAAATGAAAGGAGTGCACACAGATTATGTAGATCTATTGAAGTTTATGCATGATGGAGTAATAACTAGTGTCAGAGGCAATGACACTTCAAGCAAGAAGTAACTTTAAGAGCCTATCAATTTGTTCTATTCATGCATGAGCTTTTGCATACATACACGTGGAGCTGACATGGTCTATTTCCGGTTGCATGGTGGCAAACCTGCTCCTATCCTTCTTAGTTATTTCTTACCTAGCCAGATGGATTGAGATAAATGTTTCTCCGAGATATGAGCAGATTTGCTAAATTGGTGAAATGCTCTGGTATTGTGGTACTATTAGGTTTTCTACCATGTTAAGGGGAAAGGTTCAAAGCACGGACACGTCATATGGGTCTGGGTATAATATACGCCACCTACCAACACCCGGAGACCTCACCAAGACCGCCGGACAAGTGTTGGACACCTAAGAGAGTTGTCCGATTTTTTTAATTATTGAAAACAGTGCCAGACACTTCTTGAAGAAGTGTCAATACGGATGGGCCAAAATGTAATATTTAACACGTATTTGGGGGTTAATGTGTAATATTTGGAAAATCTGGGCCTTGTTTAGAAACTAGATTTTAAGCCAAACTCTAAAATTAGATCGATAAACCTTTCTCCATTTCTATGTGTGCTGCTGTGTCTGCCTAACCAAGAGGTGTCAATTTCGAAGGAGACGGAGTATTGGGCATCTCGCCGGAGGATACATTGATTTCAATTGAGCCCTTGATCAATCGATAAAACCAAAAGTTATTTGACTTATTTCCCGGTTTTCGTTTTCCGTGTTTGCATCATTTGGTAAGACTTTGTAAGACTGAAGTACTTTGTATAAGTTACATTAATCCTAATGAACATATGCATATATGTCCGGAATATGTTTTTTCAAAAATTGCGGTGTTTGGTGTCCTGTGTCCCATATCCTAGTCAGTGTCGGTGCCAGAAGCGGTGTCCATGTCCGGTGCTACCTATGGGTTGACGCATGGTGCATAATGTTGGGCCCTTCAAGAATCAAAACACACTAAGGTTTGTGAACTAAATGTAAGTGCTAAGCTGGGTGAGTGGCTACACAATGAAGGATAGCTCAAGAGATGATGATATTTGCAAAGGGTACTGTAGAAGTATTGGAATTCTTAGGTTGCCAGTGAACAGGAGATGCTATCCTTGGACCTATTATATATTCATGGAGGCTTTGCCAAAATGTTAGCTTGTCGGTGAACAGAGATGCTATTCTTGGTCATCATTTTGTAAGCTGTCCTTCCATGTGCCCCAAGGAAGAATAGCTTCAGAAAGGATGATAGATCATGAACAGTACTTTCAGTAGTCCCCGATCTCTCCTGCAATAATAGGTGTGGTTTTATATATTAGCATGTTGTTCTGTATGTGGTATTTACCTTGCACAAAGAACGAGTTCAAAAGAATTAAGAGTTTTGCACTTTGAAAAATCATGCAGCATAGCGGTCTCTTAAACTTGTTATTGTAGTCATATTGACTATATAAGGTATCTTCTGCGGCATCTCATTGGTTTTAGGCTTATATTACTCAATAGATCTGAAGGAATGAATTACTTAGTGGGCCTGTCGACTAGTAATTGGGGAGAGATTATAATTACCTTTACGTGGATAAAACATTGCTTATTCTTCAAATGCATTAAAAGAGTACATTTTAGGAAGTGTTACTGCTATTGATACCGTAATTAATGACCGGACCGGTGCATTACGGAGGTTGATGTGGATGTTTGTTTATTTTCTTCCTGCCAGATGCTTTAAAGATGTTGATACCATGATACTACAACTTTTCTATTGTCGTTTATCTCAGAAAGTTTTGGAGTACCTGAAGCAGTCTGCTGAGCTTTTGGAACGACAAACATGCAGCGACGCAGAGTGCGCTTTGGAAGTAATCGATAAGGCTTTGATAATAAGCTCTTGCTCAGAAAAATTACGTGAAATGAAGGCAGATGCTCTACTTATGGTTGGTGCTTCTATGACTTGATGTTCGGAAATATCTGAGAGAAGTATATGCCAAGTATTGGAAGTTCATAATCCAGAATTTGATTAAAGTTGTCTCTTTTTACAGCTACGGAAGTATGAGCAGGTGATTCAGCTGTGTTCACAGAGTCTTCACTCTGCCGAGACGAGCTCGCTGACAGTAGGCGTTGATAGCCAGCCAACAGTTCTGGACGATTCCGACCTACAAAAAAGCCTTTCTTTCAGGAGGTGGTGCCTAATAGTGAAAGCTTACTTTAATTTAGGGAGGCTCGAGGATGCTCTTGAATTTCTGAAGAAGCAAGAAGTGTCTGTGCTTATTATGGAAAGGTACTAAATATATCAAACTTCTTTCATTAGTAATCGGGTAATTTTGATCTTGTTCTTGTTCATGTTCAAGCGACTTCATGTTCCCGATGATGAATTGACTTACCAGGAATGGAAGCAAGACTCTAGAATCAGTGATACCTTTAGCTGGCACTATTCGTGAGCTCTTACGTTTTAAGGTGAGTTTATTTTGTGCTTCAGCCCTTTCTTTGATTCAACAAAGACTTGAAGATGACGCAAGTTTTCCTTATGTAATGGGACATGCACAAGCTCGCACCATGACAATGGGGCACTTTTAGTGTTTTTGATGAAAAATTTTAAAGTACTAGGAACTTTAGAATTCCTTCATTTTGACATTCTTGCATTTTGAAATCTCAGAATTTGCAAAATTTAATGTTTGGCAATTTTTGCAGATAATTGGTTATGAAATAAATGAATTATAGATAAATTGGTAAACAAAAAATGAAAAATAGATGGCTGGGATTAAAAATGAAGGGGAGAGAGAGTGATGAAAGGTTGGAAAAGTAGAAAGACATTTGACACAGAGAAAGGCTTGAATTGTGAAGAGTAGTTCTCCCGTGGATTTGACAAAAACTAGTCTGAGTGGTTATTTCAACTGGGGATTTTGGCCCTCCAAATCCCTTCTAGAATTTTGACAAATTTGGATTACATTCAAGGTTGTTTCAAATCCTCAGCCAAATTAAATCCCTAGTTGAAATGCCTCATCCAAACACCCTCTTACTCCACCTTATCTAGTGAATGCATCTGAAAATTTTGTAGCTATTAATTCCTCCAGCCCTTTACAGGATACCTCCATTCCTTAATTCTTACTTTCCCATCAAGGTACCACTGTCTAAAGATAATTTAAGATAACATGAATTCTCATATTTCCCCATTGTAAATCAAGGCAATAAAGAATGATAGAAGTATTGCCTAAAAAATAAATAATAATTATAAAACAAGAACTGTTGATAAACTTTCAGACACAGTCTGATTAGTTCACATCAATCCTTACATTGGGCAATAGCTTCACCATTCACAAGTGGAAATGTTTCCAAGGATCTCCAAATCATTGAGATCTCTTTGCTCTTGGACATCAATTTTTAGGATTGCTATCTGGTTGCGTTGTCAAATTTCTAGAATGTTTGGTCTAAAGCTGAGAAGTTTTGGTGGTCTCTGTCCTTTTCTTTTCCCTTTGATATATTTCCTGTGGAAACTGGCCCCAGCTACCAAAAAGAAAAAAGGAAGGGAAAAAACACATGCATATAAGTGCTAAAAATTGCATTGGTTAAGCATTGCCCTAGAATACTGAGAATTCAAGAGAAACAATATCATTAGATAGGTGGTGGAAGTGCAGTGATGTATGCAGCTGAGGCATCCTAACATATAGACTTGAACTTGTTTAGGCTCATGGAAGGGTACTCGAATTTTGTGGTACGGTGTGATACAAATATTTTATGGTCAAGAAAATGTTACACTGAAATAAAAGCTTGATGCACAACACAAGTACGATCGGTGAGATATATTGTGCTAGGGCCAACAGTCCTTCAATTTACTAAGAACACATATATTGGAATCAACCAGTCTAAAAGAATGAAACCTTATTCGTGATAAGATGATCTGCTCCAAGAGTTTACAACCTTTACATAGCCAACATAATAATAGTTGTTGGTGAACAATGAATTGACAAAATTTAAGTCGAGAATACTCTGATTGCAGACATAACTTAAACTATAATAAACTCCTAAACTAGTCGAGTACATAAAACAACTCTAAAGTGGTGTGATACTACTATAAAATGCTAAATATAGACAGTTATAGTGCTAGAACTTAAAACTGCCCCTAAATGCTTTAATGAGGTTGGGCTAAACTGGATGGCCTAAAACGCGAGAGACCTCGTTGACGAAGTCCTTTTGAGTACACATGGCGCCAAGAACTCTTCACCTAAAGTAGCAGGGACACAGACCCCATGCGTGAATCTCGCACCGACAGGGACACCAGACATGGCAATTTCAAGAAATTCTATGTTTTGGATGCTGCAGTACACTGCTATATTATAGATCTCTTTTCCTATATAACATAACCTCAATCAATTTATTGCAATCAGATGTTACACATTGTTATTGCTGAAATGCGTAAGAAAGGACAAGTCATTGAAGAAGCATGGTAAAAGTAGCAGAGGAAGAAAGAAGTAGAAGAAATAAGAAAGAACAAAGAATTAGCAGCAGGAAAAGGAAGAATTATCAGAAAGAAGAAGAAGCAGAAAAAGATAGAAGTAGAAGAGAGGAAAAAGAAGAAAGTAAAAGAATTATTGCCCCATACGCGTCCGACATCTTCCCAGAGGTGTCTGATACATGCACAAAAACTAAAAAGTGATACAATGTTGTCGGACACCATATCTTGCATGTGTTTGGAGGTGTCTGAAAGGTGTCCTGGTAAGTGTCAAACACCGACACCTTGGTTGTAGGAGGTGTCATTGCTTCATCGCTCTTTATGGATCTACAGTTATGACTTGAACAGTGAAAGCAGGGTTCTGGGATCACCTTTCTACGTTATGATAATCTAAATGCTCCAGATAGTTGATAGACTGTTGTTGTACATCAATACTTGACTTAAAAATTGTAAGAATATGTAAGCAACAAGGTCTCTCTGTCTCTTGGGTAACATTTGACAAAAGGATATTTCAGAAGTACCCTTCTACATTCAGACAAGTTATCTAAGATCATTGCTTCTATCCTCCTTTATTTCAGCATGACTCATTCGAAGGAAGAATGAGGGTTCATGTTTTAGGAATGAGCTAACTTAACTATTATCCATTCATATATATGAACGCATATGTTACTACAGCCAATCTGCATTGCGACCTGGAGGTCACACATAAATGCGAAGTCAGAGTCTTCATAAATCTGTCGCAACTTGGTTTAAACTTCTTGTCGAAAAGTTCATCGTTCTCTTGGTGGCTCAATTTCCTGATTTACTCTTCAAGTGGAGAAGGGGCTATTCTCATGGTATGTTTCTTTTGTTTTCCTGAAACATCTGTTGTTTCTATCTCCAGCGTGCAGGAAATGAAGCATTTAAGTCAGGAAAGCATTTAGAAGCTGTTGAATATTACACTGCTGCTTTATCATGCAATGTGGAGTCACGTCCTTTTGCAGCAATTTGCTTTTGCAACCGTGCTGCTGCATACCGAGCTATGGGCCAAATCACAGATGCAATTGCAGATTGCAGCCTCGCTATAGCACTTGATGGGAATTATGTGAAGGTAATTAAAGTTTCTAGAAAGAACTTCTTGTGTTTTCTGGATATGCAAGAGAAATTGCATTTTCATATTGTGCACACACAAGTTCGGTGTTTCTTTTGCATTTATTATATTGTCAAAAATTTAAAACAACACGGATCCTCTAAAGCAAAAAGGGTGGCTGTTCAGCCTCTGTTGGTTTTCGTCTTAGAATACTGCAATATTTTCTCAGCCTTGAACGCATTGCAAATTGCATCCTAATGACGCACTGATGGAGGCCCTAAGTTTTTTAAACAAGATAGAGGTCTCATCATTGAGTAGGTAGACATGATTTGTTCCTTCTCGAGAGGATCTTCTTCTTATGGCCTGTCTTGAAAACGACAGCCTGTCGTTTTCAAAAAGACCTTTCTATAGAAGCGGCATACATAGAAACGAAAAAAAAGAGCAGAAAAGAATGAGTATTGTTATAGACAATCCTATCAATTTTGAGGGGGTCTTCATCCTCGCGGCTGCTTTATGGAACTTTCATCTGTTCTTTCTCTTCACAGCTCTCACTTTACTTGAACTGAGTGATCTGCTTGGAAGAGAACAACCACTTTGTGGTTTCCCTGAACGATATCAGATAAATGAAATTACTCCCAAGTTTGTGGTTTCCATAAACTATACCAGTTTGCGATTTCCACAAATGATATCAGGTGGTGAAATGGAATTGATGAGCTTTTCTTCCAAAAATAATACGAAATACTGAAACAATTGGCATTACATATTTATTCATATTTGATGGAATTCTTTTTATATGCATACCATAACTTTATGCTATTACTCCGTTCAATTTGTTAATGGCGGGATCGTGGCAAATTTCAGTGACTCTGTTCCAAGTTTTATTGTTTATTTTGGATCGGTTGTTGGTAGAAATGCTTAATTATCTGATAGAAGGCGTTTGGCACCATTACAAAAGTAGGGAGAAAAATGGACTGAGAAGGTTAATTTCTTGCTTTCTTCTCCTTTTCGGGAGAGAAAAATGTACCTCGACAGAATCAAGGTTAGTTTTTGGCATTTTGCCAAGAGAGTAATTTCAAGTTTCCACTGATTTTTTTTGGTGTTGTTAGTTAACTTTTCTCTAATTGCTAAAAGTAAATGAAGAAAACTATGTGGTAAATTATTTTTATGTTATTTTAGTATCTGGTATATGGTATGTTTTCTTTAGAGAGAGTTGTGTTAAATGACTTTCTTAACCAATTTAAAATATATTTGTTTCTGTGACCTTTTAATGCGGTCCACAAAAGGATCAAGGAATTGCCATCTGAAAGCAAATGAAAATTAGCTCGACTTCAAGACACAGCTGAATTGAGAAATCAGAATTAATTGAAATTTCCTGGTCAGTTTTTTTAGTTCATTTAGTTGTAAAGTATTTCTGGTAACTGTTAGTTATGTTTTCTGATGTCCAAGGGTCTCTAGGAATGATTCCGAGAGTTTTTTCCTTCTCCATCCTAGGTGTGATGCCTAGGATCTATAAGAGTAATTCCCAGAGCTATGTTCTTCTCTTTACTGTTCTTTTTCTGCACTTAAATTCCAAAACCCAGATCTGAAATTCACTTCACCATGCCGTCCTGCGTCACCCTTTTATAAGAAGAACATCTTACTTCGCTAAGGCGTGCGCCTCATATCACTCCCCAGGCATTTGGAGACCCTAGCTACTGCAGACTTGTAGGTGACAAGATAAGAGAGATTGATTGAGAATTAAGAGACTGTAGAAGAGAGAGAAACCCCAGGATAATAATTTGATACATGAACTTGATCATTCTTAAACATGGTCCAAGGTTCTGTGATAGGACGAAGCAAAAACGAAAAACGAAAAACACAAATAAAGGATATCCTGATTATGGGATTTGTCAATTAAAGATTCAAATCCCTACAACTCCTAAATCAAAAGATTCAAATCTTGATTTATTTTCTAAACTAAAGTTACAGAATTAAAAGACTAAATATGTTAATCCTCGACTGGGACCGGGATTGCGTCCACTCCAAGCAAAGGTACATTTGGACTTCGATGCTTGCCATTAGCCCCCTAAGAGCGCCTTTGCCTTTAACAACTATGTGAGTGACCAACACATTCTTGATGCATTCTGAAACATTTATAAAGAGGTTACGTTCCTCAGCTCTATGGCTTTTAAGAGATAGAGTTATCTTTATGTTGTTATTTGTAGGATTTTGTTTTTGTGACTCAAAATAGTCCTCTGCCCTATTTTCTGGTCCCTCCTGAGTTAACCATCCGATGCTTTCCATGGGCGCTGATTTTTCTGCTTACTCATATAGGCTGTGAAGAAAAGATGAATACTGTGTAAGAGTAATTAGTTAAATATTTTTATGCAAAAAGTACTATATCAACGTGTTGCATCTGTGCAATTTAGTAATAAATCTTATTTCATGAATTGACTCTGAGCTTTTCAAATGGATACCACCTAGAGTTATGGTTACTTTGTTGTGTCGTGTGCATACCGTTGTTTCTTTTCTTTTTATTTTTTTTTTAAATTGTGGTTGTATACTTTCAGGCAGTGTCTAGACGAGCTACCTTGTTTGAGATGATTAGAGATTATGGACAAGCAACAAGAGATCTTGAGCGAGTTGTTTTTCTTCTCACAAAGCAAGTGGAGGAAAAAGGAAGTCAGTCTAGAGCATCTGATAAACTGAACTGTGTGAATGAGCTAAGAGAAGTGCAACTACGACTTTCTGTAATGGAAGAAGAAGCAAGAAAAGAAATCCCGTTAAATATGTACCTCATTTTGTAAGTTAATCACTCAACTTGCAATATCAGAAGTTCAAAGTCTGTTAGCTCTTCTGTGATACTTAATTACCTAGACCCCTAAGTAGCTAGTAGTTTGGATAAGTATCTTTTTGTTGGTACTCCTAAGTAGGTGAAACCGAAGTACCAATGGAAACAGAAGCAGCTAATGCTAGGAAAGAACACCCTGTATTGCCTCGGGATAATTTGGGGAAACAGTTTTCTTATTCATAGAATTCTGTGACAAGTGTTGACTTGTGAGTATTATCAAGGCTGCATTATCCTTCTTATCAATATCTAATTCTTGGGAATGATCACGAAAGATTCAGCATATCTGTTTTTGTTATTTGGCACAGTTCAAAATTGTAGAATCTGCCCTGTTCATCATTGTTCTGTTATTTTGGAAGCTGTATTAGAAAACAATGGTCTCAATAATATAATGTTTGCAATATTAGGGGAGTTGAACCATCTGCTGCTGCATCCGAAATCAAGAAGGCGTATCGTAAAGCAGCACTGAAGCATCACCCCGACAAGGTTCTTCAGCTTTTAAAGTTTCTTATTATTGTAACTTGGCTATTATCTTTCCCTTTTTCTAAAGCAGGAACTTTCCTTTAATGATGTAGGCTGGTCAATCTTTGGTTAAAAGTGAGAATGGAGATGAGGGGCTTTGGAAGGACATAGCAGAAGAAGTCCAAAAAGAGACTGACAGACTTTTCAAAATGATTGGAGAGGCATACACAATACTTTCAGACTCTAGCAAGGTCTCTCTCTCTCTCTCTCATGCTTTGAAGGGTGTAAAACTAACTTTTGAGAGTGTGACTCCGATTTCTTTCATCATCTAACACAAGCACCAAACTTCTTGAGAAAATTTTTACTTGGTATTATTGCAAGCTAAGCCCATTACACAGTTTCTGCAGGTATATTGTCTAGGGAGGTTGCAGGTATACACATCCTAACCCTGCTAGGCCAGAGAGACTGTTTTAGCGATTCGAACCCGTGATCTTCAGTCACAATGTAGCAATCTTATCATTGCAACCAGTAGAAAACAAATGTCTCTGGTATCAGTCATTTCGACAAGCAGGTGCTGATAGTGCCTTCTGTGTTTTGAACAATAGTGTCGATCTCCCAAATGCTGAAAAACCTTGTAATAGAGCCTTAAAACAGCAGGAGGGTTAATGCACCGGATTCTCCTATCCCAGTCACACTTGGGCCCTGGAGCCTTGCTCCCTCTCCCGCCCCGCCCCGCCCCACCCCTAATTATACTAGTGAAGCTGCCCGCTCCAAAACCTCGCACCTGCTCCTGCTTCGGCGACACTTCGTGCAGCTAAGTAATGCACACTTAAAACGTCTATATTCCACGCCATCAATTATACAGGGCTATAATTAATTCCCCGTGTATCTTGCCTCGATAATCGCTAGATAAGCTCATTGCTGGTTAGGTGTATAACACAGAGGTACTCTCATAGATGTTTGCTTCTGGAAGATGATAGACTTTTGAAGCTTTGACTGATGGCAAGACTTTAAAGCATTCCATATTCTTTCTCTGTCCAACTCGATGCATGTAATTATGTTGTGATTTCCTTTCTTCGTATTTACTTTTTGCTCCCTAATTATGATTTGGGTAAATTTAGTCAACCACATACTAAGCTGCTCCCTTCAGGGTTTGTATTTGATAGTTTAGGCCTAGTGAGTTGCAATGTCCTGTTGGTCAGGGGTGAAGAGGATGAGCTCTGAGAGACTGTTTTAGAAAGCAGATGCTCGGGGGTTTTACTGGATACTCACTGGCCTTATAATTTCATTTTTTAGCACTAGTTTGCACCATCATAGTCTTTGACTAAGTCAACGTAGTTGGTAGACTATTTTTTTCAGAAAGCCCTGGGTGCAACTTTTCAGATGATTTTTCAAATTTATGATATCCCATAAGGCTATCAGTGAATGAAAATGGGGTTAGAGAGAGATGGAGAGGTTACTTTGTTAAGTTGTTTAACGTAAAAACTGAAGGTCGTTTAGGAGAACTTGATGACTCATTTGACGATACTAATCAGAGATTTGTTCTTTGCATTAAAAGATTTGAACTAAGAAGCCTTAAAAAGGATGAATATAGGGAAGGCTATTGGACAGACGGTATTCCTATTGAGGTTTGTAGAAGCTTGGGTGATGTGGGGCATAGATTGGTTGACTAAGTTGTTTAACAACGGTTTTAAATTCCAAGGAACTTCCCGAGGAAGTGGAGGAAAAGCACTTTGAGACATATATATACGTATAAAAGAGATATCCAAAGTTGCAACGGCTCTAGATGTATCAAGCTCATGAGTTACACTAAGAAGCTTTGGATTAAAACTGGAGAAGACTGGAGACTAAAATATCTAGGAATCAATTTGGTTTGCCTGGGAGGTCCACCATGGAAGCTTTGTTCTTGATTACGCAGTTGATCGGGAAATGCAGAGAAAAGAGAATGTATCTTCACATTTTTTTCAAAATTTGGAGAAAATATACTCTTAGGTAGTGTTTCACAGTTTTTGTTTTCAGTTTTTTGTTCAGTTTCGTAAACTGAAGAAAAAAATTGACGTTTGGTGGACAGTTTTGGTTTTTTTTTTCCCCGTCAGTTTTTTACACTAGTTGTCAACTTATTTAGATATCTTAAAACAATGATGCACGAGAGGGGGACTCGCAAGGATGTTGCCCCTAGGATGAAGAGCAGGTTGGGTAAAGTTGAGCTCTGCATCTGGGGTGTTGTGTTATGCAACATTCTTTTCAAGCTAGGTAGCACAGACACGGTGTCGGACACGGACACCGACGGGGACACCGGACACCGCAATTTCCGAAAAATTGGATTCAGGATACCGCTATTTTTTTAATATTTTTATTTTATATATAATAATAATAATAATAATAATAATAAGTATCAAATACATTCCATAATCTAAAATAACAAATAATAATGAAAAACTACCAAAACAAGGAGTTCAAATACAAGTCATACTTAAACGTTAAATCTAACATAATAGGAAATAACTGAAATAAGTAATAAACTAATAATAATTAATAAATATACAAGTAACTAATAATAAATATACACTACACAAGCATTGCATTCTGAAATTAAGTAGAAAAAATAACTAAGTCAACAAAAAAAAAGAGAAAGGTTCCCTCTGAAACGACTCTTGAGGAGGGAGAGAAAAAAAATAAAAAAAGACTTGCAAGTTGCAAACGACTCTTGACTCTTTGAGTCTTGACAGGGAGAAAAAAAAAAGGAGTGAGAGTCAGAAATGACTTCGAACACAAAGTCAAAAAGGAAAGGACCTGACCTGAGTCAGCGACGGCGGCGAGGACCTCCGGCGACGATGAAGTGAGGTCCGGCGATGGCGAAGGCGTGTCGCAGCAGCTGCTTCGGTCTTCGCGATGGCGACTGGATCTGTCGGTGTCGGCATTGGAATGCTTGGCTACCAGCTCCGACGACAGCTACAAGTCGGTAATGCTCCGAATGGCTTCCGTAAGGTGAGTGAAGATGGTTCCCTTCTCAGATAGGTGACGGCCGTAAGGTGAGTTCAGATCAGATTAGGGCACAATTATATTTATTACAGATTGACCCCAAAATTAGTTCCAAAAATTCCAAAGTAACCCCAAACTGTTCGACACTGCAGATTCCCGTGTCCGACACGCGACGAAGTGTCCGACACGGTGTCGGAAAATTTAAAAAAAAAATAAAAAATTCTGACACCGACATTGGCGGTGTCCGGAGGGTGTCGGGGTGTCCATCCATTTAGGACACCATACCTCCATCTAGGAGAAGTGTCCGTGCTTCCCAGTTTTCAAGCCAAAGAAAGAATTTTACAGGGCCCTAGCAAGATCAGCAATTTCGTATTTTTCATATTTTTGGCAATTAAAATATAGTAGACATATAAGATGAGTACAGCCGGCATGATTGCTTAGGTGGATGTTGCGCCCAAATAATGACAGATGGAACAAAAAATGAGGATATCCTTTACGATGAAGGGGGGCGCCAATTCAGGAAACGATGACGGAGCATCACTTGAGATGGTTGGTCACATCCAGCGTAGGACTTTAGATGCCTCTGAAGAATTGCTTTGTGCCAAGTTCAAGAGGTAAGACGAGGTAGGGGTAGAATAAAGTTAACTTGAGGAGAAGCAGCGAGAAAAGTGTTGATTTCTAGGAACTAATGAGAGTGCATGTGCTTTCATCGGGGGGAATGCATGAATAGGATTAACCTAGCTGGCCCCAAACTAGTATGGCAGAAAGGCTTAGATAATGATGAAATCCAACAGGGTAAAACCAACTGTACCATCATACCCAAAACTAATATGGCTTTTTTGTCAATGCTGTTTGTTCTGTGATAAGCAGGTGTAAACCAACTATACCATCATGTATCTAATCCGTTAAAAGTTCCTCTCTCTTCGAGCTTCAATCTCAACTTGGTCGACTTCTATCCATATGCAGCGAGCACGATATGATCAAGAAGAAGAGAGGAGAAATGGGCATAACAGAGGCAATGTAAGCAGCACATCAAGAACGCAGGCAGATGCCCAAAATTATCCATTTGAGAGAAGCAGCAGCAGGCGACAGCGGCAAGATTGGAGTTCATATGGGAACTTCCAGCCTAGAGGATCAGAAAGAACTCGATCAGGTAGGTACGTGTGACGACTGTTGGCAGAGTTTGTGATACGAATCAGGAGATCCATAACAGTTGTAGTGCGGATGATGAGTTCCTGCTGAAGTTAAGACTTAAGGTAGCTTCTGTTGTAGAGAATCAGAAATTGCAGGCCAACTCCAACCATTCCAGGAAACAGCTCGCACACGGGTGGATGAAGGTCTTTAACTCGCTGAGAGGCAGATTGGGTACATGGTATTTTAAGGAGTGGGGGATCAGGTTCTTTCATGAAATGAGGGCTTTGACCATAGTTTGTGGACACCATACATACGAGTGTTTGATTGCTTTGTGTGTGCTTGCGTGGAAAGAGAGAGCTCCGTCTTTGTTTGTAGCAGCAGCATGTACAAATTCACCATGCAATCGAGGAAGAAAGATTGACGGTTATCGACAGCTGGCTACTTGACGGTGACAATGGGGAATGAAGATTCGTCGACGAGCCGTGCAGCTTTTGTTTTGCTACAGGTTCTGCATTTTATTGTACAGCACCATTTTTATATTTGTCAAAGTAGACAAAGGGAGCAAGAAAAAGCAAGAAAGAAGAGGTTCGTAAAAAAGGGTTTTTTTGGTTCTGTACATGCCATCTACTGCAAGACTTTGCTTGATTTTACTTTGGCTTCGTGTTGAAATTTTGTGCCATGGCTGACAAGTTCCGAGTTACTCCAAAATTTGCGGATTAGCATGAGATTGAATATCTCATCGCTAGAAGCTAACTATCGTATTTGAATTGGTTTTTATTTATTTATGTTTCGTAACAATTCCTGTCAACCCGCCAACATAAACTGCTCACAGATGTACCCAAGATTTTTTATGGTGGCATTGATAATGATCTCCAAAAATGCTTCCTAAATTGCATATTGGTTGACGGAGAGGTTTGACCTCAGTCCGAATACTTATAAGTTCATGTTAGCGTTGAGGCGTCGATCCAATCTGATGGGTTCAATGTGATTGCTCGAGGCTTTGTTATGGTGATAATAATGATGGCGACTGGGGGAACGGCATGTGAGGATTTCGGTTCTGATCTATTGGTGACGATGGAGGTGATGTGATTGTGGTCTTTGCTTATGGTAGCCGTGGGTTGGTCGCGGGCTTATCGCTCATTTGGCTAGGGCTTTTGACCTAGATGATTAATCACCTTAACAAATTGCCTGTATTGAATTTCATGGGAGAATCCGAAGGGCAAGAGTTTTTGTTGGCAATTTATGTGTGTGCATTGTAATTTCTAATGCCGATGAGGTTCAGTATAATATCTTAAAACCTCATGGGGGACAGTGTAATTAACCGTTATTCAAATGGGCACCATAGAAGTAAGAACATCCCCTAAACTACTTAGGTGATAAAAGTTAGTATAGCTGATTTCTTTGTTAGATGAAGCTGAAGTGTATAATATAAAAGAGAACAAATGAATTTATAAACGCAAAATAAAGTGAAGCTAAAGTATATGTAATATATATAATGAACTAAAGTGAAGATAGAAACGAGCAAATCAAGAACAAGAATTCTGGTCTTACAGTGTGGCTCCTCTTGCATTTGTCCCTGTTTGATCTAGTTCATGACCTATTAAAAGTAGATGGCGCTCCGGTGGGATCCTCACCAACAATAGAAAAAGATTGCAGTCAGTTTGATTATAATCGACCGACTTTGTTTTTTCGGCCCGAACTAAGGAATCCCTTAATATGATCTAAAATAGATCTTGTTCTGCCATTCATCAAAGATTTCTCTATGAAAAATACGAGTCGGAATTTGAAGAAGGGAAAAGAGAAGGAGCCAAACTCATACCATCAAAAGGAGGAGAAGCCGATTCAATCCACTGATTTTAGGAAAAAAAAAACCTCTTGTTTCTTTCCCGACCTTCTCATGCGGTGCTTTCTCAAGTATTGTGTCTCATGTATTCATTAGAATGATCGAGTCATTGACAAGCCAATTATGATTGCGGAACTTACACCTGGTATTGCCACCCACTGCCTTGCCCGTGCAAGTCATCATAGCATTTTAGTAATCTGATTATGACAATAACAACCAACTTTAGAGATGTTTACGAGTGACTTGTCAAGTTGTAGTTGCTTATACAAATCCAAGGATCTCTTTTTAAACCATGCGCGTATGGTAGTGTATGAGAAGCTTATAAATGTAAGTACATAGATTGACCTCAAGAAGGAAAGCCCTGGGTTTTCGAGTGGTGAGTGAAAAGTTCCTCTAGGCAAACACCAGAAAATGTGCTTGTTGTTGGGTAAAATTTGCCATGATTGGTATGTAAGAGGATGCAGAGAAGAACATGTAAAACTCTATTGTATTGGTCTTCGTTAAGGTTTTTGATCAGACCAGATGGATGTGGAAGATCTTTGGTATAGGCCGTGTGGAGGAGGCATTAATCAAGGAAGCCGGTTCCAGTTCAATTTTGGTTTCAACTTCAAAAGAAAAAAGAAATTAATTCAAATGCTCTTCTTTGGTTACTTTCTATTTATTTAGATTCACCGTATTGTGGTGCTAATTGTAACCTTCTAGGTTCTAACAAGCTACTATACGATAGGCTAAAATGTAGGATATATGCTCTACTCTGATTTTGACTGTAACTGTGTAGCATCTATTAGGTAGCTTTTATAATATTTTGACCTATGCAGTCATGCTCATTTGTTATATAAAGTCACGAGTATGTCGTAACCTAATAGTTGTTTGTGATGTCTAGAGGCAACTTAAAAGCCTTTCTAACCTTTAAATATCAATAGCATTCTCTTATTACCGGTTAGGGAAACAAAAAAGGGATTTTTGGCTCAATCTTAGTTTGGAATGAAATTGTGTCTAAACTAGAGCTAGAGATGAATCCTAGCACCTATGTAACAAATTCAAGACAAATTACATAAAGATCTGTAATTGCAAAAACCCACATCTAGTCTTGAATCATTAAGGCCAATCTTGAGAATGGATATGGTCTTGAAGCTTTTATTGGCATAGGATTCATGAGTACATCATCATTAATTCTAAGTATAAACCTTTTATCATTAAAACACCTCTGAAAAGGCATAAGATTCTTGTATACATCAATGTTAACCTATAAGTGACCAGCAACCAGTGGCTCGTCGAGCCCGACAACCGTTTCCAGATTAGGTTAGTTAATGGGAATGAAGAGTGCCCATTAACACCAATATTCTTTGAGCCACTCGTATATTCAAGGAAGCTTGATCATGTGTCACTCCTTGTCTGTAGTTACATCGGAGGGTAGCGATAACCTGTTATTTTTTCTTTTTTCTTATATTCTTGCTTGTACTGCTAGCCTATTAACGTAATCATTAGTAGAACTTTTATACACAGTCCAAAAGAAAAAAGAGTGCCCATTATAACTCGAACAACATACTTGCAACATGTGTACTTTGAGCCCCCGAAGTACAGTATCAATTTCTTGCTACCCCTCTGAGTTATTACTAAGTTAGGAGAAGTATGGCCATCCTTGCCTTAGATTATTGGTTGGATAATACAGTTATCGACGCATATATCCAACTTCTGAAGTTTAAATAATGTGCTTAGGGAGATGCCATTCCTTAGAGCATTCTTCTCCGATACTACTATGATGACTTTGTTGCGGTCTGAATAGGCGGTGTGTGTTCGATGGGTGGAAACAAAAAGCACGCATTCACCAGTTGTGTTCCCCCCCCCCCCACCATATCCTGCAAATTTTGGATGACTCTTTCCAACCATGCTCAATTACAGAAGCGGATGTCTTCATTATACCCATCTTCAACCACAATCATTGATCCTTGCTTTGCTATAGGCCGAAGTCGTCCTCGTTTGTCAAAATCATCAATAGTTTGCGTAATGATACAACGTACATGCCACTTAAAGAGCCACCACTCTCTTGTCCGCTACAGAATGTGACGGACGACCGAGCAGTGAATGAAAACGATCCCAACATAGAGGAAAAAAAATGGGCTTCTGTCGTTGCTCTCTCGTCCGTTACATTAGGTGACGAACGACTGAGCAGTTACCAAAATGCTCCCAATGATACAACGTACATGCCACTTAAAGAGCCACCACTCTCTTGTCCGCTACAGAATGTGACGGACGACCGAGCAGTGAATGAAAACGATCCCAACATAGAGGAAAAAAAATGGGCTTCTGTCGTTGCTCTCTCGTCCGTTACATTAGGTGACGAACGACTGAGCAGTTACCAAAATGCTCCCAATGATACAACGTACATGCCACTTAAAGAGCCACCACTCTCTTGTCCGCTACAGAATGTGACGGACGACCGAGCAGTGAATGAAAACGATCCCAACATAGGAAAAAAAATGGGCTTCTGTCGTTGCTCTCTCGTCCGTTACATTAGGTGACGAACGACTGAGCAGTTACCAAAATGCTCCCAATGCTTGGGAAAAAAAATGATCTTTTGTCACTGCTCTCTCATGCACTACATTATGTGGCAAATGGCTGAACAATATGTAAAAAAAAAACTATCTACACTTAGAACAAAAGCATCCTTTTGGCCACTTAGTCATAACACAGAGAGAAAAAAAAGAGCTTTTGGCCACTGAGAGTACATCTAAAGCTAGGCAATAAACAGAAATGTTCATTACATCTAAATTAGAAAATTAATTGAGGCAGTGTACATCTAAACAAGAAAAATTGATTACAAAGTCAAATATAAATTGGGAATTAAACACAAACAGGAATACAGAGATCAAATATGCACTTCTTCTTTTTCGAGGTGATCTTCGGACTCATCTTTATCCTTATCTTGCAAAACGATTGACTTATATTCAATGATTTGTAATGGTTCCACTTCTCATGGTTGGTTAATTTGTTGCACAATGCACATTTTCTCAGTTTCTTAGGTGCAGTTGCTTGTTTAATAGAGCTTTTCATCTGTGTAGATGTCTTTCGACCTTTCGTTTTTGATATAGTTGGATCCAAAGGTTGGATAACATTATCGTCTTCCTCAACCACCTCCTCTCTTCTTCTTGTGAAGTATGCTACCACAACCCTCCGTATTACTAGTTAGATGTACTTAAAACTTATCAACTATGGAATCTTGCTCTAAGGCTAGATTGTGGAGATATTTATATCCCACTATTGTCGAAGAACCTTGTATAGACAAACACCTGAACATTATCGTTGATGATTATAACGCAACTTTTTTTAGTCTTTAAAATCTATATACGAATAAAAAGGCAAAGGTATTGTGTAACTCCATTTGCAACTTTAGTCAACCGCGGCAACACGAGTTCCTAGGTGATTTCCCTGATATTGTTTTGAGTGAAAAACTGTTGAATGTGTCGACGCAGCATATCAAAGAACTCAAACTTCACACAAGCACTTGTTATTGAATCCATCTCTATGTCATGTCTAACTGTATACTGCCTACAAACTTTCTTAAGGATGAGGTCTTTTATCAAGGAATAAACTTTGTACTCATGCGTGCTCTATGCAGCCAACTTCTATATACTATATCATCCCGATTTCTGTAACTCTATTTAGTATTGTCTTTACATCTCTTTTGTATAGGCTTTTGAACCATTCAACTCTAACTGGATCTCAAACACCATTCTTCTCTATTTGTACATGCAACTCTTTCTCTTACTATATGTGTGCAACCTTTTTTTGGGCATTTTTTTACAAAACTCTTTAAGCTCATAACTGTACCTACATAGCAATTGAAGACAACATTTGTAGATTCCCTCCGGCCTGTAGTTCTCATGCCCACATCAAAATTCCTTCTAGTGTGAATGTGAAACCATTTATGTTTCATGTCATACGAGAATTGGAGATTTTTTATTGTCTTGCAATGAGTAGTCCTCAACAAGTTTTTCCACCTCTCTTCAAATTCATCAATTTTTAATGACTTGCTAGCACACTTATCAAAATCCTTTTGAATGTTGGGGTACTATGATACATGTGATGTAGACGTTCAGGCTATTTTTTTACTTATGTGCCAAGTGCACAAGTTGTGTCGAGTCTCTAGTAAGACAGTAGACAAACAATCTTCATTACCAAATCGTACTCGGTATACATTAGGGTGTTCTGAAGGTCATAGCATCCAGTCAAAAGGAACCATACAAAAGAACTTTCGTCTTTGTCCCTCCACACTGCAAGTCTAAATAAGATGGAGTAATAATGATGATTAATGTTAGTGAAAAGATTGAAAGGCATCAAACACTTGTTAGTTGTCAAAAGCCACAACATCCCAAAAACCATGATAAGCATGTCTAAAGTGCTCGTCAACCCGAAAATTGTTGAAATTCGATTCTGTCTTTTAGACTGAAGTTGTAATGTAAACCTTGGGTCTTTCATTTGCATTCGCTTCAATAGGCTATTATGGCTTGAGCATTATTGAGGTCAAACGCTTCTCGTCTTTGAATCCAGACCGTGTTACGAACGTTTGTCGCATCGATATTTAGATTTTCAATTCCCTTAGCTTGTTTAACAATAACACTAATAGTGCCAATAGATCCTACCCGTGCTGCAATTTGTATATGAATCAAGCTCTTTATAATTGCGGTAATCTTCTTACGGTGAGGCATTACGCCAATTTCAAATTGGTAATAGCGCAACAATCTTCTTTCCTTTTATAACTTATAAATATCTTAACCTTGTATCATGTACCCCAAAGCAGTCCATCCTTCTCTTGCATGTTCCCTCGTCGTTATCATCATCATCAGCATCAGCACCGATATTGTGACCTGGCCTGGATGCTAGTTTACCCCCATGACACCCAAATAATCGTAAGCATGGTTTCCTTGTGACACCCGTTCTACTCATCTTGATTTTAATGCCAAATTCGTATTTTAACGAATACAATCGAAAACATCATTCCACTACAAGATTTTTTTATTTATTTTTTACCAATAGACCAAAATCTGTTGCTAAAAGTGACCTTTAGCGATAGATATTTACCAACAAAAAATCCGTCACTAAATGTTTTTTTTTTAAGTTTTGATTCTTCGACGAATTCTTTGGCTCGCGAGAAATTTTTTTAGAATTGATTCAGTGAGATAATTGCTGATAGATCAAATTCACTTGATAGAATTTTTTTTTTCAAAACTTTATGACTTTTAGCGATGGAATTTTGGTGATAGCCAAAATCCTCATTTGAAAGTCATTGGATGTGAAAACCCTAGTTTTCTTTCTCTTTTTCTTTCGCCCCCTGCCGCTTCTCATTTCTCTCTTTTCTCCCTTTTCTCTCTCCCTTTCTGTCGGCAGCCCCTCTGTCCTTCTCCGACAATCTCCTCTGCCTACCAGCCACTAATCTGGCCACTACTCAGCCCCCAACCCCCTGTCTCCTCGCAGGCGACAGATCCGGCTAGTTCCTCAGGGCCACCACAATGCCCTCCCCCTCCTGCTGCCCCACACTCCACCCCACCCCCATCTTCGTTCGTCAACGTAGCCCCGACTAGTACCTTACAGCCACCACGCCTACCGCCAACCTTCCAGTGCCCTACCTCTGCCGTAACCACACTCCACCCCACCTCTGCCACACCACCACTTCAACCACGCCGCCACATCGCGGTCCCACTACAACCGTGAAGGCTTGAAATTTTGCCCCTGATAGAAGATCACACGCCACTGCTGGTGCCCACCACGTGCGATTTCTCCAAACTATTTCTACGTATTTTTCTACATAATATTAATGTACTTAGGTCTATTATGTATTTTTCATATGTTGATAATTAAAAATCATGTGTTGGAAAATTTAAATTATAGTGTATTTTATAGAAATTGTTGCATATATTTTGGTTGTAGGTAATATGCAAGTGCTGCTGCCTTGTTAGTTTGCTACTTTCTATGAGATTAAAACAATGGACAAAGTGATTAAGAAAAGAATTGATCGACTCTTAAAGCTAAAAAAAATTAATATTTAAAAGCATTGACAACAACGACCGACTGTTATGGCTAATTACAAGCTAAAAAAAAATGAACACAATGCCTGATTGTTATGAGAAATTAAAAGCTGTAACAACATATGAAAAATCACAAATGACTAATTAAGAGCAATGATCGAGTAAAATCAACAGCTTTGACCTAATTTGAAGTAACTCTTAACCGTAAATCCTAAACCCTAAATCTTAAATCCTAAACCCTAATCTGTAAACCCTAAAACTAAACCCTATATCCTAACTTTAATCCTAAACCCTTAATCCTAATTAAACCCTAAATCCCATAACCTAAACACAATCCTAATCCTAATTAAACCCTAAACCCTAACTCTGACTATCAACCCTTAGCCCTAACCCTAACTACACCCCTAAACCAAACCAAACTCTAAAATAAATCCTAAATCCTAAATCCTAACCCTTAACTTTAATCCTAAATACAACCCTAAACCAAACGTTGAACTAAATCCCAAACTGGAACTTTAAACGCTAAACCCTGAACTCTAACCCCTAATATTGAACCCTAAATGATAGGCGCTAACTTTAAGGTGTTAATCCCAAATCGCGTCCCTATAAAGCAATATCGCGACATCACAATCATGATGAGACAATATCTGCTCTTGCTTTGTGAAGTCCATTGACAACGAGTAGATTACAATTTTTCGTTGAGAATTTGAAAGTGAATCATTTTATTTATAACATATTCTTCCACATTAACGCAATGATTCCATCTTTCCAGCAAAGTGTTCAAATTTGAGAAAGATTGTTGCATATTATCAATATTTAAATGCATGCATGCATGCATAAAAACCGTTAGGTCAAAGGTACTCATTACAAAGTACGGTTTTGTTATGAGCTTTTGAATGTCCAGTTTGAATAATTTGAAAAGGCTAAATGTTTATATAATAGTGTATTGAATCATGCTCTGTATTTTCTGTCTTCAAAATTCGGTAGATTTTCTCGTGTGTTTCTCCGGAGGCATACGAATCTTGTGTTGTACATCCGTTTAATCTTGCAAGAATGGATGTTTGAATACCTAATCAACGTCGTCTACTGAGAGAAATACGGAGAGGTGCAGCCAAATTTTTCATAAAAAAGGTACAAAGCATGAGTCAATACACACTTGTTTTTCTGAATGGGATATGACCACTACCTATTAGAAAAATGAAGGGGGTATAGACTTGTTGTCACATGCAAATATTCATTTACAAATCAAGCCTCCCTAATTATAAGTTTTAAATTCAAGGTGTTATAGAGTCATCGCACCAATTTCCTTTTTAGCGACGGCCTTTTAACCCACGAACTTTTAGCAATTGACTGTTCGTCGGTAAAAGTCTTTATTGATGAAAATTTTACTTTTAGAGACGGAAAATTCTATAGTTAAAAGTGGATTTTCTTGTGATGTTCGGCTTCTTTCTCTATTCAAAATTAAACTTTCACCCCAGATATAGGTCATTAGCATCGTGTGGTTGGTTTGAACTTGCTCCAATATCGGACATTATTAAACTATACCTAGAGACAAAAATTCATACGCTTTAGTTTTCAAATTATAACATTTTTTTGACACAAAAAATTAATATGTTTTGATTTCAAGTGGTAACATTTTTTTGGACATAACAAATAACAATAAAAACCAAGTGTAATATTTTAGATATACGTCAAATAACATATATAAACTCACAATAAAGCACAATATGCAATTGAGACTTAAACATAACAACCATCCTCCTCGTTACTTTCCTAAATCAAGAAATAGATACCAATGACATTAAAATCACAAACTTACCTCATTTCAGAGGGTGTGGAGCTCAGAGTTAAGGTTTGGAGGTACTTATACCCACATCGTCTGCTACATAATGCAGCGGATGAGCTTGGTTTTAAAAAAACTACCATCGTCGGCTACGTGGCCACTATTCCTGTCTATCTGGGCTCTCAATAGACATTTTCAAAAAGTCCATCCGTTCCATATATAATGCGGCGAAAGACAGTTTCCGTGATGGATGGACGGCCAGATCGAGCTGACAACTTAAGTTGTCAGCATAGGATGGGGATCAACTCCTTCTAAATATAACAATATAAACACACGCGTGCGCACCCACACAAACATATGTTTAGAGTTATGTCAACCGTTAACGTTGATTTTTTACGTCGTTGTCACCTAAAGGACTAATAAAAATACGAAAGTTAGTTTAAGGACTAACAACAGATAAATTAAAGTTTATGGACCATATTTTGACCAAGAAAAAATGACCAAATCTGTAAGTCATGCACCCCCCTCATACCTTTAAGAAGTTCGGACTTGACTGACTTGTAAGCGTAAGTACGGACATCATACTTTTCTTGAAAATTTGCGTGAAATATAATACACGTACACTTAACTTGTAAAATCCTATCAAATAAATTTTATTTGATTATGATACGTATATTTTACTAGTAATCCACACTCGAAAGATTTTATGAACCAGGGCTTTGCATTTACGCTCTCATTTTAGGGATTAAGATTTGAAGCTAAATTCCAGAATTTAAGCTCTAGGATAATTTGAAATTTGAGATTTAATTTAGAGTTGAAAATTTAGAATTTACAAGCCAGTCCGTCGAGAGTCTCTAGAAACACAAATAATGTAGGCCCATAGATCATTACAAGCTCGATAGTTGACTCCCTGTCATGCAAGATTACAGCAAGATTTGATTCGGGCACTTACTATTGAAGGTTGAACCACGGTTCTACTTCATAGGGTGGGGGCTTTGCTAGGCCATTTTTTTCGGACTTCAGACGCCACCGAGAAACTTACCTAAGATGGCGAAGGTTCAACCACGAGTCTACTTCATAGGGTGGGGGCTTTGTTAGGCCATTTTGTTCGGACTTCAGACGCCACAGAGAAACTTACCTAAGATGGCGGAATGAGAGTGGACCTGAGTGAATACGATGTTTGCTGCTGATACGAGGTGTTTACAACTCATACGCTCGACCACCAATTAGGCGAGATGTTCGGAACTGGCACGTCGCATGTCGTCAAATATGTCGATACAACATGACATTCCAAACATATTGTACCGACATGACATGTCGTAAACGATTATTTTAAAGAGAAATATTTTCAGCAATGACAAAAATCACTTGAGCTCTCACGGTAATGATACGGTGCTCCAACGTTAACGATATGTTGCTCTAACAACAGGATATCTGTCACCATCAGCTTCCAAGACGGAAGTAGAAGGATAGGTTTGATAATACCTGATACGAGGTATTTACAACTCATACACTCGCCTACTAATAGCAAGGCGAGATGTTTGGGATCGGCACGTAGTACGACATGCCATTTCATGAAAAGTCATGAGTCATCGATAGATATTTTCACCCGTATGAAAAGGGGAAATGCGAGTCGTGGTTCATGAAAAGTAATGAGTCATCGATAGATATTTCGGTGTTCTCTTCGCTCACATAATTCAGATGATTGAATACTACTTAACATTTGCTTCGTAATTTGCACTAGAACGCCAATGTATTATGATTTACTGTCATTTTTTCGAACTTGTACCAAAGGTGATAGTTACGAAAAAAGGGAATTTGAGAACCACCTCTAGTTTGCAATACTTACAGTTTTACTTTCGTCACGAAACACAGACCCTAGTATTCAATCCCAAAAATATTATCCATTTCAAAAGGAAGAAGAAGTAAGTGATAGTAAAAGATTAATGTTTGTGACATTTCATTGAGCATACTAGATTTGAAATTTTACCAAAATCGTTGGTCATTATTAGTGAGCAAACATAGCGTCTAATAACAAAATTACAGATGATAAAGTAGAAAGGAAAATCAGTATTGCCATATTCTAATTTGAATGTGACAGAAGAGAATAACCCAAATCTAAATGTTACAGTCAATGTGTAATATTAGCGTACCCACCCTATTATGTACGCTAATAGTACAAATTAACCCTAGTAGTATGTGTAACCGGTGGCAGAGGGAAGGGGGTGGCATTATGGACACGTTCCCACCTCCATCCTCTAGGATGAAGTAGTTTTTACCCACCTCCATTCTTTTGCATCAAGTAATTTTTGATTTACTGAGTCTTATATTAATAGTTTTGTTATTTTGGTGTCCCACCAAAATTTATAGATTTCAATTACTTTTTTGAAGTCATGATTCTTTTCCATATACAAAATTATTCGTATACATAACAACAAGAAATCCTAACACATCAATTTATTTTTACTTTTGTTACTATAGATCTGTAGTAATACTTATATTCCATGCTTTATTGATTTTAATTTTCAAAATATAATACAAGTACCAAATCTAGAATGCAAATTTTATTTCTCAAAATAGCATTGTAAGTTTCATCTTTGAACCGAACATGTCAAGATACATTTAAAATCTTGGTGCCCACCTTATAAAAAATTTCTGGCTCCACCAGAGTGTGTAACCCTAGTACAGCTAAAGTGTAACCCTAGGAGTATTATTAGTGTACTAATCCTAGTACTATGTACAACATATTAGTACACTAATATCACCTGCAAACTCAAGAAGGTGAAAGAGGAACCTAACTTCATCAAGAAAGCGTCCTCGTGGGTGAGACTTAGTGAAGATATCAGTGGTCTGATTAGCATAGGAAACAGGCAGAAGATGAAGAGTTTCACACAAAAGATGAGACGAAAATAGATTCGCAATCAATCTCTATATGTTTACTGCACTTTGTGAAACACATCTATGAATAATCTGAATATGGCACTCTTATTCTTACAATAGATTGGTATGGGAGAAGAGATTCCTATATTTATCCGAAATTAACCATTGAAGCCAAATAAGTTTGAAAGTAGTATGGCAAGAATCCGATATTCACTAGAACGAGTAAAGACAGATAGTTTCTTGTTGTGTTAAGAGATATAAAAAAATTCACCATGAAAGCAACAATACCCTGTCGTAGGGCGTTAGTCGGTCGGGTCGACGACCTAGTCAATTACCAAGTGTCTATGTATTGTAATTATCAAATACTCTGCAAAAGTTATTTCATCTGGTTTGAGTGAGGCAATTACCTAGCTATAGCACCTTAAAACATATTCAGCAGCTTCTACTTGTAGCCTTCTAATTCTTTTGAATAGCGACTAATGATTAAAAATGTGAGTGAGCTATTTATGGTAGAGCCAAAAGGAAATTACCTGTGTATAATACTGCTAGAAGAAAATGATACTTGTAACTTGACCATCTACGATTGACTTTTCAACGAGGAAACTTGAAACTAGAACATAACTAGTGACCCCAGTTTTGGCGCATAAAATGGTAGACTAGACTAGACCAGATTAGATTAGATGTCGTAGTTTCCACGGAGCACTTGACCAGCAAAGCAATGTGCCCCTCAAACACTCCATCCTGTGCCCTGTATAAATGCCCATACATGTACACTACCACAATTATCAACTTTCTCCAAGTGTTTTGCCATACTCGACTTAATGGCGACATTCTATTCACCAAGTAGCAAGCATATTATGGCAGCTACGTTGTTACTACTTGGACTGCTAATGCCCATTCTCACAACAACAGGTTTCTCTCTCTCTCTCTCTCTCTCTCTCTCTCTCTCTATATATATATATATATATATATATATATATATATAACACACACACACACACACGAGTGCACGGGGCCGCACACGCATACGGGCTTAGCCGTTAGGAGGAATTACGTAGGTGTAATTTGTTGCTAAAGGTCACATTGTTTGTAAAAGAAATGACCAATACAACTTTATTGCAACAAATACATGCAGTGAGACTTATTCCCTTCGTATTCTGCATGCATTTGCATGTGCATTGGCACTCCCTTCTGTTTGCAAGTTGCTCAAGTTCGCATATATAAGAAAACAGAATGCAGCAACTTTCCCAAGTTAGAGTTGGGTGCTTATTATGCTCAAACTCTACAAATTCTCTACGGATTATTTGGAGCTTGAACGTGGCTTTATCGTACAGTCGACCAGGTGCTAGACATAATTGGTAATTAAAAAAAAAAAAGGCCAGCCCTTGTAAGATTGCTGACATCCATATCCATAACGGGAGTCGAATGGTCCATAGATGAACCTTGCAGTTGAATCAAAACAAACTTGCTGCGAACACTAAAATTTGAACCGTATGTACTCCTACAAACTATACTATCTTATTTTCAACTGGATAATGAAGATATCTTTGCAATATTCTTCCTGGAACGTCTATTTTCACACGACCTTTGTTCGCTGCTGAAAGGTCTTTGCCTCACAAATAAATTTTTGAGTGACAGTAAATGTGGTGCGGAAAAGCCTTATAGGACATGAAAAATAAACTTTTCCGGTCATTGCCCCCGGTTTATCCCTTTACCTAGCTTTGATAGAATTGTCTCAACTTCATCATAAGATGTTATCACCAAGTTTTTCTGTGGAAATTCTTTTGTAATTTTACAATTGCATTCTTGCACTAAAGGTTGAGCCGCCAACAGAATGAATATCAATAGAATAAATACCAATATGCACCTGATCATGACGCCCGACGCTGCATATGTCTTTGTGCATGTCTGCTGGCCGCCGGTGCATGTAGCAGCATATGGTCGTGTTTCACCTGCAAAAGACAGTGAATCGGAGGTTTGAGCTAAAAGTGAGAGAATCCGTGACTACTGTACATGCTTCAATTGAATGTGAGCTATTTATACTTGTTAAACATGATAATATTTTTGTTCCAAATGTCTATGTGAACGTTGTCTAACAATTTAACAATTCTCTAACAACCTCTAACTTAATAATAGTTATAACCGGCAAAGTCGCATATAGTACCACAAATAGGCAGTTCATGTAACCTGCTTCTTATATTTTGTTTGTTCTTTCGGTTAGAATAAGCAATTGAAATACCACCACCCATTGTTTATCCTGCTTCTGACACTATCTAGTCTTTCTGTACAATCTAAATGCAGGCGCACAATCTGTAGGTGTCTGCTATGGGAGGAATGGGGACAATTTGCCTGAGGCACAAGCAGTTGTTAATCTCTTCAAAGCTAATGGCATTGGAAGGATGAGGGTTTACGATCCAATTTCAGAAACTCTCCGGGCTCTTGGTGGAAGCAACATAGAAATTATCCTTGATGTACCCAACCCAGAACTTCCAGCCCTTGCATCCGATGCTGCAGCTGCAACTAGATGGGTTCAAAACAATATAGGAGCCTACTCGTCTCGCGTGAAATTTAAGTACATCGCTGTTGGAAATGAAGTAGATCCAAATAACAGCGCTGCTCAGTATGTTCCCTCTGTTCTCCCTGCCATGCAGAATATTCATAATGCTTTAGTAGCTGCTGGTCTACAAAACCAAATCAAAGTTTCAACAGCAACATACTCTGGTCTTTTAGGAAACTCCTATCCTCCATCACAAGGTTCCTTTCGTGATGATGTTAGGTCGTTTATCTCCCCAATCATCACCTTCTTAGCCCAGAATAATTTGCCACTCCTGGTGAACGTGTACCCGTATTTCAGCTATCGCGGGAACCCTGGTCAAATCGATCTTCCTTACGCCTTATTCACTGCGCCTGGAGTTGTAGAAACAGATGGTAATCTTGGGTATCGCAACCTTTTTGATGCACTGCTTGATGCTCACTACTCGGCCACTGAGAAGGCTAATGGAGCTAACATAGAGATTGTTGTATCCGAGAGCGGCTGGCCGTCTGAGGGTGGTGATGCAGCAACCTTGGAAAACGCAGGAACTTATTACGGGAATTTGATTAATCATGTGAAAGGGACGACAGGGACTCCAAAGAGGCCAGGAAGGGCAATAGAAACCTATTTGTTTGCCATGTTTGACGAAAACCGCAAAGAAGGAGAGGAGACAGAGAAGCATTTTGGCCTTTTCTCCCCAAATCAAAGCCCCAAGTATCAACTGAGTTTTTAATAAAAGAAAGGGCAAAACTTTAGTGTTCATTTCTTCATGTTGTCAGCCCTGAATAATGTGTCTTTTCCTAACAACAGTTGTTGAAAGGAGAGAGATAGAGAACATGTTAGTGTACTAGATCCTTATAAGAAGACATTGTGTGACGACGTTCTCCCTAAAATGATCAGAATAATGTAAACTTTTCAATTTTTATCATTAATGCAGTGTGTTAAAACTATGATGAAACTTTTTGCCGGTGTAGCGATTTGATTGCTCGTATACGAGTCTACCATGTATGTGTGGGTTGAGTTTCTTTTATCGGTTGGATTGGTTAAACTCAAAGTAATCGTACCCAAACACCCCTGTAATAATGCTGCCGAGCCGTGTTATTCAAAGGGAAATTTGATTGTTCAGTACTCTCATGAGCCAGGTATACTTTCGTATGCATCTTCTGCGCCTTCTGCATGTGATATTTCTTTGAGCATACTGTATTCTAACTTTTACCAAAATCCATGGTCAATAGTGAACATTTACAGCGTCTAAACAAAATTACAGACTATAAAGTAGAACAGAGAAATAGTATTGTTGTATCCTAATCTCAATGTGATAGAAGAGATCGAATAACTCGGTTACTAATGTTACAATTAATGTGTAGCGTCATCCTAGGACTTTTCCGTATAATATTGGTGTACTAACCCTGGTATTATCTAAAATATATTAGTACATTAACGCACCTCCACAAATTCAAGAAGGTGGCGAGGAACCTAACTTGACGAAGAAAACCTGCTGGTGGATAAGTCTTGGCGCATGAAATTGTGCACTAGATAGACTAGATGGCTTAGCTTCCACGGAACACTTGGACTAGCAATGCAATGTGCCACTCGCAATTAAGGCTTTGTTTGACAAAAAAAAATAAATAATTTGGTTTTCAGTTTTTAAATTAAAAAAATTAAAGAGCAGCTTAATTTTTTATTCTTTTTTACAAAAATAAGTGGGTGTTTGATAACCAAATTTTATTTTGAGTTTTTTTTTTTATGTTTGATAACCCAGTTTTTATTTTGAGTTTTTTTTTGTGATGGTTTGCGGTGGGGGTAGTGGGGGGCGTAGCGGTGGTCGACGGTGGTGGTGGCCGACTGTGGCTGGTGGCTGCCCACGGTGGTTGCCGGCCGACGGTTGTCGCCGCAGTTACCGGAGGTGGCTGCAGACGGTGGTGGCCGAAGGTGGCTACCGACCGCCGGTGGTCGCCGGGGGTGGCTTTCGACGGTCGAAAGTGGCTGGCGGTGGTCGCCCGCGGCAACCTCCGGCGACTGCCGTCAAGCCCCCAGTGGTGGTAGCCTGAGGTGGCTGCTGGTGGTGGGCGGTGGTGGTGGTCTCAAAAAAAAAATCAAAAGTGAAAAAAAATAATTTTTGGAGTTTTTTTTCTTCTTTAGTTTAAAAATTAATTTTTTAAATTGGAGAAGGAAAAAAAATAGTTACTAAACGAGCTTTTTTTTCTAATTTCTAAAATGGAAAAAAAAATAATGAGCGTGCCTAAGACTACATGTTTTAGTTTCCACGGAGAGCTTGACTAGCAATGCAATGTGCGCCTCACAATTAAGACCACAAGTCTTAGTTTCCGCGGAGAGTTTGACTATCAATGCGATGTGCCCCTCAGGACACTCCATCCCCTGCCCTATATAAATGGCCATACATGTACACTAGAAAATTACCGACGTTCTCCAAGTGTTTTGCCGTTCTCTACTTAATGGCTACATTCTATTCACCAAGTAGCAAGCACTTCATGGCAGCTACATTGTTCGTACTTGGGCTTCTAATGCCCATTCTCGGAATAACAGGTCTCTCTCTCTCTCTCTCTCTCTCTCTCTCTCTCTCTCTCTCTCTCTCTCTGGCGCGCGCATCATCAGCTGTTAGGAGGAATTACATAGGTGTATTTTGTTGCTCAAAAACAGGTCACATTATTTGTAAAATAACCTATCAGTACAACTTTATTGCGACAAAAAGAACCCTACTATGCCCAAGCCCAGAACAAACACATACACTGAGACTGTTTTATCCGTGAACATCCATTGAGACTTATTTCACTCATATTCTGCATGCATTTGCACCTGAATTTTGAAATCCGGCGCTTTGATAATTAAAGGATCCCTGTGGGGACAGAGAACCCATCGCTGTCTCAGCTGCGCTACCAGACTTAGCAAAACGAAAAATGGGATAGGATCCTATTGGCACACCCTAATGTTTACAAGTACGCTTAAGAAATAATCAACTACCATCCATAGCCTGAAGTTGGGTGCATATTATGCTTAAACTCTACAACATATCTGCTGATTGTTTGGACCTTGAACGTGGCTTTATCGAACAATCGACCCGGTCCTAGACATAACTGGTCCCTCTTCGTCAATGCATAAACTTGGGTACGGAAAATCTATTTATCTCAAAAAAACAATTGGCAATACAAAAAAAGGGCTAACTCTTGTAAGATTGATGACATCCATATCAACAACGGGAGTCGAAACAAACTTGCGGCGAACAGTAAACTTTGAATGGTTGGTAGCCCTACAAAATACTACTCCGTATCTTATGTCTAACTTGATAATGTAGGTAGTTTCGCATTAATGTTCCTCCTGGAGCATCTATTCCCACATGACCCCGGCTCATCGTTGAGAGTCAAAAATGATTTGTTGAGTGACAACAAGTGTGATGCGTACAAGCATAATGAAACATGAAAAGAGACTTTTTCGGTCATTTCCCTCGGTTCATTTATTGACATGGTTTTTATAAAATTGTCTCAACTTTCATAATAAGATATGTGTTTTCACTAAGTTTTTCTTTGGCAATTCTTTTGTATTTTTACAATTGCATTCATGCCCCGAAAACCATGCAGCTGTACATGGTCATGTTTAACCTGTAATAGATGTGAATCAGAGGTCTGAGCTCGAAGTGTCAGAATCAGTGACTACCATTTCAATTGAATTTGAGTTGTCATTGTTGCTCTGAGGGTCCAAGCTTTTGAAGTAATTGGTTGCGCAAGGTCTTGCCTGATTCTTTCCGCTTGCATATGGGATCTCCTTTTACTTTAATGTAATTTTCTCTCTTTATTTGTCCACTGGGTGGTGGTGCACGTTGCTCCGTCTCTTCACGTATAATTGGAGGCTTGCACGGAGCGCTAAACATGATAATATTGTTGTGTTCATTGTCTAACAGTTTAAGTTTGGTAACTTAACAATAATTAGAGGCAGCAAACGGACCATATCCTACCAAAACAGGCAGTTGATGCAACCGACGACTTCTTATATTTCGTTTGTTCTTTAGGTTAAAATTTCCAATTGAAGCACCACTATCCTCTGCTGATCCTGCTTCTGACACTATCTCGTCTTTTGGTGCAATCTAAATGCAGGCGCACAATCCGTAGGTGTCTGTTATGGGAGGAACGGCAACAATTTGCCTGCGCCACAAGCAGTTGTTAATCTCTTCAAAGCTAATCGCATTGGAAGGATGAGGGTTTATGATCCAATTCCACAAACGCTCCGAGCTCTTGTGGGAAGCAACATAGAAATCATCCTTGATGTACCCAACCCAGACCTTCGCGACATTGCATCCGGTGCTGCAGCTGCAACTAGATGGGTTCAAAATAATATAAGAGCCTACCCATCTGGCGTGAAATTTAAGTACATTGCCGTTGGAAACGAAGTAGATCCAAATAATGGCGCTGCTCAGTTTGTTCCCTTTGTTCTCCCTGCCATGCAGAACATTCATAATGCTTTAGTAGCTGCTGGCCTACAAAACCAAATCAAAGTTTCAACAGCAACATACACTGGTCTCCTAGGAAACTCCTATCCTCCATCACAAGGTTCCTATCGCGATAATGTTAAGTCGTTTATCTCCCCAATTATCAACTTCTTAGCCCGAAATAATTTGCCACTCCTCGTGAACGTGTACCCGTATTTCAGCTATAGAGGGAACCCAGCTCAAATCAGTCTTCCTTACGCCTTATTCACCGCACGAGGAGTTGTAGTAAGAGATGGTGATCGTGAATATCGCAACCTTTTCGACGCACTGTTGGATGCTCACTACTCGGCTAATGAGAAGGCTAATGGAGCTAACATAAACATTGTTGTATCCGAGAGTGGCTGGCCGTCTGCGGGTGGAGCTGCAGCAACCTTGGGAAACGCAGGAACTTACTACCGGAATCTGATTAATCATGTGAAAGGGACGGCAGGGACTCCAAAGAGGCCTGGAAGAGCGATAGAGACCTATTTATTCGCCATGTTTGATGAAAACCTCAAAGGAGGAGAGGAGACTGAGAAACATTTTGGTCTTTTCTACCCAAACCAAAGCCCCAAGTATCAACTACGTTTTTAACTCAAAAAAAGGGCAGCAACTAGATTTCATTTCTTCATGGTGTTAGCCCAGAATAATGTATCTTTTTCTTACGACAGTTATTGAGAGAAAGAGAGAGATATAGCATATTTTACTGTACCCGATCCTAAATAAAGAGATCGTACGATGAAGCTCTTCCTTGAATGATCAGAATGATGTAATGTTTTCAGTTTTTATCATTAATGCAATGTGCAAAAACTCTCGTGAAACTTGTTTCTGGTGTAACATATCGATTGCTCCTGTATGTGTGTGTCGGTGTCGGTTGCGGTTGGGCTACCTTTTATCGGTTTGGGTTGGTTAAACCCAAAGAAATCCAACTAACGTAACACCCCTACAATGATGTTGCTATGTTATTCAGAGGGGAATTTGAAATTACCTTCTAAAGTCTAATGTTACGAGAATTTGGTTGTTGAGTGCTCTCACGAGCTTGGCATACTTTGGTATGGATCTTCTGTGCCTTGCGGACGAGATTGAGTTGTCTCACAAGTACTTGGAAAGGTAGGGGATAGTTAAAAAAGAGGCAAGACGCTTTGGTCTAAATATTTTTTTTTTTCTAATTTTGGATAAGACTTCGTACATATATTTTGTCACAAGCACGAATTGAGTTGAAAAGTGTACGGCTGATCTTCTTTGGTATTGAGGTATAGATGAGTGAAAGAATCTTTCTTGATAAAAGAGATGCATGTGCAAATTGTCTAATTAGGGGGAAAAAAATTCCATGCAAGGGGATCGTTTATAAAAATGCCCAATCCAATAATTCTTTCAATGGATTAGAATAGAGCCTTTAGGGTAAATTCCACGTTGGGTTTCTTTTTCCAATTTATCTCTTCTCTTGATCTCTTAAAGACGCACCAACAGCAACGGCGATAACGGCAATTGGGTCTTTCCTCACCACGATGTCGTTGACCATGGATCCCAACAAGTACAAAAACAACCGGCCCCCCTCCCAGTCAGCCAATAAACACCTCAAATGTCCATGAATCCCCCCGAAGCATTAGATCCTGCCGAATGCTAATGGCGGCGATAGCGACGAAGGAGGATGGTGGTGGCGAAATCAGATCTGAAAAGATTGAAGATGAAAGCTGCATTTTGTTGAAAGTCAAATGATAGAATTACCTCAGCAACTTAAGAACACAAAAGTTACAAGGAGACAACCGTTAATTGCACGTCTACATTATTTGTGCATATGCACGTCTCCAGTTCCTCGTAATTAATACCTTTCACAATTTACATTTTTTTCAATCTCTCGTGTTATCGATTATAAGAGGGTTGATTGTATGTTTTTTCCCCCTTCTTCTTTCTTCCTCATGGGAGGTGGTCAAGCAAAATGTGATAGATGCAGTGCCGGAGATGTTCAACAAAAACAAAGGTATTAAGTTCTTTAAGAGCACATCCTTAACTTTAATACCTAAGATTCCAGTCCCATGCACCATGAAGACCTCAGGCCCATTGCATGTTGCAATGTTCGTGGTTATCTTGTGGTGATAGTAATTTATGAGTAGTGATGATGTTAGGGTATGTACTTTATTTATTTTAAAAATACTTGAAAATGTGGTTAATAATATTTAACATTGATGATTATGCTTTTGATGTTTAATTTTTAAAAAACAGGTTTAGATTTGAAAGAAATAAGCAAAATAAAAAAGATTTTTCCTACCAACATGAATATGACTTTTTTGTGACAGAGTTCTGTCGTTAAAAGTCATTTTAATAGATATTGATGATCTTTTAGCGACAGATTATTTGTCGGTAAAAGACGTTATTGGACTTTTAGCTACGGAAATTACATTGCTAATAATATTTTAAAATTTAAAATATCTTTAGTAACGGAAAATTCGGTCGCTAATTTTTTTATTTTTTTGAAGGAATATGACATTTTAGCGACGGAAATGTCCATCGCTAAAAGTCTTTTTTTCTTGTGGTGTGTTCTCTTGCAAGCATCCCACACGGCGGTCACTCTTTTTCAATCTTTTAAGCTATTATATCAGGCTGTGATTTCCAATCAAAAATCTAGCAGCGACATAGGCCCCTAAGTAAAAGGTTGCTGAGTATTCTCGTTTCTTCAACTTTAGGAAGCCGATTCGATCATAAGAAGGTGGTTCGAGCTAAGAGCTTTTTGTCCAAATAGCCAGTTGGGCTAACAAGCCGACACCAGACTAATGCAGGCCAGGTCAGACCCAAGGCTATCGACCTTGGACGAGAGGGAACATAACAACAACTACATGGCAGTGAAAATAACACATTTAAATTTATTTTCTAGATGAAGTCCTTATCGAAAGATAGATGCTACGACGACGAAAGGGACTAAGTCGTTAGCTCTAAGGAGACTTAAATACTGCTAAAACTTAAGAGACTGCTCTCAGCCAAACTTCTACCACTTAGTTTATAGCAACCTCAGAATAGAATAATGTTGATGCAGTGAACGAGGAACTAACTTTGTATCCAAGTGAAGCCATGAGCCGCCGGGTCTACCTTTGCAATTATTAGTTAGGTGGTCTTGAGGAATTGGAAGATATCATATGGAAAAATCCCAATTGACTCGTGGAAAGAAACATGCATAGACTTGACCCGCAGAGAGAGACCCAGGAAGGATATCTGATACTTTGGGAGCCTAATTAAAGCTGCCGCCCCACACCCTACTTATTTGAAGAAGTCCTGAATAGATTTGGTACAGACGGGGATCTAATCAATTACGATAATTTGAATGTTATTCATCTCCCACTTAACTCGAATAGGGTTTCGAGATCTTAACTCTTTTACATGTTTTCTTTTGCTCGCTCTCTTTCTCTATTTCTCACACACACAATCTTACAGTTTGCATCCGCAACCAACAACTGTCAATGGCCGCTAGCCAGTTGCAGCAGGCAACTCCGCTCACCGCTGCTACAAACCAAAATAAAGAAAATAAGTTTTTTTTTTAAATGACTTGTTTAGAACAAAAAGATATAAAAACTACTGGATTTGACACGTATGTATGGGGTTAGATTGGGCGGGTATGATCTAAATGGTATGGAGCTGGGCATATTTTTATCAAAGATGGCTGGGGCAATATAGGGATGAGGCTGGGCGAGGGCCCCTTATTGTCATCCCTAGTGGGTGGATCTACGGGGCTTAAGATAGAAGTACAAGGCAATGCATGTTGGGTTTTGTGAGATGAGTTGTTTGAAAACAACTCACTCTTTTGTCCCACATTACTTGAAAGTGGGTTTTGAAAAAGATTTATAAGGACAAAAGTGCTTTTACTTTACACTTGACAGTAAGACTAGAGTGTGCTAGTTCTCATGCTACCCGCGTGCGGGTGCGCGAGTTTAGGCGCACTTAGCACTTTGCACGCTGCCGCGAAAAAAAAAACGTAATTTATTTTTTAGAAAATATTTTGTGTTTTCAAAAATAGTTTTATTGTAAAGTAGTGTGATTTATTTAAATTCGAATATTGATTTATTGTCAGTTATTTTTAACTCTTACGACTGTTTTAATTTTCTAACAGTTGTGTCGGTTCAAAAAATTCATACATTTTCAGATTTATAAATACACGTTTTTCAGTTGCTTTGTGAAGTCCATTGACAACGAGTAGATTACAATTGTCGTTGAGAATTTGAAAGTGAATCATTTTATTTATAACATATTCTTCCACATTAACGCAATGATTCCATCTTTCCAAAGTGTTCAAATTTGAGAAAGATTGTTGCATATTATCAATATTTAAATGCATGCATGCATAAAAAACCGCTAGTTCAAAGGTACTGTTACAAAGTACTGTTTTGTTATGAGCTTTTGAATGTCTAGTTTGGATAATTTGAAAAAGCTAAATGTTTATATAAAAGTGTATTGAATCATGCTCTTTGTTTTATGTCTTCGAAATTCGGTAGACTTTCTCGTGTGTTTCTCCGGACGCATACGAATCTTGTGTTGTACATCCGTTTAATCTTGCAAGAGCAAGATTTGATGTTCGAATACCTAATCGATATCGTCTACTTAGAGAAATACGGGGAGGTGCTGCCAAATTTTTCATAAACAAATACAAAGCATGAGTCAATAACTATTTTATACACACGTGCTTTTCTGAATGGGATATGACCACTACCTATTAAAAATGAAGGCGGTATAGACATGTTGTCACTTGCAAACATTCATTTACATATCAACCATCCCTAATTATAAGTTTTAAATTAAAGGTGTTATAGAGTCATCGCACCAATTTTCTTTTTAGCGACGGCCTTTTAACCCACGAACTTTTAGCGATCGACTGTTCGTCGGTAAAAGTCTTTACTGATGAAAATTTTACTTTTAGCGGTGGAAAATTCTATCGCTAAAAGTGGATTTTCTTGTGATGTTCGGCTTCTTTCTCCGTTCAAAATTAAACTCTCACCCCAAATATAGGTCACTAGCATCGTGTGGTTGGTTTGAACTTGCTCCAATATCAGACATTATTAAACAATACCTAGAGACAAAAATTCATACGCTTTAGTTTTCAAATTATAACATTTCTTTGACACAAAAAATTAATATGTTTTGATTTCAAGTGGTAACATTTTTTTGGACATAACAAATAACAATAAAAAAACAAAGTGTAATATTTTAGATATACGTCAAATAACTTAAATAAACTCACAATAAAGCACAATATGAAATTGAGACTTAAACACAACAACCATCCTCCTCGTTACTTTCCTAAATCAAGAAATAGATACCAATGACATTAAAATCACAAACTTACCTCATTTTAGAGGAGTGTGGAGCTCAGAGTTAAGGTTTGGAGGTACTTATACCCCCATCGTCTACTACATAATGCAGTGGATGAGCTTGGTTTAAAAAAAACTACCATGGTCCGCTACGTGGCCACTGTTCCTGTCTATCTGGGCTCTCAATAGACATTTTCAAAAAGTCCATCCGTTCCATATATAATGTGGCGAAAGACGGTTTTTTTTATAAATAAAAAAATAAAAATAAAAGTTTGATATGGTCCCTCCATCCGTGATAGAAGGACGACCAGATCCAACTGACAACTTAAGTTGTCAGCACAGGAGGGGATCAAGTCCTTCTAAATATAACAATATAAACACGCGCGTGCGCACCCACCCAAACGCATGTTTAGAGTTATGTCAACCGTTAACGTTGATTTTTTACGCCGTTGTCACCTAAAGGACTTATAAAAATACAAAAGTTAGTTTAAGGACTAACAGCAGATAAATTAAAGTTTATGGACCATTTTTTGACGAAGAATAAATGGCCAAATCTGTAAGTCATGCACCCCCCTCATGCCTTTAAGAAGTTCGGACTTGACTCACTTGTAAGCAAAAGTACGGATATCATACTTTTCTTGAAAATTTGCGTGAAATATAATACACGTACACTTAACTTGTAAAATCCTATCAAATAGATTTTACTTTATTATGATACGTATATTTTACTAGTAATCCACACTCATAAAATTTTATGAACCAGCGCTTTGCATTTACGCTCTCATTTTAGGGATTAAGATTTGAAGCTAAAGTCCAGAATTTAAGCTCTAGTATAATTTAAAATTTGAGATTTAATTTAGAGTTGAAAATTTAGAATTTACAAGCCAGTGCGTCAAGAATCTCTAGAAACACAAATAATGTAGGCCCATAGATCATTACAAGCTCGATAGTTGACTCCCAGTCATGCAAGATTACAGCAAGATTTGATTCGGGCACTTACTATCGAAGGTTGAACCACGGGTCTACTTTATAGGGTGGGGGCTTTGCTAGGCCATTTTGTTCGGACTTCAGACGCCACGGAGAAACTTACCTAAGATGGCGAAGGTTGAACCACGAGTCCACTTCATAGGGTGGGGGCTTTGTTAGGCCATTTTGTTCGGACTCCAGACGCCATAGAGAAACTTACCTAAGATGGCGGAATGAGAGTGGACCAGAGTGAATACGATGTTTGCTGCTGATACGAGGTGTTCACTGCAGATGGCGAAATTGTGCACTAGATAGACTAGATGGCTTAGTTTCGACGGAGCACTTGGACTAGCAATGCAATGTGCCACTCACAATTAAGGCTTAGTTTGACAAAAAAAAAAATATTGGTTTTCAGTTTTTAAATTAAAAAAAATTAAAGAGTAGCTTAATTTTTTATTTTTTTTACAAAAACAAGTGTGTTTGATAACCAAATTTTATTTTGATTTTTTTTTGTGTTTAATAACCCAGTTTTTATTTTGAGTTTTTTTTTGTGGTGGTTTGCTGTGGCGGTAGTGGGGCGTAGCGGTGGTCGACGGTGGTGGCGGCCGGCGGTTGTCGCCGGAGGTGGCTACAGGCCGCCGGTGGTCGCCAAAGGTGGCTTCCGGCGGCCGGAAGTGGCTGGCGGTGGTCGCCGACGGCAACCTCCGGCGACTGCCGTCAAGCCCCCGGCGGTGGTCGCCTGAGGTGGCTGCCGGTGGTGCCCGGTGGGAGGGTGGTGGTGGTGGTCTAAAACTAAAAATCAATTTTTTGTAGTTTTTTTTTCTTCTTTAGTTTAAAAACTAGTTTTTAAAATTGAAAAAGGAAAAAAAAATGGTTACCAAACGCGTTTTTTTTCAATTTCTAAAACTGAAAAGAAAAAAAAATAAGCGTCAAACGGAGAGTTTGACTAGCAATGCAATGTGCGCCTCACAATTAAGACCAAGTTTCCGCGGAGAGTTTGACTATCAATGCGATGTGCCCCTCAGGACATTCCATCCCCAGCCCTATATAAATGGCCGTACATGTACACAAGAAAATTACCGACGTTCTCCAAGTGTTCTGCCGTTCTCTACTTAATGGCTACATTCTATTCACCAAGTAGCAAGCACTTTATGGCAGCTACATTTTTCGTACTTGGGCTGCTAATGCCCATTCTCGGAATAACAGGTCTCTCTCTCTCTCTCTCTCTCTCTCTCTCTCTCTCTCTGGCGCGCGCATCATCAGCTGTTAGGAGGAATTACATAGGTGTATTTTGTTGCTCAAAAACAGGTCACATTATTTGTAAAATAACCTATCAGTACAACTTTACTGCGACAAAAAGAACCCTACTATGCCCAAGCCCAGAACAAACACATACACTGAGACTGTTTTATCCGTGAGCATCCATTGAGACTTATTTCACTCATATTCTGCACGCATTTGCACCTGAATTTTGAAATCCGGCGCTTTGATAATTAAAGGATCCCCGTGGGGACAGAGAACCCGTCGCTGTCTCAGCTGCGCTACCAGACTTAGCAAAACGAAAAATGGGATAGGATCCTATTGGCACACCCTAATGTTTACAAGTACGCTTAAGAAATAATCAACTACCATCCATAGCCTGAAGTTGGGTGCATATTATGCTTAAACTCTACAACATATCTGCTGATTGTTTGGACCTTGAACGTGGCTTTATCGAACAATCGACCCGGTCCTAGACATAACTGGTCCCTCTTCGTCAATGCATAAACTTGGGTACGGAAAATCTATTTATCTCAAAAAACAATTGGCAATACAAAAAAAGGGCTAACTCTTGTAAGATTGCTGACATCCATATCAACAACGGGAGTCGAAACAAACTTGCGGCGAACAGTAAACTTTGAATGGTTGGTAGCCCTACAAAATACTACTCCGTATCTTATGTCTAACTTGATAATGTAGGTAGTTTCGCATTAATGTTCCTCCTGGAGCATCTATTCCCACATTACCCCGGCTCATCGTTGAGAGTCAAAAATGATTTGTTGAGTGACAACAAGCATAATGAAACATGAAAAGAGACTTTTTCGGTCATTTCCCTCGGTTCATTTATTGACATGGTTTTTATAAAATTGTCTCAACTTTCATAATAAGATATGTGTTTTCACTAAGTTTTTCTTTGGCAATTCTTTTGTATTTTTACAATTGCATTCATGCCCCGCAAACCATGCAGCTGTACATGGTCATGTTTAACCTGTAATAGATGTGAATCAGAGGTCTGAGCTCGAAGTGTCAGAATCAGTGACTACCATTTCAATTGAATTTGAGTTGTCATTGTTGCTCTGAGGGTCCAAGCTTTTGGAGTAATTGGTTGCACAAGGTCTTGCCTGATTCTTTCCGCTTGCATATGGGATCTCCTTTTACTTTAATGTAATTTTCTCTCTTTATTTGTCCACTGGGTAGTGGTGCACGTTGCTTCGTCTCTTCACGTATAATTGGAGGCTTGCACGGAGTGCTAAACATGATAATATTGTTGTGTCCATTGTCTAACAGTTTAAGTTTGGTAACTTAACAATAATTAGAGGCAGCAAACGTACCATATCCTACCAAAACAGGCAGTTGATGCAACCGACGACTTCTTCTATTTCGTTTGTTCTTTAGGTTAAAATTTCCAATTGAAGCACCACTATCCTCTGCTGATCCTGCTTCTGACACTATCTCGTCTTTTGGTGCAATCTAAATGCAGGCGCACAATCCGTAGGTGTCTGTTATGGGAGGAACGGCAACAATTTGCCTGCGCCACAAGCAGTTGTTAATCTCTTCAAAGCTAATCGCATTGGAAGGATGAGGGTTTATGATCCAATTCCACAAACGCTCCGAGCTCTTGTGGGAAGCAACATAGAAATCATCCTTGATGTACCCAACCCAGACCTTCGCGACCTTGCATCCGGTGCTGCAGCTGCAACTAGATGGGTTCAAAATAATATAAGAGCCTACTCATCTGGCGTGAAATTTAAGTACATTGCCGTTGGAAACGAAGTAGATCCAAATAATGGCGCTGCTCAGTTTGTTCCCTTTGTTCTCCCTGCCATGCAGAACATTCATAATGCTTTAGTAGCTGCTGGCCTACAAAACCAAATCAAAGTTTCAACAGCAACATACACTGGTCTCCTAGGAAACTCCTATCCTCCATCACAAGGTTCCTATCGCGATAATGTTAAGTCGTTTATCTCCCCAATTATCAACTTCTTAGCCCGAAATAATTTGCCACTCCTCGTGAACGTGTACCCGTATTTCAGCTATAGAGGGAACCCAGCTCAAATCAGTCTTCCTTACGCCTTATTCACCGCACCAGGAGTTGTAGTAAGAGATGGGGATCGTGAATATCGCAACCTTTTCGACGCACTGTTGGATGCTCACTACTCGGCTAATGAGAAGGCTAATGGAGCTAACATAAACATTGTTGTATCCGAGAGTGGCTGGCCGTCTGCGGGTGGAGCTGCAGCAACCTTGGGAAACGCAGGAACTTACTACCGGAATCTGATTAATCATGTGAAAGGGACGGCAGGGACTCCAAAGAGGCCTGGAAGGGCGATAGAGACCTATTTATTCGCCATGTTTGATGAAAACCTCAAAGGAGGAGAGGAGACTGAGAAACATTTTGGTCTTTTCTACCCAAACCAAAGCCCCAAGTATCAACTACGTTTTTAACTCAAAAAAAGGGCAGCAACTAGATTTCATTTCTTCATGGTGTTAGCCCAGAATAATGTATCTTTTTCTTACGACAGTTATTGAGAGAAAGAGAGAGACATAGCATATTTTACTGTACCCGATCCTAAATAAAGAGATCGTACGATGAAGCTCTTCCTTGAATGATCAGAATGATGTAATGTTTTCAGTTTTTATCATTAATGCAATGTGCAAAAACTCTCGTGAAACTTGTTTCTGGTGTAACATATCGATTGCTCCTGTATGTGTGTGTCGGTGTCGGTTGGGCTACCTTTTATCGGTTTGGGTTGGTTAAACCCAAAGAAATCCAACTAACGTAACACCCCTACAATGATGTTGCTATGTTATTCAGAGGGGAATTTGAAATTACCTTCTAAAGTCTAATGTTACGAGAATTTGGTTGTTGAGTGCTCTCACGAGCTAGGCATACTTTGGTATGGATCTTCTGTGCCTTGCGGACGAGATTGAGTTGTCTCACAAGTACTTGGAAAGGTAGGGGATAGTTAAAAAAGAGGCAAGACGCTTTGGTCTAAATATTTTTTTTTTTCTAATTTTGGATAAGACTTCGTACATATATTTTGTCACAAGCACGAATTGAGTTGAAAAGTGTATGGCTGATCTTCTTTGGTATTGAGGTATAGATGAGTGAAAGAATCTTTCTTGA
This sequence comes from Escallonia herrerae, assembly GCA_033070095.1. Taxonomy (NCBI): domain Eukaryota; kingdom Viridiplantae; phylum Streptophyta; class Magnoliopsida; order Escalloniales; family Escalloniaceae; genus Escallonia; species Escallonia herrerae. The sequence continues at coordinate 49,624 of JAVXUP010000669.1, read as the reverse complement.
TAAAAGAGATGCATGTGCAAATTGTCTAATTAGGGGGAAAAAAATTCCATGCAAGGGGATCGTTTATAAAAATGCCCAATCCAATAATTCTTTCAATGGATTAGAATAGAGCCTTTAGGGTAAATTCCACGTTGGGTTTCTTTTTCCAATTTATCTCTTCTCTTGATCTCTTAAAGACGCACCAACAGCAACGGCGATAACGGCAATTGGGTCTTTCCTCACCACGATGTCGTTGACCATGGATCCCAACAAGTACAAAAACAACCGGCCCCCCTCCCAGTCAGCCAATAAACACCTCAAATGTCCATGAATCCCCCCGAAGCATTAGATCCTGCCGAATGCTAATGGCGGCGATAGCGACGAAGGAGGATGGTGGTGGCGAAATCAGATCTGAAAAGATTGAAGATGAAAGCTGCATTTTGTTGAAAGTCAAATGATAGAATTACCTCAGCAACTTAAGAACACAAAAGTTACAAGGAGACAACCGTTAATTGCACGTCTACATTATTTGTGCATATGCACGTCTCCAGTTCCTCGTAATTAATACCTTTCACAATTTACATTTTTTTCAATCTCTCGTGTTATCGATTATAAGAGGGTTGATTGTATGTTTTTTCCCCCTTCTTCTTTCTTCCTCATGGGAGGTGGTCAAGCAAAATGTGATAGATGCAGTGCCGGAGATGTTCAACAAAAACAAAGGTATTAAGTTCTTTAAGAGCACATCCTTAACTTTAATACCTAAGATTCCAGTCCCATGCACCATGAAGACCTCAGGCCCATTGCATGTTGCAATGTTCGTGGTTATCTTGTGGTGATAGTAATTTATGAGTAGTGATGATGTTAGGGTATGTACTTTATTTATTTTAAAAATACTTGAAAATGTGGTTAATAATATTCAACATTGATGATTATGCTTTTGATGTTTAATTTTTAAAAAACAGGTTTAGATTTGAAAGAAATAAGCAAAATAAAAAAGATTTTTCCTACCAACATGAATATGACTTTTTTGTGACAGAGTTCTGTCGTTAAAAGTCATTTTAATAGATATTGATGATCTTTTAGCGACAGATTATTTGTCGGTAAAAGACGTTATTGGACTTTTAGCTACGGAAATTACATTGCTAATAATATTTTAAAATTTAAAATATCTTTAGTAACGGAAAATTCGGTCGCTAATTTTTTTATTTTTTTGAAGGAATATGACATTTTAGCGACGGAAATGTCCATCGCTAAAAGTCCTTTTTCTTGTGGTGTGTTCTCTTGCAAGCATCCCACACGGCGGTCACTCTTTTTCAATCTTTTAAGCTATTATATCAGGCTGTGATTTCCAATCAAAAATCTAGCAGCGACATAGGCCCCTAAGTAAAAGGTTGCTGAGTATTCTCGTTTCTTCAACTTTAGGAAGCCGATTCGATCATAAGAAGGTGGTTCGAGCTAAGAGCTTTTTGTCCAAATAGCCAGTTGGGCTAACAAGCCGACACCAGACTAATGCAGGCCAGGTCAGACCCAAGGCTATCGACCTTGGACGAGAGGGAACATAACAACAACTACATGGCAGTGAAAATAACACATTTAAATTTATTTTCTAGATGAAGTCCTTATCGAAAGATAGATGCTACGACGACGAAAGGGACTAAGTCGTTAGCTCTAAGGAGACTTAAATACTGCTAAAACTTAAGAGACTGCTCTCAGCCAAACTTCTACCACTTAGTTTATAGCAACCTCAGAATAGAATAATGTTGATGCAGTGAACGAGGAACTAACTTTGTATCCAAGTGAAGCCATGAGCCGCCGGGTCTACCTTTGCAATTATTAGTTAGGTGGTCTTGAGGAATTGGAAGATATCATATGGAAAAATCCCAATTGACTCGTGGAAAGAAACATGCATAGACTTGACCCGCAGAGAGAGACCCAGGAAGGATATCTGATACTTTGGGAGCCTAATTAAAGCTGCCGCCCCACACCCTACTTATTTGAAGAAGTCCTAAATAGATTTGGTACAGACGGGGATCTAATCAATTACGATAATTTGAAGGTTATTCATCTCCCACTTAACTCGAATAGGGTTTCGAGATCTTAACTCTTTTACATGTTTTCTTTTGCTCGCTCTCTTTCTCTATTTCTCACTCACACAAGCTTACAGTTTGCATCCGCAACCAACAACTGCCAATAGCCGCTAGCCAGTTGCAGCAGGCAACTCCGCTCACCGCTGCTACAAACCAAAATAAAGAAAATAAGCTTTTTTTTTTAAATGTGACTTGTTTAGAACAAAATGATCTAAAAACTACTGGATTTGACACGTATATATGGGGTTAGATTGGGCAGGTATGATCTAAATGGTATGGAGCTGGGCATATTTTTATCAAAGATGGCTGGGGCAATATAGGGATGAGCTTGGGCGAGGGCCCCTTATTGTCATCCCTAGTGGGTGGATCTACAGGGCTTAAGATAAAAGTACAAGGCAATGCATCGATCAGTACCTTAATATAAAAATAAAAATTAGTAATCATAACATGCGAGATTTATATGCGAAAGTAAAATTAACAATTAAAAAATTCTTGAAAAAATCGAACATGGTTTATAAGGTGTTTCACCACTACACTTTTTGGTATAAATCTCAAAATTTTATTTCGACAAATTAATTTTGTAGCACCACACCAACTTCCAAGTTGTATTAATCTCTTTACATATACTAGTAACCGTGACACAAGCACAAAATTTAATAATATCAATCTTGTTAAATAAAATCAAGTATCGCGTATAAGTGTTTATTATCAGATTCAATACAATGAATCTCAAATTACAAAAAAATAAGCAAGTCATATTTGTAGCGAAATAAGTTAGCAAAATATTATCATCGTATAAACTTGGCCTTTTGATTTATTTTTAACTACATTTTCTAATGAATTTTTTAAATTATCAAAAACAAACATGTCATTATAGGTAGTTATTTATTAAGTAAAATACCTTTTTTGTGTCACTTGTTAAAAAAAATTCTTAACTGTCATTTATCACTATCCTAGATAGGTGTAACACTAAAAGGTCTCACACCAAAAAGGATTTTCCCATTATATATAGTATAGATACCATATATTGGAACTCCCTGCCAAGAGAAACATATCGGGTACTAGCATGGGCTATTATTCATTTTGTGTTTTATTGACCGTCGCAGAGACTTAGATGCAATATCTAATAAACCAACAAGAACGTGATAATATAACGCGTTTAAACTGTTATAGTGTCTTGTGTATCTACTCAGACATGGATAGCTTTTCTCCAAGGAAGGCTAGGGCCGAAACCGTTTATTTAATTAGAAATATTCAGATCTCTGATTTATTCTTGCTGCACAATATTAACGTATAAACACTTCCGGCCTAACGAAATTAAACTATATGAAACGTGACCGTGTTAGGAAAGAATCCAGTAAATTTGATACAAGACTTTTCAAGGAGGAAAGTTCAAAGACAAACAAAAAATTATGGGACACCCATCGTGGCACATGAAGATAACATTCGGCTGATAGATCTGTGGAGTACTTGACTGGGCAATGGCGTATGCCCCTTAAACACTCCACGTCGAGGCTAATTTCGTTGTGTATATATAGAGAGAGCAGAAGCTGGTTGTAATTCCCGGAATCAAAACCAAGTTAACAATCTCAAGTGCTTGTTTTGTTCTTCTCGATCTTCTCTTTACACCCCATGTCTATGTTCCATTCAGCAAGTAGCGAGCACTTAATGGCAGCTACACTGTTACTCTTTGGGCTGTTGATGCCCATTCTTACACTAACAGGTCTCTCTCTCTCTCTCTCTCTCTGGGCAAATGAGAGCATGAATACTTCCATGCCTAGTCTGTTCTAGTTAAAAGAGAAATTCAAGTGAAATCTCATACTTTCTGAAATTTATTTTGTAGCCCTGCTCCTAAGGCTATACTTGTTTCTTAAAAAGGAGACCTTTTATTCTCCAATCCAATGTTACTACTCTATGCTCGTCTTATGTTAATCACCTAACTGATGGAAAATACGGAACGTATATGTAAAACTTTAAGGAAACATTTTTGCTGTTACGTGGGTTGTAGGAATTCCTGCAACCCCTTGTATATATAGCGATAATGTCACAAAATGATTTTAGTGATTATCATTTAGTGACACTTAAAGGGTGTTGTTAAGAAGTATTACTGAAATTGATCCCAGAAAAGCCACTGAAACATTTACCGACCATTAATTGTGTCTATGCAAGGGGGTTGTAGGAAGCGTTAATATTTCCAAACTTTGATGCTGGTGCAGAAACTTTAGATCTCCTTTATACTCATCAAATATTTGCACAATCTAATGCAGGTGCACAAAGCATCGGGGTGTGCTATGGACGAAATGGCAACAATTTGCCATCTGAACAACAAGTCGTAAATCTCTACAAAGCCAATAGCGTTGGGAGGATGAGAGTTTATGATCCAATTCCAGCGACTCTCCAAGCTCTTAGAGGTTCCAACATCGAAATCATCCTCGATGTGCCGAACCCCAGACTTCAGTCCGTTGCATCGGATGCTTCCGTCGCCGCCGCATGGATCCAAACAAACGTGAGAGACTACTCCCCAGAAATGAAGTAGACCCGAATAATGGAAACTCTCAGTACGTAGATTTTGTGCTCCCGGCCATGCAAAACATCTACCATGCAATAGTAGCCGCTGGCTTGCAAAACCAGATCAAGGTCTCAACCGCAACATACACTGGTCTCCTACAAGATTCCTTCCCTCCATCGGGCGCTTCCTTCCGCCCGAGGAATTTCATCACCCCCATCGTCGAGTTTTTAGCCCGAAATAATTTGCCAATGTTTGTGAATGTCTACCCGTACTTCAGCTTAAGTGGTAATGACCTCCCCGTACGCCTTGTTCACCGCACCAAATGTTGTTGCCACGTGTTGAAACCAGTGTCCTACCCAAAAGCATGCTCAAGAGTTGGGGAAGCCCACTAGATATAAGAACCAATTCCAAACCTCATGTATTGTCGATGTGGGACTTGACACCCGCTCTCACGCGAAGCGAGGGAATAAGAGGTGTTCCTCTTGAATAAGAGGTGGTCCCATTGGATCGAATGGGGTGGCAGGGGCCTGGCTCTCATACCATGTTGAAACTGGTGTCCAACCCAAAAACATGCTCAAGAGTTGAGGAAGCCCACTAGATATAAGAATCATTCTTAAACTCTATGTATTGTCGATGTGGGACTTGACACCCGCCCTCATGCGAAGCCTGGGAATAAGAGGTTGAATAAGATGTGGTCTCGTTGGATCGAATGGGGCGGCAGGGACCTAGCTTTGATACTATGTTGAAACTAGTGTCCAACCCAAAAGCATACTCAAGAGTTGGGAAAGCCCACAAGATATAAGAATTAATCCCAAACCCCATGTATTGTCGATGTGGGACTTGACACCCGCCCTCACGCGAAGCATGGGAATAAGAGGTGGTCCCGTTGGATCGAATGGGGCGGCAGGGGCCTAGCTCTGATACCATGTTGAAACTGGTGTCCAACCCAAAAGTATGCTCAAGAGTTGGGGAAGCCCACCAGATATAAAAACTAATCCCAAACCCCACATCGACAATACATGGGTTTGGGATTGGTTCTTATATCTGGTGGGCTTCCCCAACTCTTGAGCATGCTTTTGGGTTGGACACCAGTTTCAACACCACGGATCCATATGGTAACCGCGGGTAACGAAATCTCTTGATGCGTTGGTGGATGCTCACTATGCCGCTCTTGAGAAAGCAAATGGACCCAATGTACAGATCGTCGTGTCCGAGAGCGAGTGGCCGTCAGCAGGTCTTGATGTAGCGACGACAGACAACGCACAGACGTATTACAGGAACTTGATTAGTCATGTGACTGGAGGGACAGGGAGCCAAGGAGGCCGGGAAGGAATATCGAAACGTACTTGTTCGCCATGTTTGATGAAAATCAGAAGACTGGTGACGAGTCTGAGAAACATTTTGGCCTTTTTTCTCCTAATCAACAGGCCAAGTATCAACTTAGCTTCAACTAAAAATCAACTTACTTGCTATGTACTGCTTAAGAATAATATGCTCGAGTGTTACAATTATGTACTGCTTACATGCTATGTGTTGACCTTATACTAAGTTGAAGTAGATTCTATTGTTTTGATCCTTACACTGAATGTAAGTATAAGGATGAAAATGCCGTAATTCTTTCTCCTGAGGGTTTCAAGTAAAAATCTACCTACAGGCTATGTACTGCTGAAGATCAAGATTGGCCTTTTTTTTTCTTCAAAATGCCTTATGCTTTTGTACTGCTTAAAAACAATATGAATAGTGTCTTTTTCCCCCCTTGCAATGAAATCTCTGACCTGCTAGCTGCTTGATTTTATACAACATATCATGATATCATAGAGATCCCATGTGTAGATTGATTCAGCGGCTTAGATTGATACGTACTTGGAGAAAAGCGACGGGCAAGGTTGCGAACATGGGATTGTTACGTTGGTGCCCGAAGTCCTATCTTCATGTCTTGTTTGATGAGTGCAAATTGCACTATAACAATAACTCAATATCTTACGCGGCGACGAGAACTCAGTTATCATGTTAAATTACCAGTACCTCTAAAAATTTAAGCTTTAAGAGGGCGCAACAGAGTATGTCATGCTTAACGAGGCTTGGGACCTTATGCCTCAGCTGTTATGCTTTGCATTCAGAGCATTTCTGCTTATGCTCGTAGCAATTGAGAGAACTTTAATTTTGGCCAAAGTAATAGTGAAAAATAACGAAGCAGGGAGAAGATCCAATTACATAACTGCACCAGAGTCAACTATGTGCTAGTCACAAAATTTGTTGCTTAGAACAGATACGAGATTTACATCCCGAAAGAAGGAAACATCTTTGGGCTTTTTTTTTTTCTTTTTTTTAACAAAACCTAGGTTAGTTTTCTAAGCTTTGGAGATTCACTTGCTCCGATAAAACTTAAATAAAAGCCAAAAAGCGTCTTTGTTTTGAAAAAGAAAGGTATCAATTTGTGGGATCAGGATCCCCTGCTGTAACTATGGGTTACAGCAGGGGTGATGTCCTCATTGTTGTGAGAGGGGGAGAGAGAGAGAGAGAGAGAGAGAGGGTAACCATGGTTTGCATCCCCCTCTCTCTCTTCCCCCTCTCACAACAATGGGGACAGCATCCCTGCTGTAAGACATGGTTACAGCAGCGGATCCTGATCCCAATTTGTGTGCTTGCAAGGGGCGGAGGCAGTACGGTGCACCAATGGGCATGTGCCAACGTTAACCTGTCCCTTAGGAAAACACCTACTTTTAGGCTTACAGTCTTGATGCTTTGATCAGATGTGTTCCGGCCCCTCTTGACATTGTCCGAGCAATAGTAGCTATTACACCGAGATGTGATGGAGATGATGGTCTTGTGGTTGGTTGGGAAAGTCCCGTGGAGATGAGAGGGAAGGGAGGGAGACAGCCTAACGGTTCATGATCATGTCCAATTGTCCAGTGGCTCACGTTGGAGAAACCTTTCCACCCTAGAATTCTATTCACATTTTTATCTGGTACTAATAACTTGTTAATATTGTGTAATAATTGTTCTAAGAGCTTAAAGCGCTAAAACATAGACTCAACAATATTATCATACTTAACATTCTTCATTATATACAAATTTTATATTGCACGTGATGAAATAAATCAATAAGATATGACCAAAGGTCCACCACCGCCAAGTTCACTAATAAACGGACTACAAATTTCACAATTATTGAGCGAAGACCAAATATACAAGCAAAATAATCAGAGTCAAGACCTCGCTATAGTTCGAGATCACAAAGGTAATATAATCTCTGCTCTTACTACATCAAATGATGCTATGGACCTTAAATCAGCTGAAGCACTAAAAAGCCTTGTTGCAATAGATCTTGGCTTGAGAAACAACTGCACACATGTAATTTTGGAAGAGGATGCTTAGTGAATTGGCTCATCAACCAAGATCAGAGGCCTCACTGGAAATGCTCCACTATTATTGCAGAAGCTAGGGAGAAACTTAAGAAGTTTATCTGCTTGGATGTTTTGAAAGTAAATAAATGTGTAAATAACTTAGCCCACAATTTAGCTAAGTGGGCTGATGTCTTGAACTCTTTTGACTTGGTTGCTTCTTCGTCCTTTAGTTCTCTTTTGTTATTGGATGAAACTATGAACCAGGAACCCTCTTTTGTATTATCTCCTTTTTAATGCAATGTCTTGACTAGGGAGAGAGAGAGACAGCGGTTGTTCTAAAATTTAAGTTGTAAGAGAATATGTCCGATAATGTTATCATCTTTTTTTGTTGCAGCGGCATGACATTAACTTTTGACGATAAAAAAGTATGGACAAACATATTAAGACATGAATTTTTAGTATATCCGTATCGCTGAATCATATAAAAAAAATTTCAAGTGTCTATCCCTCTCGACATTTCCAGCTCCGTCAGAGGGTAAAGTGCCGTGTTAAGCAACTAGAAGGTACAGTTTAATAAAAATCAAAGACTTTTCAAAGATTTTAGACACGGAGACTAAAGCAGCGAGGAAAGGGAAAGATAGCGCACATGGAGGGATTGACCAGTCAGTTTGGACAATTGGGTAGAACACCTCCATGTTGTGGACATTTGGCATGGAACAGTCGGTCACCACCTTTTGTCGTCCGCCTTTATCTGCAGGAAGTCATTCACTGTGCAATGAATTTTCAACTCCTCCAGCCCTTATATAAAGGTCAAGTTGATGGGCCGTACATTGACAGGTTAGCATCTTCAGGTATAGCTAAACGGATGATGCCAAACAATTGTCCACGTATCCACTTCTCCGTGGCTATCTTTTATCCCCCGACTAACAAGCCTTTCATGGCTGCTCTGTCTCTGCTCTTTGTGCTCTCAATGGCTAGCCTAGATACAAGACTAACAGGTCAACCTCTCTCTCTCTCTCTCTCTCTCTCTCTCTCTCTCTCTCTCTCATGTGTACAAAGTATGAGGACGCGTGTGTTTGTAATTTAAATTGTCTTGTGTGCGGGCTTTTTTGGTTTGTCCAATCGATGACTTGAAATTTACGTATAGATATGCGTAAAGACTAGCATCCGCTATTATGGAAGCAACCGAATGCATCATGTAGTTGTACTTTCTTATATACAAAAGCACTTCTTTAAAAGACTAAGAAAAGTCCTAACTCATCCTTGTTTTAGATGTTGCTGATGCTTACACTAAAACACTCATCAGCTGTTAGTTGTAATCAAAATGCAGGTGCACAATCCATAGGGGTTTGTTTAGGAGGATACGGCGATAATATACCACCCGTAAACGAGACTGTAAACCTCTACCAATCTAACAACATCAGAAAAATGCGAATATACGACCCAGATCCAACAGCAACTCTCCAGGCCCTTAGGGGATCAAAATTAGAACTCATGCTTGGGGTCGCCAATGAGAACCTTCAAAGTCTTGCGTCCAGCAGCACAACTGCAACCGAGTGGGTACAGAGAAATGCCAGAGACTACCTCCCGGATGTCAAAATTCGCTACATTGCTGTTGGGAACGAAGTGCAACCTTCGGACGAAAGGCTTCGATTTGTGCTTCCAGCCATGCAAAACATTTATAACGCGATTTCATTGGCTGGCCTGCAAAACGAAATCAAGGTCTCCACAGTCATCGACCTAAGACTCCTCGGGAACTATGACCGCCCATCACAAGCCTCCTTCAGTGAGGCTGCAATGCCAAATATACAACCCATCATCACATTCCTGGTTAACATTAAGTCACCACTCCTTGCCAATGTGTACCCCTACTTCACCTACATCTACAACACAGAAACCATTCAGCTGCCCTATGCCTTATTCACTGCACCAGGAGTGGTGGTACCGGATGGTGAATTGGGATATCAGAATCTGTTCGACGCATTGTTGGACGCTCTCTACAGCGCTGTTGAGAAGGTAGGAGGGCAGAGTTTGGAGATTGTGGTAGCAGAAAGCGGCTGGCCATCGGATAGGGGAACTTATGCAACTGTTGACAGTGCGAGCACTTACTACAGGAATCTGATCAATCACGTACCCAGAGGGACTCCAAAGAGGTCTGGACGGGGCATAGAGACTTATTTGTTTGCCATGTATGACGAGAATCTAAAACCTGGTGATGAGACTGAGCGACATTTCGGCCTATTTTACCCTGATAAGCAGCCAAAATACCAAATTACTTTTGGCTGAAAGTATAGGCAAATAACACATCTACAAGAGCATTGGATTCTTTAGGCGCCTAAAATAAGGAGAGCTCCACTGCCTCTGGCCATACTGTAATGGTTGATAAACAACTACCTTTAAAAAGTGCCTTTTTGAACTCTCACCTGCCTAAAGTGTTTCGTTTGTGCATTTGATGGTTCAGGCAAGAACTTGAGATATGAATCTGTTAATAAATTGGGTCAGTGGATCCATTATCCGCCCACTAACAGATAATGTGTATTTGTTAGTTTGGATAAATACAGTTATTTAGAGAATATTTATCTCTCAAATGTTTGAGATAAATACAATCTTTATCTCCTAAGAGTTGGAGGTAAAGTTAGTCTCTAATTGTATCTCTATATAAAGGTTAGAGATATCCCAATAAATCATAAGTCAATAGTAATAACCCTCTCTCTAAAGCAATCATCAAGCTCTAGGATTTGGTTCGTGGACGAAGAACTCGACTCTAGTAGCCGTTTTCGTACCTGCGAAAAAGATCAAGCGTGTTGGAGGCTCGTAACAACAAAGATCCTACGTCGGAAAATTCGGAGACTTCGTACGGTATGTTTTCGAACCCATTACGTGTTACGTGGTAGCACAATAATCGTTGTAATCGTTTCAACATTGGTATCAGAGCATGATTACTTGTTGATTCGCCTTTAACATGCTAGATTAAATTATGTGCATGTTACGATTTTTTCCGGATACATGAACGAGACCCATTACAAAAATTCAAAATTTATTGAGCATGTTTTCTGAAAATTAATTATATGTTTTTGTTCTCCTATGGTTGAGGATGAACTCCGTAAAATTTCGTGATCATTGGATGCATGATTTGTGAGAAATCACGATTTTATTTTTCAAGAAAACTGTGGTTTTTTCGAGTTTTGGGACTCAAATTCGGAGCATGATATTCAATTTTTATCATGATCATTTGGTATATAATTAATCTATGTCGCATAAGCTTTCCAACGATATATCGTACGCATTATTTTGCTTAAAAACGAGAGAGATATGGCCTTCGAAAGTTGGCATCGCGACGTGGCGGCGCTGGAAATTAGGGTTTAATGAAGAAGATGAACAGTGCACGCCACGCGCATCACGCGCTAAAGCCACGCGCCACGCGCCAAGGACGCGCGCCACGCGCAAAGGCAGCTGCGCATGCACACACGCGCGCGCGTGTAACTCACGCGCCTGTTCAAAAAAAAATTCCAGACGCAGCCCCACGCGCAAGGTGGCGCGTGGAGGCGCGTGAGGTATTTTCTGGCGGTGTTTTGACCCACCACCGGCGCGTGGAGCTTTTTCTTGCCTTCTGTAATTTTTTCTATGGTATTAAATTTACCTCAATACCCTCTGTGTGTGTTCTGTTTAATTTTTAAATGATTTTTTCTAGAAAAATTAGCTTTAAAATTTTGTTTTGATGCACTCAGAATTTTTCTTTAATTCCAGAGGGTATATTAGGGATAAATTTACTGTTTGCCAATTTTAAGAATTTATCTCTCATTTTTGGGCCATTTAGAAATATTTTTTTGTGGTATTTATGTGTTCCCAAAAAAAATACGAATAATGCGCAAATATTAATTTTTGCACTTTGTGAGCAGAAATAAATATTATTGAGAGTTATATGACATAGATGAATTATGTTTTATTTATTTGCCTTGATTAGTGTTATGGTTTAAATATGTTTTTTGTTGAAATATATTTGTTGGGTTTTTGGTAAGCCCACACCTCTTTAAACCCAATTTCAAGGCATTTACGCCCGTTTTTCTTGGAAGGAGAATGTGGCCTATTCATCCATTTAAATTACCCTTTAACTTGATATTTGAGCATGCTGGTTTTAGGTTAAATGGATGGATACTAGATTGGCATTCTAAAGAAACTTATGTTTATGTGTTTACTCTTGTTTTAAGAAAATTCTTTTGAGAATAATGTGTTGTGCGGCATCTCCATTTGTTTTATTGGAGTAGTTTGTAGTAGGATTCTCAAAGATGTTGTATTCTACTATTTCCCTGTATATTTCCAGAAAGCCTTGTACGGGGATGTAATTTCGCACGCACATTATTCAAGTCAGAATTTTCTTAGCATAAGTTATTAGAATGTCAATAAGGCTCAATGGAGTCCTTGCACACTTTATTGCATGGTACAATTTTTATATTGTTCTAAATCATCATGTGGATGATTTATTATATTGTGGCTTATATAATGATGAAATTTATTGCGAAAAATTACTTAAAAAATATTTTTCCCAACTCACATACATGGGAGATGATTACGAGCTTAGCAAATTTTCGATTTCATGATGTGAGAAAGGATTATGTTTTTCATTTAAATTTTTTGAAATAAATAGAAGGATGTATAATTAATGTTTTTTCCTTGCGCAATCTAATGTAGTGAATATAATGGCCACCAAGAATGTCATAGCTGATCTCGTTAAGGGTGAGAAACTTAACAGAGATAATTATGACGTTTGGCACAAAAAGATGAAATTCATGCTGAACGAACAAGAGCTCGAGGAGCACTTGACCAAGGAGATGGTCGCGCCAACTGAGGCGCAACCCCTAATAGACCACACTGCCTACCAGAAATGGAATCAGAAAGATCGTAGTGCGCACTACACCTTGTTGAGCAGCTTGCAAAGTGATCTAATCGGGCAGTATGATGAACTTCCAACTTGCAAAGCTTTATGGGAGCAGCTCAAGTTCTCTTTTGGTGGAACCTCAACTACGCGGCTTCGTAGCCTTGTGATTAAGTTTGAGGAGTACACAAAAGACCCTAAACATACCATGAGTGAACATCTAAGGATGATGTCCAATATGATTGGTAAGCTGAGGGATGCTGGCCATGCGCTCACAGATGAGCAGCAAGTCAGAGCTGTCATAAGGTCCCTTCCTGCCTCATGGGCCAATATGAAACAGATATTGACCCACAGTGAAAACATCAAGAACTTTTCTGATGTTTCACAGCATGTCATCCTTGAGGACGAGACTCGAGATGCTGACAAGACCCTTGCTTATGTCGCCCAAGGGGGATCGCGCAATGCAAATGGCAAGCGCGGAAGACAAAGTAAGAAAGGTAAGAAAGGCGAGGCTAGCACTTCTGCGCCAAAGGAAGGAAAAATGAAGAAACGCAAGAGAGGAAAACGTGGTGGGAAAAAGGATCTGTCTAAAGTTAAATGCTTCAACTGTCAACAGAAAGGACACTTCGCTCGTGATTGCACTGAGCCGAAGAAGGTACTTTCAGAATCTCTCTCTCAGTTATATGTTTCCTCACATGTGATGGTTGCTCATTCCCAACCTGTGTGGTTTGTGGATACATGTGCAACAAAACATGTAGCACGTGATCGAGAGGGGTTCGTAGATTATCACCGGATTTCAGCGGGTAGCAAACACATCTTCATGGGAAACAATAGCTCCGAAGAGGTGCTAGGGGTTGGTTCTTACCAGCTCAAGTTGCGCACTGGGCGCACATTGATTCTTGAGGATGTGCGATATGCACCCACTATTCGGCTTAATCTACTTTCAGTTACTGCTTTATTAGACAGTGGTTTTTCCTTTATTTTTAAGGGTAATAAGTTGGACATCTTTTTGGATGATGTTTTGTTCGGACATGGTTTTCGCATGGATAGCCTTTTTCAATTGGATTTAAATGATTCTCAGTGCTCTTATTCTTATGTTGTGAATGATAATATTGTGAATGATTCTACCACCTGGCATGCAAGACTGGGCCACATAGGCCAAGATAGAATGACTCGTTTGGCTAGAGAAGGCCTTTTGGGCCCACTCGCAAAAGTCAATCTACAAACATGTGAGGCTTGTTTGGCCGGTAAAGCATGCAGGAAGCCTTTTGGAAAGGCTGTGAGAGCAACTCAACCACTTGAGCTAGTTCACTCTGACATATGCGGACCTATGAGTGTAAAGGCACGCCATGGCGCCTCTTATTTCCTTACACTGATATACGATTATATGCGATATGGTTATGTGTATCTGATATCTCACCGCTATGAAGCTTTGGACTGTTTCAAACGCTTTGTAGCTGAGGTTGAGAATCAGAAAGAGAAGAATTTAAAAACTCTTCGCACTGACCGAGGACGCGAATATTTGTCAGATCACTTCAAGAAGTTTTGTGAGGAAAAAGGGATACGCAGGCAACTTACTATTCCTAATACTCCACAACAAAATGGCGTTGCGGAAAGAAGGAATAGAACATTGTTAGACATGGTTAGGTCTATAATGGCGCAAGCAAACCTCCCAATATCTTTTTGGGGGGATGCTCTTTTGACTGCAGCCTATATACTTAATCGAGTGCCTTCACAACTAGTCAAATCCACCCCATATGAGCTTTGGAATGGCCAAAAGCCAAATTTGGATAACTTGCGCCCATGGGGCTCAGCAGGGTATGTTCACAGTACTTCTCATAAGTATGGGAAACTAGGGCCTTGAGGTATTCTGAAAACTCTAAAGGCTATGTGATGTATGGTGAACATCCAAATAGTGGAAAGACTGAAATAGAGTTTCGTGATGTCGATTTCATAGAGAATGATTTTCCTAGCATTGGAGTCGCAAGTCAGAATCTTGACCTCTATGAGTTAGAGGAAGTTGAAGCCACTTTACCATCTCCAAGCGAAGGTGGGGGATTAGTTCCTCATCCTGTTGTCGCTGAAGATAGTATAAGTGATCTTCAACCTAGTGGGAGCATCCTAGACAGTGGGAGCACACCATCAAGACCATCAGGTCAACAAGATTCTCAACTGCGTAGAGGTGCACGAGGAAGAGTTCCACGTCGTCGTTTTGAGATTGACGGTGAAATTCTTATGTGCACTCCAACTGATGAAGATGAGCCCACTTCCGTGGAAGAAGCCTTATCTTCACCTACTAGTAATGAGTGGATGGCTGCAATGAAAGATGAGTTGAGCTCAATGGAGAAGAATCAGGTCTGGGAGTTGGTTGACCTTCCGCTAGGGCGCAAGACTGTTGGAAACAAGTGGGTTTTAAAAGTCAAGCGCAAGGCAGAAGGGTCAATTGACAAGTATAAGGCACGTCTTGTGGCGAAAGGCTATACCCAACTGCGGGGTGTGGACTATGAAGACACATTCTCCCCAAAGGTGAGATTTGCTTCAATTCGCCTGATCCTAGCTATTGTCGCCCAGCAGGATTTAGAACTTTTTCATATGGATGTTAAGACTGCGTTTCTCAATGGAGAACTAGACGAAGAGATTTATATGGCTCAACCTGAGGGTTTTGAAGTCAAGGGACATGAGCGCAAAGTTTGCCGGCTCAAACGTTCTATATATGGTCTCAAACAATCGTCTAGGCAGTGGTACTTTAGGTTTCATCATGCCATTACCTCTATAGGTTTTGAAATGATTGAACAAGACCATTGCGTTTACGTAAAACGATCCAAGAAAAATATTCTGATCCTTTCTTTGTATGTGGATGACATTCTTTTAGCTGGGAATGACATGAGTTCCATTGTCGCCACTAAGCAGTGGTTGTCCTCAACTTTTGAGATGAAGGACATGGGAGAAGCTAATTATGTGCTCGGGGTTAAAATCATACGTGATCGTCCAAAGAGACTTCTCAGTTTGTCTCAAGAGACATACATCAAGAAAGTCATTGAACGATTCCGTATGCATAACTCAAAACCCATAGACACTCCAATGGACAAGGCGTGTACTTTAACAACAGACCAATGCCCAAAGAATGATGAGGAAAAGAATCGGATGTCCAAAGTGCCTTACGCGGCTGCAGTTGGGAGTCTGATGTACGCTATGTTGTGTACGCGTCCAGACATCTGCTTTGCCGTTGGAATGGTGAGTCGTTATCAGAGTAATCCTGGACCCGCTCATTGGAATGCGGTGAAGAGGATTCTTCGATACTTACGTGGAACCGCTGATCTCGTCCTGTGCTATCATGGTGGAGACTTGAGATTGAGAGTATACAGCGATGCTGATTGGGGCGCTGATAGAGATGAGCGCATATCCACTTCAGGTGGAGCTATCTCTTGGTACAGCAAGAAAAAGTCTTGCATCGCCCTATCCACGATAGAGTCGGAGTATGTTGCTTGTTCAGCAGCAGTCCAGGAAACTGTTTGGTTGAGGTCATTCTTACAGGCTCTAGGGGTTACAGCTCATGCAGATGAGTCTGTCACTGTTCACTGTGTCAATACAGCTACCCTAGATTTTGTAACGGACCCCAAATATCAAACACATAGGCCTTCGTTATCACTTCATTAGAACTTTAGTTGCGCAAGGAGAGGTGACCATGAAGCATATACCTACTGGCAGAATGGTGGCTGATCCTTTGACCAAGCCTATTGCTAGAGATGTTTTCCTTTCTCACATTAGGAGTATGGGACTACGTAGGTTTTGATATGTTTATGGCATCTTATGTACTTGACATTATTTATTACATTAAATTTTCATTCCTTGATTTGAGTTTATTATGGAATGAATGGATAATCTTTGTGATTACATATACATCCTTATTGAGAGTGTCACCAGGCTCGAATTGACCCACTCACACGGGTAATTCACCTTGGCGCTAAGATAGCGAGCAAGATGAGACATAATTGTCTTAAGCGCCAAGTGGGCGAATAAGATGATACAGCTTATAAAGCAAACATGTCGCCTTAGTTGGAGCTAAGATGAGACCTAAAAAATGTAGGTCGATCATAGAGTATCTCCACAACTCTATGTAGCCTGTTTACAGCCGAATGTGAGATTTCAGGCAGGCACTATGAGAGTGACTGGGCTGAAAAACTCAGGTTAGGCGCTTGTACAGCGACTAGACTTAGATTCGTATGGCGTATTTTATTATACATTTATGTGACACGCCCTTGCGGGTTACGCCATAGCATGCAAATCATACTGCATGTGCTAAATGCAGACCGACAGTGGGAGTGACGAATGAATCCCTGCTTCGTCACTGTGTGAGCCACTTGGATCGAAATTTTTGATCCTATATGGTACCCTTTTCACCTTAGACTATGTCATGAAGAGGATACTCAATGTCGCTACTTTAGCATGTACCCTTGGATCATGGATGATGCGGTCTCGCGGGGCATGTCTAGGAAAGCGGTTGGGTCTAATTGGAATGACATGAGGGCTTTGGGAAGAAAGTTCAATATTACATCATGTTGTGTGATTCATAGCCCGGGCGACTTTGTCGATTTTCGTTTCGATATGAGTCATGAATACATAACATATGAGAGGTTTAACACTGCTCACTATGAGGGATTTGAGAGTGTTTAATCTGGTGTAGTTGAACTATCTGGGGTACATACGAGATTTTTTGGAGTGATGTATTGTGTTAGTTTGGTGATAACTTAATACAATACTCCTCAACTGGACATCCTTTCTCGTAGGTCGCACGTTCCATTTCCTGTATGAGGAGATGAGTGGACGAGAGATAAAGAGGGACTGTACGATTTATTTGCCCTGTGTGTGGGCGAGTGGGAGCTGTTAATAAATTGGGTCAGTGGACCCATTATCCGCCCACTAACAGATAATGTGTATTTGTTAGTTTGGATAAATACAGTTATTTAGAGAATATTTATCTCTCAAGTGTTTGAGATAAATACAATCTTTATCTCCTAAGAGTTGGAGGTAAAGTTAGTCTCTAATTGTATCTCTATATAAAGGTTAGAGATATCCCAATAAATCATAAGTCAATAGTAATAACCCTCTCTCTATAGCACTCTCTCTAGAGCAATCACCAAGCTCTAGGATTTGGTTCGTGGACGAAGAACTCGACTCTAGTAGCCGTTTTCGTACCTGCGAAAAAGATCAAGCGTGTTGGAGGCTCGTAACAACAAGGATCCTACGTCGGAAAATTCAGAGATTTCGTACGGTATGTTTTCGAACCTATTACGTGTTACGTGGTAGCACAATAATTGTTGTAATCGTTTCAACAGAATCAAAAGATAGCTTGTAAGAGACTAAATCTGTTGTCGTTTTCAAGCCAATTGAAGTGCTCGTGCTTTATGGGGAATTCATCTAGATACATTTTTTCACAGTAATACGACCTTCGATGCAAGATATTTTACCACGTTATGACACTTGAAGTTGTTGGATTAATTCTTGTATCTTTGACAGATACGAATCTATACTAAAGCGGCTTTGTACGGGATGTATACAATAACGACCAAAAACGAACGGCACAAGAAAAATCAAGCCAACAAGAACAAAATCAGCTGCCAGAGGTACCGAAAACCCCAGGCCTACCCTAGCCCTCTACCAAGCCCGAGATAAAACAGTCCCGTGGAAGATATTAAAACCAGGCAGGAAATCCAATAATCAGAGCACTTGAATGAAGGAAAAAGGATATAATGAAGAATGAAACAGCACAAGGGTTTGTCCTTTCCTACTACTACATTTAATTAAGTGCACATTTCCTAAAGGAAAAGTGATGCATGAAAGTAACAAGATAACAATTGGTCCAGCCAGGGTCGAGCAAAATGCATCTGAAGAATGCAAATCCATAAATGGACCACATCATCTCCCTTTGTAAGAACTACAACATCAGCCCAAGCATCATGCATTAATTTGCAGGGGCCAAATGGATCACAACCCCGTTGTAAAAGCATCCAACTCAACCCCCCTCTCTTCCTTCCTCTTCTCTTTCCCCGCCTCCCTCGGCAGCAACAGCCCCCACCGCCGCCGCTTGACCCAACCGCAGCTGCTCCTTGCTCTTCTCTCCATTCTCCCTTCACCACCACCTTCACCTACCCCGAATGGTTTGAGAACGGATCTTTAATGCTGTATTTAAAGGAAGGGATAGTTGTGATATTTCGACAAGTTCAGTTACAGCCGTTCATTTGTCAAGTTTTAAAGAGTACAAGGAGGTTTAATTCAACTTTTTTTAAAACAGGAGATCATATTGCAAGCACCCTAAAGCATAAGGGGGCAAATTTCATTTATCCCCTAATTAAATTAAGGAAGAGAAAAAAATCAATGGCTTTGATAGTGCCACGTGTTTTTAAGATTTATTAATTTGTTATTGACAATTCTACCCTTGAACTTTTTAACGACATGTGTGATCCGTTAACGGCAGAACTAATTTTGCTCTTTTTTGAAACTTAGGTACTTAATTAGCACATTTGAAACGTTAGGTACTTACGTTGTACAGCGGTGATACTTTAAGGGTACAGTTTTGACATGAACCCTTGTTTTATTGAAGGGTACAGGAATAGCCAAAATGAGTGCAAAAATGTTAATTAACCCAGAATAAGGTGATTAATTATGATGATAACAACGATAGTTCTTAACATTAACTTCAAACAGTCACAAACGTTAACGGCAACTCCAACTGCCAAGTTGAAAAAATTTTAGCCAACGATTTCCGCATCTCACTAAATTTGTCTTTGATATCCCAATTCTAAATGAATTTCAACCTTGTTATCAAGCAACAACTGCGATACCTGTACTTTATGAGATCAAAAACAAATTATTATGATCATTAATTGGTAATAAAACTAAGTCATATCAAGCCATAAAATATTTAGTTGCTCTGTTGCAGTAGTATGCCTAAAAAGTTTCGAGGTACTTACCAAAACCAACAAGTACACATATTAACAAAAAAAGAGATGTTTTCAAAATACAAAGTTCACTTGAAGTATCCATGAGCAAACAAAGTTACGCAAGGAAGCCTGATACGGGTTATGTTTGCATAGCTAAGCGTATCATTATTACAAGCCATAAACTGGAACACCTAAATCAATTTTTTGCCGGGTATGGTTGCATAACTAAGCGCATCATTATTACAAGCCATAAAGTGGAACACCTAAATCATTTTTTTGAATTCAAAGATTTAGAAGATGAATTGAAATGCAGACTCGCATTCCCAAGTCAATATATCAAGGAAACATCATCAGACATTGGTTCATTTGTACCTTCAACAAGAATTGTAAGATCAGTTGCAAATATGTTTCCTCCCTCTTACTTGAGTTTCCAAAGAACTACCATCCTTATCAAAACCTGCAGATATGTTAATCCACTTTACGGAGTTTAGGTGCTCCTTTCAACAAAAGTTTAACAGAATTACCCATGCACCAAAGACATGGTCTATAGTCAAGGGTAATGGCAAAATTTCACCTTATGTGTCACCAACTTCGCACATGGCAGGTGCCAAACCAACAAATTCCAGTTCCTTTTCATGCTCCTCTCGTGTCCCCCTTCCCTCTTTCTCGCTACAGGACCACCACCCCAGCCACTACTGAACATCCAGCACCACCCGACAACATCCCATAACCATAACCTCCCTCTAACATCCTCCTCAATTTCAGTTATTCAGCCCTATCAAACCAAGTTAACTCGAAACAACCAACATTGCTAGAGTACACCTCCACCACCACCTATCGAGACCACAACCACCACTTCTCCCCAACACCTCCTCCCCCACCTAAAACCATCCAACGCTACCCAACATTGCCAACATCTCTTGCAACAAGCACCGCCAACAAAATCAGACCAGTTTCCTCCATGCTCACTAGTTCAAAAGTAAATTGGGATTCGGGATTAAAATTTTGGTGGTGTTTGGTTTGGATGGGAGAAGACGCAAGGGTGATGGCATGGCAGTTGAGTTTTATAGTAGTGGCTTCACTAAGTGGAGCCTAGAGTCAAGGAGGAGATTCCGGAGGTGGAGGTCAAGGCTCAAGCTGAGGCTGAGACGGAGGCAAAGATATCGACGTGGTGGTGGGAAAAGAGGTGTGATGAAGGCGAACGATCGATTGGGGAGAGGTGGTTGATTAGGGAAAAGAGGCGGGGCAGGGTCAAGCGGGAAAATGGCGACAAAAATATATAAGGGGTGGCATAGGTCGATGTGGGGAAGGAGGTCGGGGACTTGCTGTTGTAGTAGTAGAGCGATTGTCGGAGAGGAGTGAAGTGGCTGGGTCCAGGTGGTTCTGGCAGCATAGAAGGAAGAGAGAGCATAGACCTGCATACATTTTGACAAAATCAGAGAGAAGTTTAAGAGGAAAGAGGAGATAAATAACTTGGCATTCCATTTCTGATATGAAGTGACATTATGTCCCTTCACGTTGGTCACATTTTTGGCACAACACCATTTTCGTGGATACTAAAGAGAAGTCACGATTTGGGCCACCCGAGTACCAGATTTGATAGTGGACGAACAGATTTGCAAGATTTCAAAAGGAGGGAGCTTTTTGCAAATTTAAGTAAATTGGGGAGACAGATTTGAAATATACCCTAATTTGTATCATTACTCTGACCTAAGCAGTAAACACACAGGACCACAGGAGGTAATGAGAGAGGTCTGCATACTATAGTCAATGGGCTGTAAACAGTGCCGAACACAAGCAACCATATACACAGCGTGAAGATTACGGTGTAATGGCTAAAATTGCAAAGGAGACGTAACTTTCCTTCAACATCATATGGTAAAGTTGAAGGCAATAGTTGAGACGTACCAGAGAACTCCCGACACCCAAAGCTACAAGATAAAGCGTCCTTAAGTTGCAACCACGAGAAGTCCTCGTACATATTTTAGTATATGCTTACCTTAATGAATGTAAAGATTTATCAATATAATATATGTATATATAGCTTTTCGAATCTTTTGGTAAAATAAAAAAATTGACTGTATTTTTTGGGTGGGACCGCACGACCAACAAAAACTGTGTAATTATTGTTAATTAAAATTGCAGTAATAAAAAAACTTATTAGTAAACCTGATTGTTGAAAAGAATTTAAAGTTACATACTAGACATGTTAGTATCTCTAAAGGTATACAAATATTATTGTTTTAAAGTTTCTTTGATTTTGCAAAAACTATGTGAGGGCTATATTAGGAAGCCTTAAAATTAATTCTAAAACTCTAAATGTACTCATTTAGTTTTAACAATCATGTCCTTAAAACTAACTCTATCATGCGGAATAAAAAATCATGTATCTAGAAAATAAAATTAACATGTTAGATTTAATAGAAAAAATTATGTTACTGTTAATTTAAGTATACACACACATAATCACTGCAAAAAATATCTACGTAATTTAAAAGATCAGTAATCAATTTATAGAAGAATTTTTCACTTTGATGTGGTCGTATGATCAACAAGTGCTATATCGCTTATATGAGATTTTGAAAAAAAAAATCATATATGCATTAAAAAGAAAAAGTAAGGTACAACTAAATCAAATAATTTTTAAGATGCAAAAATATATCCATCTAACTCTACCAAACTAATGATTTACCAATTCATTTTTATATAGGGCCCTTAGGATCATTGAAAATACTTTTTTAGTTATACCTAACTAATTTTTCATGGGAAATAAGAGTAATTGATAAATTTTAGAGAAGTTATAAGCATTAAAACTTAATTGTGATTATAATAGAATTGATTACAACTATGAGCGGTGACTATTATGCAAGTTCAATAACAAATAGTTGATTAACTCTTGCTTTATAGTATTAGCTTAATATAATTATATTTATTATCCTTTACAAGCTCATTGTAGTTATAGATATAACCTGACATATTTTGTTATATAAATGTTATATTATGTTGTGATAAAACAAGTGTAATTTATGAGAAAATATCATTGAATGCATTTAGTAGATATAGAAACTATAACTTGGCGACAAATAATAGTCATAAAATATGTGAAATAATTTCAACACTATAAAATAAGAACACGTCATGTTCATCAAATGAATATTATCATTACTAGCATCTTAGAAGAATTAAAGAAAATATATATAAATGAAAATATTGGATATTATGCGATCGTTCTGCTATATTTATTTTATACTACAAAATAAGGATACGTTATGTTCATCAATTGAATATTCTCATCACTAGCATCTTACAAGAATTAAAGAAAAACATGTACATGAAATATTGGATATTATGTGATCGTTCTATTAAATTTATTTTTGCAGAAAGTAATAACTTATTTGAAAGTGATAAGGTGCATACATAAGTCCTGTCAAATTTAAAATTCAACTTTATTCCTTTTAAATTTTTACTGAATCGTTATAATAACCTAAAAACATATATATGTAATACCTTAAAGACCCTCTAAAGTTAAAGAATTAAATACGTATGTAACATTTACAATTCAAAAGGGGTACTTGATATTGTTATCAAATTTTAATTACAACTACAATCGTATATTTGCTATTTAGCTCTATATGGCACTAGTACGACTATTCTACTACCCTAAGTACTAGGCCAATATTCATTTGAAATGCTACTTCATTTAATTACACCTTATAACTCATGTAGGTTACCGTGTGAAATAGTAGGTCAGTGGTTTTGTTTTTACAAGTTACAATAAAGCTAGCTATATCTAGACATTTGTAAGAGCAACAAATGAGTTATAAGGTGTGTAATGAAGAAAGTATGGAGCGATGAAGTTGTAAGAAATAAAGTGGAATGAAGTATGCTCTCAATTGTCTCCTCCAAATTTGTAAACGTTAATATTAAAAGTAAGCGAATGACAATTCGTCTCCAATAGTTCTGTGTTGTTTCGTGAGAAGAGAAAGAAAAGAAAGAATCCTGTGTTTGTGAGTTTGGGGTGAAAGATAGAGTAATTTTTTCTCCCCTGCTGTTTGCCAGTGGATTTTGAAGAAAAGGATTCCAAATTGTTTCTTGTAAATCTTGAAGGCTGGACTACAAAAAAAAAAACAAAAATTGAAAACTCAAAATTCCAAAATAAATTTTTGGAAAACAAGCTCAAAATGAAAACTAGTTTATAAATCTTTTTTTGGGGGGGGAGGGGGGGGGGGGGGGGGGACCGGAAACAGTCTATCAAACGCCATTTTTTTTTTTCTTCAGTTTAAAAAACAGAACAAAAAATTGGGAAAAAAGAAAACCCTATCAAAATCTTACCTTTTAGTTTGTTCATCGCCTTGGGATACAGAAAAACATCTTGTGTTACTACCTTCCAACCCTTCAGTTGATTTGACCAAAAGCAGTGCTTTAATCTAAGTAATAAACCTAGAAGGTGAATAACATGACAGTATCATCACGCGATAGATAAATGGCCATCTTCTTCATCCGGGAACCCCCGCCAAAGAAATTCCCCATGCTCAAAACTAATAAATGCTTGCAGGTTGTAAACCAAGGGAATTGATTCATCATTTACGCTCTACTTTTGTGGCTGTGGCTGCGAACATACAATGTGAATTTTGAATGAAGGTGCCATTATTTAATAATCTCCTGAACAAAGAGCCTCCCTTTAGTCTAGGCCATGCAAACGTCAAAACGAAAGATAATACCCTGGTTTGCAAATTCTGGATTTTCAGAAACCCATCTTGTACTGCAAGCTCAAATTTAACAAAGTGTAGCAATACTCTTCGCCCGTGATTTGTAGAATACAGAAAAATGCAACCCGCGTTAGAGCGATAACAGGGAACCGAGTGCCCACCATAAAGACCCAGCCAGATATAAACTCGACTTAAAAGTTTAAGCTCAACTTAATTTACACACTTGATGTGAAACTAACTCCACACGCGCACTTTAATAGCCATACATTAAATACAAATAGCCCTTTTTTAGGTCTTTAAGAAGTGTCAATAGACCAATCCCAAACAAACAAAACCCTCAATTACTATTTACCGGAAGGTTACTGATTCAGAAATTTGAATAGAAGCTTAGTTTATTAGCTGATAATGATAGACCACCGCCCATTTGGGAATCACGAGTCCTTATCATTCACACCCAAAAAGTGAAACTAAAGATGATTTTAGCAACCATCTGCAATCATTTTGTTACCTCACGCTTTGTGTTCAGATTCAGTTCATCCAAAATGAATAAATATATGAGAGAGAGAGAGAGAGATACTCATTGTTATGGAGGCTTAGTACAGTTTCGTTAGGGATAGGATCCTTTGGTGTAACATAAAAACGTGACTAAATTGAATTTTAACGACAAAAAATTAATGACAACAAAATGCCTCTAATAACAATTTTTCATCACTAAAACTGTTACCACATTTATATCATCATACAACAGAGGATCCTCAGCCAGTTTCTTAGCCCCCATCCATCTACATTTTAATTACTGCAACGTAACATTCTTCCTTCCCAATTTCAAAGCCACCAATTTCATTTTTATGGAGGCTTAGTCATCCGCTGCACATCACCTCTGCTATTGTCATAAAAACCACTAAATGTATTTTAACAACGAAGGATTGTGACTAAATTTTTAACTACAAAATACATTTAGCGATAGTCTTTTATCACCAAAACTATTATAACATAAATATTGTACAACAAAAGATCCTTTTTCAGTTTCTTTAATCCCAATCATCATCTACATTTTAATTCCTGTATCGTAACGTTTTTCCTTCCCAATTTCAAAGCCACTACGACTGGGGACCTATAAATATGCAAGTATGGGGAAAAACAAAGAAAAATTTAGATGAAAACAAGAATATAATACTGTACCAATTACCAAAGTTGACAGAGAACAGACTGAAACTACCAACATTAATGTGTAGCATCCCATCACTCCTACCAGAACACAGCACCACATGACTTGTGCTTGGATCTACTCAACCACAAGGGACAGCAAAACAGCAAGATCAATGTGGGGATCTCTCCACAAACCCCAATGGAAGCAAGGCACAGTAAACCCTTCACCCTTATCCCCATCTTGTGTAATTAATTATAACTAATTAATACTATTAGACCACTTCATTTTGGTGAGCAAAGCAAATTCGGGCATAGTTGGAGGGCAAGAGGCAAAATGGTGCACATGTACACCAGTACCACAATTGAAAAAACATGCCAAAACAAAGTGGCACCATTACCCATAAAACAAAAAGGCCAAACAAGTATTTTTAAAATCCGAATGAGGCCAGTGAGACTGAAAGTGAAAGGAGTGTTGTGATACCCTGATACCATTCAAATGGTGTCAGCACCCATGTGACATTGTGGCCCTCTCCCATTCATGTCCACCTAAAAGAAACCATAAAATGAGACAAAAGAGTCCCTTAAAGTAGCCTTTAATCACATAAAAATGAACACCCTTTCCTTTCACCCACCCCCTCCCCCTCAATTTTTTTCCCTTTTCCCAATTATTCTATCATTCACTTTTTCTCTGAAAAATAATCTAATAGGTCTTCAAAGGCTGATCAATGCAGGAGCTTTCAAAACAAAAGGGAGTGTGGCAGAACTCAGTTTTACCATCCACTCATGTCCTACAACAGCTTACCCTTTTAAGTTTCTCCCTCAGTATAACAGTTATCCTCCTGTTTCAGCTCCTTTGAACTTCTCAGATTCTGCTTCATTCCTCACCCTTCTCATGTTTCAGCACAGAATTAAGGAAGAGAATAAGGGGGTAAAGGGAAAAGGGAAAAGAGAGGAGAGTAAATTGGCAAAACATGATAAAAGTTACCGGTAATAATAACTAGCCTTTGTTATGATACTCTATTGTTTTGTGTGGTCCAGCACACAGACTAAAGAGAGGGTACAAAGTAAACAAAGCGATGCCCCACTCCCATAAATCAGTTCATCTGTCCTTTACGTATTGCATTATGTATTGTTGTAAGTAGTATGGTATTGATGATGACATAATCTTGAGGAGATCTTCCTTACAGATCTTTCTCTTTTGTTGTTGTGGGTATGGTTTGGCTATACAGCTAGAGGACTTTCTTCCTTGTATATGCTCTTCTACTACTTTCTGCACAAATGGAACACATGTGAAGCCAAACATTAATGAGAATCTCCACATGACTAGAAATCCTGCAAAAGAACAAAAATAGGGGACATAATTCGTAAATTGAAGGGATCTTACCAAAAGCTACGTCAATTCCTCTACGCTAGCCATGCTAACCTGTATCACCTACATTTCAATGGCTTCTTGCCCAGAAGAAAACCTGATAAATTAAAATCCCCAAATTGAATGACATTTTGAATATTATAAACAAGAACTAGGAGGAGACGGAAGAAAAAGTAGATGCCTTACCTTGGCATTTGGAAGTAACATGATTTGTGAGGAGAGGTGGGCAGCACCGGGATATTGTTAGAGGATGTAGTAGTTGTTGGGGCGCTATCGTCAGTTTCTACGCAAGCAGCGGAGAACAGAGACTGGTGGTCGGCGGATAGTTTTGTAGGAGACGCAAAGAGGCTATCGGGAAGGATGTGTTCTAAACTGCTTTCGCAGCAAAAAATCATTAAAAATTTAGAAAGAAGCTATAATAAAAGAACTAAACAGGTAGCAAATTCAAAATAAAACCAGATGACACCAATAAACACGAAGTAAAATATGAACACAGACCAACAATACCGTGTTAATAGTAGACAAGGATTAATCATGCGGGCAACTCTCATTCACATCTTAAATCGAAGTTGCATACCTTTCATTCAGATCAGAATGTCCAAGGTTAGAGCTTTCCTCCTCCTGATTGCTAGTGCCCTTGCTATCATAGTTGTCACTAGCTTCATTCACTTCCAAGGGCACCTGCTCAACTATCAGAATCGCAGAATCATCTGCATCAGGGCCACCGTTGTCATCTGCACGCACACACAAAAAAGCATTAGCCACCTTCTTTTTAGCATAAAAGTATCCAGTAAATACAGGATTGTTGTAAGCTCACCTTCAGGGAACTCTTGTTCGACACCATCAGGAGGAAGCATGATCTGACCATGAGATCGGGTTGGTGAGGGAATGGGAACAGCTGGTAATAGATTAGGATGGAACTGATGATTCTTCAAGTCCGAAAGTTGAAAATTCATAAGCCTTCTGCCTTGGAGTTCCATGGCTTGCTGCAATTCAGCCTGCTCCTCTAAGTTCCTTCTCAACATCATCTCTTGGTTATTGTAAAACATTCTTGCTCCTGTACAGATTGGGGGGGGGGGGGGGGGGAAGCGTTAACATACAAAATCCAATGTGGCAGATAGAAAAGATCAAATCTCAGCTGGTTACTTACCAATCGAGATGTCAAAGGACTCTCTGGTATCAAGTCCAGATGGGCTTAGACTAGCAGGAAAGTCTCCTCTCTCCATCTGTTGCTGCTTCCTGCATATTCAAATAAAAACTCTACATCAATGTAACGCATAATTAAAATGACAGAGAAGTCGAAAAACTAGAAAAGGTGTCTACTTGTCTGGGACTTTCCCCTTCTCCTTGTAGGGCTTCACAAGCACACGTGAGTCACACACAAAATGAGGATTCCCTTTGGCCAAAATTTGCTTCACAGTTTCTGGGTAAACAAAGGTAACGAAGCCAAACATTCGCTTCTGCTGATATGGAATTCTCACATCTTGCACTGGTCCATACATACTTCAAAACAATAAAAACAACTCAAAAAAAATTTCTATGCTCCAGACCAAAGCTTCAAAAACATAAACAGCTATAGTAAAAATTACCTAAAGTAATTGGAAACATCCTCCTCCTTGAATGTGCTATCAGCCGGGAACGTCAAGTAAATTTGCCGTGAACTCGAGTTCGCCATTCCTCCCAATCCCATGGCTGCAAAATCGTTCCTTTCGGGCCTGCACCGACCAAACTTGTGATATTCTTCCCCTATCATTAATGCAGCTGCCGCGGATCTACAATGCAGCATAATATCACCATAAAGCACAGACTTAAAAGCCAAATCCACATCCCCTATTCCGACACTCAACAAATGTCTTAATCCACAAAATCAATTGGTCCCAAAAATTCAAGGACATAAGAGGACTCTTCTTCTATCCACACACACAAACATGCACACTCACACATTCAAGCACAATTATCATATTAGCATGTATAACGCATCACCACTAATCAAGCGTAACAAAATAGAAGACCATAACAATGACAGCTAAAGACTCTTGCTTCCCACACGCACAATCTACAAATGCAAATCAAATGCCAGAAAACCAAAAGCACCCAAAAAAAGGACTTTTCCAACACAATCAGTTCAGGGAGGAAATCATGTGGTGCTAATTTTCAAATTATTAGTATTAGATAAAGAAAGGTCCTTGACTCCTTGCTTTATTAACACAATCACAAGCACGAAGCCACACACACACACAAATCCAAGAAACCGAGGGGAAAAAGACCCAAAACAAAAAAAGAACTGATCTTTAAAATATTAAAAAAGAAAAAAGCAAAGAAAGAAGAGACTACCTCTGGCTATCACTAAGAAAGTTCATGCATCTGTTGTACTGAAAAGGAGGGCCATTCGCCATGAGGTGAGAGGCAGCAGCCAGCCTCTGCTGCTGAATGGCCTTCATCCGAATCAACTCATCGAACCCATCGATCTTCCCGGGTGAGCCCACCAGAGCGTGACCCGACCCATCGCCCGACTCCAGCCCTAACCCCCCATGCAAGAACTTGCAGCCGCTACCGTTCTTGCAGAACCCCCTAGCGAAGTACATGCACGGCCTCCACCCGAACCCGGACCCGCCATCATCCGACCCGGCTCCGCCACCGCCAAGAAAAGCATCACTCACTGAGCAACTCCTCCTGTGAAGATGGTGGTGGTGGGCATCTCCGCAATTTCCTGAATCAGCCCAAGTGGGCACACCTCCCCCACCACTGCCGTGAGGGAACACGAAAGAATCACTACGCCCACTCGGGCTGATAATCGGATCCATGAAGTCCATGTTCCTTAGCGACGAATCGTCGAGGAGAGAAAGCTGATCTTGCACTTGCGAGCTGCTGTTAAACTCTTCGTCTGGACAAAAGGGCACCGCAAATGAAGGGCTGAGGGCTGAAGAAAACGACCCGGAACCCGAAACTGAGCCACCGTTGACGACGGCTGCGTAAGACGGCGGCCGTGGGGAGAGGTGGCTGTGGCCACTAGGGCTGCTACGGTGGTCCGAAAACCCAGAGACTGACCACGGCGAGGAGGGGGAAGAAGGGTTTAGGTGAAACCCATTGTTGGGTATGATGATTCTAGGGGCGGATTGGTGAAACGGGTTCGGTCTGATGGGGTTCGAGGGTGTCGAGGGCAGTGCAGACGAGGTGCTCGACGAAAGTCCCAAGTAAGTCTTGGCCTGGTTGATGAGGGACACCAATAGGGCTTCCGGCCCAAAGGCCAGCCTTATAATCTCCTTCTCGCCATGGTCTTGTATCAGTATGTAACCCATGATTTTGGATGCGTGCTCGGGATCCAGGCCTTGGATCCTTTGCAACACTATCTTCGTTGCCTCGTAGGTGTCCATGGTGGTGACACTCTGGTTTCCCACTCTGGAGAAACCCCTTTGAAATTCTAGAGAGAGAGGGACGGAGAGAGAGAAGGAAAAGTGCGTAGTGAGGGGTTTTAAATGTTGGGTAAGAAACCTTTCGAGGGGTGCGTGGGGGTGGGGTGGGGTGCTGCTAGGGCGGTGTGCTTATTTCGGGAAATTATTACGAAGAGGTGACCAAGATTTAAACTTTGTTAAAAAAAGGTAATGATTGGTTGGATTTGTATTATACAATGATTATAATGCGTAAATGTAGGAAACATAACACTCTCTCTCTCTCTTCTCTCTTTATCTTTGCAACTGAACCCAAATTTTCATTTTGGCCAAGCAGAGGAGCATGGGGAGTCAAATGGGTTTTTGATTCAAACTTAGACCGAGGGGGGCAGTGTGGGGAGACGAAGATGAGGAAACAATTGCTTTGGTGGGGGTGATGCTGCCGCTGCTGCTGCAGGAGGTCTTAGAACTTAGAACCACAACTTTTGGTGGCAGTGCAAAACCTGCAGTGCAGCAGCATTGGGGAGAGTAAACAAGTTTCTCTCTCTCTCTCTCTCTCTCTCTCTCTCTCTCTCTCTCTCTCTCTCTCTCTAGTCTTTTTTGAGTCTATCTGTTGTGGGGTTGTCCTTTTTACAAAATTGGACAAAACAAGGCTAAGTGGGATAGTGGAATCAAAGCTGCTTCTAAAGGAAAATTTTCATGTGCCTTGTTTCTCATTATTTCTTTCTCTCTTTTAGTAGAAATAGAAATAGAAATAGGAATGGGGGCATCTCTACAAAAAAGGTTTTCAATAGTCAAAATAAACATAATTCAGGTACACTCTTATGATCTAACTCTTTTTTTTAAACTTTCTTTTGTATCCTTTGTTTAAGATTTTAAAATTATTAAATCTCTCTTCTTAAATGGTTAATCATTGTCATTAAAATAATTTAAGTTTCATGCCAACCTCTTAATGTAATTCTCTCCTACTTTCTGACCTCATTGTATTTGTACTGCTTATAATAACTCTTGATTTCTCACCACATTCTTTAATTTGTATCTTATCTACTATAATCATATAATTTGTGTTTGTACATCATTTTAAAATCCAAAAACTTCGATCATGTAAAATATACGCTTCAAATGTGAATTATTTATCTTTATCATGTTTCCCTCTTCTTTCTAAAGAACGTTGACCTTGCATCATAAACAAAAATCTTTACGAATTAAGATGCTCTTCATGAATACTCCTTTATTTTCCTATCAAAAGGTTTGTATTTCTACTTAATTATACTTCAATTTTACCAGTTTAAAAATTGGCTCTGTCTTAAAATTTTCTTTCAAAATCTTGGGAAAAATGGGCCATTCAATAATAATCTCATATATCTCACTGTTTTAAAATTTTTGAAATAGATCTCAAGATGTTGATATGTAAAAGAAAAAAAATTGAGTCTAAAAACTGAAGTGCTGACAAAGGGTTAATTGATATTTATCCCTCAATATGGCACATTAGCACATTTACCCTTCAAAAAATTTAATCACAAAATCCTCCCGCTGTATATGTCAGGGACGGCATCCGTTGAGTCTAGAGGATTCTCGCTAGTTTCACTTAAATTACATGGTGAATTTTGCTAGTTACTCACTCTCTCACATTAACGCTCTCTCTCAATGTCAAGTTAGCAATAAGGCGTCTCAAGATCGCAAGCTTTTTTGAGTCCTCAAGTTCCTCATCAATGGCAATTTTTCGTAATTATCAACTACGATTTGATGAAGATGTCATCGACGATTGACAATCATGGGAGGGATTAGAGTTTATGGTTGGACTCTGCACATAATCCAAAATTATTTCCCAAATTTTGGAATAAAATCACTAAAAAATTTGGAGCCAAAAAAACTGCACTTTGGGTCCTTAAGAAGCAGCCATCCATATAAATTTGTTAATCAGAGTTAAGTTATTATTATTATTATTCAACAAAAGACATAACGATGTTATCCATTCCATAGGTAAGGAGAGGATTAAATTTCTTTAGAGGATAATAATTCTGCTAATATGTCATATGTGGAGGATAAAAATATAATAAAATCATGAAGACGAAGAATCATTATTCAGTATTTCACCTTCCTTAAAACGAGAATGGGCTAACTTGTACTGCTGCGTCTGAATTATCAAATGATAGTGTATCCAAATGGCACAAGACAGCAGCCGCTATCACCACCATCCTGTAAAGGCCAGGGGCTTACATGCAGCTCCAGTTGGTTACCACCATTCTCTTGGTTTTTTTCAAACTCGATGGTCGGTGCTGATAAGTAACAACAATGAAACCTCAAGATCAAAAAGGAGGAAGCAAACAAAAAACATGCCGGAGGTTGGCGATCAAGTGCGCTTCGTTAGTTTAGTGAGACTTGCGATGATGCCAAGACCCAAGCAGCTCAACCCAATTAACACAAGATGGGATGGGATTCTGAATGTATAATTGTACCAACTCTCAAGGGTGACCAGGGTAACTAGCCGCTTCTACTTTGCCTGTAACCTGCATAAAGCTCAAAATAACATTTCTTGAAAATATTCTTAAACTTGCAACTAATTGAATCCTGCCATATGGATTGGAAGAAAATTTTGTCTTGTTTGGCATATCCATATCGCAATTTGTGTACAACATATTTATGTCGGAGGTAAAGTTTGAGGTGTCACTAAAAGTATGTTTCCAATTATTTTGTGAGCATTTATACTCACGTTTTGGGTTTGACTCCCAACACAACATCCTTGAACACAACACTGTGAAACCGAAAACACCATAGCCACTGACCGCAACTAACCAACACCCTTGAACACCAAACCCACCACCATCACCCATTAGTGAAACCCCCTCACCTGATGAACCCCTGATTTCGTGCTTTTAAGGCTAGCAAAATTCCATTGTTGGTTCTTATCGGAGCCTATCAATCATCATTAAGATGGAGGTCTAATATTTCACACTTCTAATATACTCGTGCAAGTTGAGATAAAAAGTACGAAACAAATGCAATCAATGTGAGTGGCGATGTTGTAGATGATTAAATACATGATTTTCTAAGCGTAATAACAATGTCATAATCCGCATTACTTCAAACATTTTTAGGTAGCACGTTCCCGATTTCATGTGCGATTGCGTTTTTCTCGTCTTCTCAACTTTTATTGATTTTCCATCTTTTAATCCATGAGAAAATTAAATATGTTTACGAGCCTTAATGATGTTGCTACGACATTATCTTTTATAGTGGAGCTACAAGACTCACAAATATCCCTAAAAGACCTTTTAGAGATATATCATAGTCACTCGCTTGAGAACGTTTTTTGTATTGCTCTTGATTTCAATTCGAAAATTCTGAGTAGGCATCGAACTGGAGATCATAGAGGTGGGCGATTGAGCTAATTGGTTGAAACTACATTCCAAATGGTTTAAATTGCAGCATATGTATATTTTAGTAAAAATTATATTATTAAATGAACAAAACTTACAGCTAAAAAGAAAATTCGAACGAACAAACAAACGTTGCAATTATACAAAGCATAATCGCTTGGAAACTTATATGTGGTTTTACTAGACTCACAAATTTGACACAATACTGATCATTTTGTAATAATTTCTGCTCGTTTAATCGTAACAATTAGCATATACAATTTATTTCAAACCACTAAAAAATGTGACCATAAAATTCTCATCTGTTTGGTGGAAAAATCGACAAAAGTGAAAGATAGAAAAAAAGTACAAAGGAAGAAAAACTAGGTTCTCGATCAACGTGCGAACTAGTTTGGCAAAATGACGTCGTTTTTGAAGTACGGATACCTTCAAGTGCAATTTCGGAATTACACAAGTGAGGCAACACGCGTGGACGACACTGGCCTTGACCGAGCGTGGCATTTGGTACTCCCAACTGGTCATTTGCACAGTGCACGTTCACATTGCCCTTGATACTCATCACTGACAAAGTTCAACTACCGTACCCTCTTGAGTGATGTAATTTAAGCTTTAGATCTTCCTATAAGAAATCCTGGGTGTTGTCCATGTGTTCGTCTACCACTACTATTATTATCATCAATCAGTACTATAATGTTACTGATTGATTCTCCGCTGTAACAGTAGTAATTGTTAGTGAATGTTCTATCTGGATTATCGTTAAGAGGGAGCACAGTTATTGATCTTTTGTCGTAACAATAAGGAAACCTGGGTGGTGTTAGTGAATTTTTATGGATGAAACGCGTTCAAAAATGTTGTTAGCATTCTAATATTTCTACTATCGTTAAGGGAGGGCACTGCGATGGTTCAACATCTTTCAAACTCATAACTTTTATCCATGTATTACATTCTACCTTATCTCCGTTAATGGGTAATAAATAAATAATCAGGTCATTTAACATGTTAGCTACTTTTGTATCATCTTCTCACTATCGTCTCCGCATATATGGCAAGTTATCGGTTGATTATGATATTAGATCTGCTTACTTTTCTCAATTGCCAAGCCCTACATCGTTGTATTAATTTTCTCGTTTATCAAAATTGTATTGAAAAGTATTTCTATATGTAGCTTGGATGGTGAATGAATGCGGGAGGAGTATATTTTACGCAACGGCACAACATTATCCTTCTTATACTATTATGCATGTAGGTTATCAATGTTTAATATTTATACTGCACACATTTCACGTGCCCCTACAACCACTTATACACGTATACATGTATTAGTGTATATCTATACAATTAACCATATATCATTAAGAACCGTGGAACTATTAGAAATGTATTTACACACTTTTTACTGATACAAAATAAATAGTTCATGTGTCGATAGATCAACCAGAAGAAGACTGAATAAGCATTTTCCAATAATTTTTATGGCTTCTTTTAAAAAAACTTGGTCCTACGTCTTACTTGCATTTTTTTTTTATAAAAAATCTTCATATTATTATGAACCCACGTGAACCGAGTTTGGTCATGACCTTAAAAGATTAATGGATTTATTTGTGTTGTTTTAACAAAAAGATAGCATTAAAAAAAAAAAAGAAGAAGAAGAAGGGGGTAATATGAAGGTGGCTTTGTGAGGAGAGAGCAGCAGCTTGCCTAAGCTATTACAATTTGCGCTCAATACAAAGTTTCCAAATGTACAAGCACATTAATGCAGAGCATTTGTTGATTTTTCTAAAATTTTCTTCTCGTATTGTTCTCGTGTTTATTTAAATCCTTCAAGCAAGTGTCAGTTGATATTATAGTTTGTAATTTTATGTACTACTTGGCATTTTTTAAAAAAAGTAATTTCCCTATTCGGTGTAACTAAGAAGACAAAAATCTCTAGTCACAAAAATAATTTTTCAAGTTTGTTTAAAGAAAATGTTATTGAACGAAGTTCTGGCAAGATATTGAAACCGATTGCGTTTAATAGACTTGGAAACCTACCAAAGTAAGAATTCATGCAAATGTAAAACAAAAACATATTCCCTCTTGTAGCTAATTATACTATCCGGATTAAAAATTGTTAATTACAGTGTAAGTTATTAGAGGCTATATAATTATATACAAGGGAACACAAACGATTCTGCACAAATTATCAACCACTACTGGATAATCTGTACTTGGAAAAATTTACTTATAAAAAGATTGACAGTAAACAAAAGCGTCTATAGCGACATTTAAACGACGCGGAAGACACTATATCAGCTTGCGGTAAATTTTTGTTACGGCCCCAGGAACGCTATTGGATCGTGCAAAGTAAGTAAAATGGAGGGTCCAGATTTGGTGTGTTCGTACACCCCAAGAATAGGGGAGGATATCTCTGAGTCAATACTTGGTCAAAACTCAGTCCAAATATATATATATATATATATATATATATATATATATATATATATATAGTTTCCCTGGCACCCGTGCCACCTGCCCAGTTTCTTCGTCCAAAGGAATCAGTAATATATAGCAAGAAAGTGAGGAGTAAAATTGTCCTTTTTTATTGAAAAGGAAAACTCCTTGCCTGCACACTAAATTCTGGTCTCTGTCACATAAAGTCCCACCAACTTTTCTTGGAGCTGCCTTACTTCGTCATTTTCTGTTTCCTTTTTTTTTTTTTTTTTTACTAAGAAGGTTGTTTTCGAATTAATTTTAAAATAAATCAAGACCGTACTCGTTTGCGAACGATCTAAATAGCATACTTTTCAAATTGGCTGATGTATTTAGAGGAGTGTTTTTTCAGAATATATTGGTCTCAAGGTTTGAACCTAAAAAAACTAAGAAAACGATCAATCTCCTTGACCATCGTGACAACCTACTGAGGTACATCTTTCGACATCCTACTAAAACGGAATTTTCATTCTTTTTGGTTTAGGTTCAATAAGCTTTTAAAGTTTGCGTCTATTTATTTCTATTTTTTGTGGCTTTTACTTATCTTGTTGATTTTGGTCGATGAATACATTTTGGCTGCAATTCGATTTTAGAAAGAGCCTGCAATCTATAATGTGGTGATAAATAATGCGCCAAACGTAGGGCAGATTCAAGGAGTCTAATCAAATGGACTAAAAAGTTATAAAAGAAAATGATGACTAACATAAAAGAATTTAAAAAGTTTAAATTTACATAAAACATGAAAATCCAAAAACATTAAATTTGAAAGCACTTTATCGAGGTTCCAAGAAACAAGAAAAACATAACAAACGTAACTTTTCTAATATTGTATGAATCGATGGGTAAAGCGGAATTCGACTTTCTGTATAGTAACAAAAGTCATAAACGATCGAATTTATAATAAATGTCTTGAAAATATATTTCTCAGTGTGCAGAATCAAAGAATCCATGACAAAATCATCATGCATCTTATAGTTAGCGTCACTATTGAGTATGTAAATGGAAAATATATTACTCCACTTGACCACTAATCATTTTATTTTATTATTCATAATGAATTATTTAACTTGTTAATGTTCAGCAATAACTAATTACTAATCTTGCATCAAAGAAGCTTGATCTATTCTTTTTTTTTTGCAATTTGGAGAATTGAAATTCGCAATTTAGAATTTAGAAGAATGAAGATGGAATAAAGAAATGAGAAAATAATGATTTATGATTGTTGGTATCACAAAAAGTTAATGTTAACCCTATGGTTGGATAACCTAGGCTTACATCTTGTTTTGATGATAACTACACATTGATTATGTTCTAATGTGTGCTTTGAGTGGATTCTTATTAGATATATACATGAAACTCATGAAGACACATTTGAGAAGTTGGATAGATGGATTGAAGCCAAAGAAGCTTAAAGTTATAGTGGACATGTTATAGAAGTTTCATCAAGTCTAATGTCGAAGAGCAACAAAGAATGCATCGGCTAAGTTACTATCGATTATAATTGATCTTTACTATTATGTAACTAGTCTTGGTTTGATGCTTGGATTGATGACTATGACCTAAAAAGACCTTAGGACACCTTGTGCATTGCATGTGAGTTCATAACCTTTCACACAAGTGTGGTTCTTGAAAATGAGTGAACTTTGGAGCTCACTCAGATTTTCTCAAAAACTATTTTGGTGCTAATCTTTTCATATCTTGATAAAACTTTTCATTAGATTTCTAACACAAAAAATGGCACCTCAATCCGATTTTTCTAGAGAAAGTTATGCCTAAAATAGGAAAGGGGTTCCGTGAGGCAGCCGATAGGCAGTAGAGTAATACAGTCGACTGTATTTGAATTCAGTCGACTGCATTGGTCAAAATTCAACTCCAATGGCTATTTTCGAGGGCAAAACTCCAAAGGCTATTTTAGAGGGAATTCAGTCAACTGCATTGGGAATACAGTCGACTGCAATGGCAGTTTTGCCCATATTATGCCTATAACGGCTATATTTCATTTGTTCTCTATATAAATGATTTGGGGCTTCATCATACACCATGGAAACCACATTCTAAGCTTCCATTCATTAGAGAAACATCAAGGCTCATAGATTAAACTTATCTCTCTTCATCTTCATGATTTTACATCATTAAAGAGAGCATCTTTGTGAGCAATTCTTTGATTGAGAGTGAGCATTCTTCAAGTCATCAATTCTCTCATCTCTCTATTATACTAGAGCTTCATTTGTACTCATTTCCTTTCAAGAAGGTTTCTTTGTACACATTTGATCTTTGTAAAAGGATTGTGATCAAGGCTTGGGTTTGTCAAGTCTTGGGTGAGCTTTGTGGATTCAAGGCTTGTTTTGGTGTGGGGATATCACCAAGTGTTGTAAGGGTTTTGATCTTGACCCGGAAGAAGATTGTTGCTAGTGAATTCTAGTGCTCTTGCAAGGGACTTCCTTGAAGAGGTGGATGTAGGCTTGAGGGTAGTTCAAGCCGAACCATTTAAATCTTCTTGTCAAGTATCTCTAACTCAATCTCTTTACTTATTGTTCTATAATTGCTTGAGATTGTGTAGTTAGCATCTTCATTGAAATATTGCTTGGATTGATTAAGTTTCATGATTGTGTTTTGTTTAAGTTCTCCATTAATTTTTTAAAAACCCTATTCACCCCTTCTAGGGTTGCTTTATTGGTTTCAAGTGGTATCAGAGCCTCGGCTCTTGATTTTTTGGTTTAATACCTAGAGAGTTAAAAGATCATGGGGTTTTCTAGTCTTGAAGGGAGTTCTATTACTAGACCTCCACTTTTTTATGGGTCTTCATATAGTATATGAAAAATTAAGATGAGAGTATTTTTAGAATCTTTAGATTATGAAATGTGGGAATCGTTGAAGATGGCCCTTGCGTTCCAATAAGCTTGTGCCAAAGGAGAAATCCGAATTTAATGACTATGATAGAAATATGCTTTGCATGAATTCTAGAGCTAAGAATTGTCTTGTTTGTGCTCTAAACACAAATGAACTCAATCGAGTTATTATGTATGATTCGGCTAAGAGTATGTGGGAAACACTTCAAGTCACTCATGAAGGTACTTCTCTCCTAAAAGATTCAAAGATGAATTTATGGCATAGAGAATATGAATTGTTTCAAATGTTTTTCGATGAATCTATTATGGAAATGAATTTTCGTTTCACTAAAATTGTTGATACTTTGAAACAATTAGGAAAAGATTTCTCTAACGATGATCTTGTGAGAAAGTGGATTAGGTCATTACCTAGAGAATGGGATGCAAAAATTACCGTACTTCAAGAATCAAAGGATCTCAATACCTTCCCGTTGGATGAATTAATTTGCTCCTTGATGACTTATGAAATGCAACTCGAATCATCAGGGCAAAAGGTCCAAAGAAGAAGAAAAAGTGCATTGCTCTTAAAGCTTCATTAATGATGGATCAATCTTCAAGTGAAAAGGAAGAAGACTTGAATAACAAGGAGATGGACATACTTACAAAAGGAATTTAATGAGTATCTCAAAATGAAGAAAGATATAAACTTGCACAAAAGCAAGAACGGGTCAAATATGGAGAGCACCTCAAGGGAGAATAAGAAGAAGAACAAGAGCAAGAATGGTTCAAGTGTAGAGATTACCTCATGGGAGAATAAGAAGAAGAAAGGGTCAAGAAAGAAGCACTCCATAAAAACATCAATCGAAGCCATCATTTGTAGTGATAATGACTCAAGTGGAGATGAGGGTGGTCAGTTCGATGATAGAGATGCAAATTTATGCTTCGTGGCTCAAAAAGGTGATGAGGTAAATTCTTCATATAGTGCTAGTGATAGTGATAGCAATTGCTCCAGTGATGATATTTGTGATGCTTATGCTCTTTTATATGAAGAATCCATGAAATTAACCAAGAAAATTGTGCTTTGAGAAAACAAGTGCATGCGATTTCAAAAGAACTAGATGACATAAAAAGTGAATATTATGAGTTGAATACCAAGAATGAATGCATATCTAGCCATTTATATGTAAAGCATGTGAATAATGATTTGATTGAATTGATTGTGAGCATTCCTAGCACAAAACAAAATCTCTTGTGATACTTCGATTTTAGAAAAACAAAAATAAAATTTTAAAGCTTGAGATTTGTGATTTGAAAAAATGCCTTAAAAAATTTGTTGATGGTAAAAATAACTTGGATGTCATGCTTGGACACCAAAAAGTTGGTCTTAACAAAGGCGGTGTTGGATTAGATCCCTTCACCTTGTCTCCTAAAGTTTTTAAGCAACAAGCTAGGTTGAATATTCATACAAAACAACCAAAGAACTATTGCACACCTTTTACACATTGCGGTTGGTGCAACAAGAAAGGCATACGACTAATTATTGTCCTTGTAGAATTGTTTATGCTAGAGGTAGAAAGAAAATGTGGGTTGTTATAGAGTTTCTTAATGTTGCTAAGACTAACACTTATGGACCCAAGAAAATGTGGGTACAAAAAGTTAGACCTAAATTGTGATTTTAGGTTATTCAAAGCAAAGACAAAGAGCAACAAGGAGAAGGCTCCAAAAAATTTTGAAAAGGAGGAGCAACAAGCTAAATCTTAAAGGAGAGTAAGCATTTCAAGATTAGACATGCTACTTCAAATGAAGAGAGCCTCAAAGCTTGTCAAAGAAAACGGACTTCAAGAATGATCACTCATGAGCTCAATTCCTTGGTAATTCACCAAAATGATAAAACTTAATGATCTTTTCATCATTGTGCTATGTGCTAAACTTATATATTATCAAGTATGCTTAAATTGTCAAATCTATGAAATAACTTGCTTATTGAGAATTCATGCGAACTATTGTCTAAATTGTGAGTCCTTGATTATTTACTTCTCTATTTTATAATCTTGGATACCTATAGGATTTGGATGACGATGTATCCTCTTGCACTCATATTGGAAAATATTGATTATTGATGACCATCATTTTCTTTGTGAAAATTCCATGTTGAGATTATGTCGTCTTAATGCTTCACGTTGCCATTGCTACGCACACCTTTTGGTAATGCCAAAAAGAGAGCATGATTCGGTTAGATATTTAGTTGTGTTTGTTGGATATTGTTGGCATTGTTTGAGGGGGAGCATACATTAGGATGGAGTACACATATGGTAACTTGATAGGGGGAGCTTACATGCTTGAATCATATATTATCTTGTTACTCTTGAAATATGCATGAAGTATAAGAGATTATTGAGCTACATTTCATATCTTTCTTTGGATCATGAAGGGACTCTTGATGTCATCCGTATGAGTTCATGAGTTATATGCACCTTATGCCATTATCTTGCTTATAACTATCTCTTTACACACACTTACCCTTGTCTTTTTGTTGATGACAAAGGGGGAGAAATAATCTTGATTCTATATGTTATGTGATTGTGTTTGAGATAACACTAGAGGAAGAACATATCTTGTTTTAGATAGGGAAGCTAGCTATGAGCTTAATTGCTATATGAGATAAATTAACGTGTCTTGAGTATACTGGAGATGATTAAATCTTCTAAGTAAGATTGTTGTGCTTAATTAACTATCATATGATACATCTTACTTTATATAGAATCAATGTTTGTCATCATCAAAAAGGGGGAGAGTGTTAGCCCTATGGTTGGATAACCTAGGCTTACATCTTGTTTTAATGATAACTACACATTGATTATGTTCTAATGTGTGCTTTGAGTGGATTCTTATTAGATATATACACGAAATTCATGAAGACACATTTGAGAAGTTGGATAGATGGATTGAAGCCAAAGAAGCTTAAAGTTATAGTGGACATGCTATAGAAGCTTCATCAAGTCTAATGTTGAAGAGCAACAAAGAATGCATCGGCTAAGTTACTATCGATTATAATTGATCTTTACTATTATGTAACTAGTCTTGTTTGATATTTGGATTGATGACTATGACCTAAAAAGACCTTAGGACACCTTGTGCATTACATGTGAGTTTATAACCTTTCACACAAGTGTGGTTCTTGAAAATGAGTGAACTTTGGAGCTCACTCAGATTTTCTAAAAAAATATTTTGGTGCTAATCTTTTCATATCTTGATAAAACTTTTCATTAGCTTTCCAATGCAAAAAATGGCACCTCAATTCGATTTTTCTAGAGAAAGTTATGCCCAAAATAGGAAAGGGGGTTCCGTGAGGTAGCCGATAGGCAGTAGGGTAATACAATCGACTGTATTTGAATCCAGTCGACTGCATTGGTCAAAATTCAGCTCCAACAGCTATTTTTGAGTACAAAACTTCAACGGCTATTTTAGAGGGAATCCAGTTGACTGCAATGGCAGTTTTGCCCATATTATGCCTATAATGGCTATATTTCATTTGTTCTGTATATAAATGATTCGTGGCTTCATCATACACCATGAAAACCACATTCTAAACTTTCATTCATTAGAGAAACATCAAGGCTCATAGATTAAATTTCTCACTCGCCATGATTTTACATCATTAAAGAGAGCATCTTTGTGAACAATTCTTTGATTGAGAGTGAATATTCTTCAAGTCATCAATTCTCTCATCTCTCTATTATACTAGAGCTTCATTTGTACTCATTTTCTTTCAAGAAGGTTTTTTTGTACACATTTGATCTTTGTAAAAGGATTGTGATCAAGGCTTGGGTTTGTCAAGTCTTGGGTGAGCTTTGTGGATTCAAGGCTTGTGTTTGGTGTTGGGATATCACCAAGTGTTGTAAGGGTTTTGATCTTAACCCGGAAGAAGATTGTTGCTAGTGGATTCTAGTGCTCTTGCAAGGGACTTCCTTGAAGAGGTGGATGTAGGCTTGAGGGTAGTTCAAGCCGAACCATTTAAATCTCCTTGTCAAGTATTTCTAACTCAATCTCTTTACTTATTGTTCTATAATTGCTTGAGATTGTGTAGTTAGCATCTTCATTGAAATATTACTTGGATTGATTAAGTTTCATGATTGTGTTTTGTTTAAGTTCCCCGTTAATTTTTAAAAATCTTATTCACCCCCTCTAGGGTTGCTTTATTGGTTTCAATTAATAATACAAAAAATGAAATCTTAATACATTAATGTTTATATAGGGGCATTTTTGTAAATATTTTAAATATGAACACTCATTATTCAAAACATTTTTAAAACAATCCAAAATTTGAAGGGTGTTGCCCCCCCCCCCCCCCCCCGGTCCCGCCCTTAGCCAAATATGCTTAATGACTTTTAATCAGTTCGTTAGAAAAGTGTAGATCAAAATTGTTGTTAAAAATATCTATAAAAACATTATGAATTAGTAACAATTAATAGTCTCTGTACGATAGGTTGAAAGCTAGTCCTATGACCCTAATTATATACATAATGTCACTCGAGTTTTCCAAATTATAATAAATCATATTATATATAAAGTAAGCTGCTTGTGAGAGAATGTTTTCTAGTCACAGCTTATATGAATCTCTTAACTCGGGGCATGAACTTTCTTATTTTGACTTTTTGAAAGCATTTTGAGTTTATACACATTTG
Organism: Escallonia herrerae; assembly: GCA_033070095.1. NCBI lineage: Eukaryota > Viridiplantae > Streptophyta > Magnoliopsida > Escalloniales > Escalloniaceae > Escallonia > Escallonia herrerae. The sequence goes on along the minus strand of JAVXUP010000669.1, from coordinate 5,910 downwards.
TAATAATGATTTGAATTTATGCGTTCTCTCTTCGTCTCTTTATTCAATTTTGATTTGAATTTTTTTTTGTCATTTGAAATTCAACTAATTTAATAGATTTTACATTCATCTCTATTCTATGTCAACATGTCCCAACTGAAAATTTTTACTTATATCTTTGTAATTCCATTAAATCCTAAGATTTTGCCAAAACTAGTTCTCTATATGTTCTCTTTAATCTTAAATCTTTTCAATTGCTTAGAGAAACCCAATATTTTTCATCAGTTTTTCTCTCTAATTAACGTAATATCTCTCATTTATTTTCATTGCACGTTTATACATATAGTTTACTCTCCCATTTTATTTTCAATCATTCGTTATATACCTTTACTCTTTTCTTGGTGGTCTTAAATAATACAAATCTCAACACGTGGGTTTTTATTCTTCCTATTATCACTGTTATTGTTGTTAGTTAGAAGAGATTGTCTTTATCATTTCATATACTATTTTCATCTTCATTTGTTGCTAAACTAGAAATTAGGAGTATTACTTAAGTTCATTTTTAACGACAAAAATTGATAAGAAAACTCATACACTTAGGTAAATAATTTTTTGATTATTCTTTTGTCACTACTAATCCTATTATTGGTATTAGGCATAAAAGTATGAGATCTCCCAATTAATACTTAAACAATTGTTACTCCTGTGCGATCCAAGAGATCAAAACTAGTTTCTATTAAAGTTGAAAATGAGATAATATTGTTCAATCACCGATTATTGATACTTTCTTAACTCGTCATGTAGACTTCTTTACTTTGACTTTTTAAAAATATTTTGAATTTAATTGCTCACTTTTCTAATTATCATTTGAATTTCTTTTTCTCTCTTCCTCACTCTTATTCAATTTGATTTAAATTAATTTTTGTCATTTGAAATTTAACCAATTACATAGATTTTACATTTCTATTTTTCATGTCAACATGTCCCAAAAAACATTTATTAACGTATTTACGATTCTATCAATGTCTAATATTTTGCCAAAATTAATTCTCTATCTCCTTTAATCTTAAATTTTCCTTTTGTTTAGAAAAATTCAATATACTCTCTCAATTTTTCTCTCTAACTAACATAATCTCCATTTTCAATCATTTTAAAAATATTTTTATTCTTTTTTTGGTGTTTGGTAATACAAACCTTAACACACTGATTATTGTTTGTATTATTACGGATGTAATCGTGACTGGTTCGGGCAAGTTCATTTTTAACGAAAAAAATTAGTAGGAAAACTCATATAACAAGGTGAAGATAACTTTATACTATTTTGTTGTCATTAACAAATTTGTTATTGCTATTAGGCATATAAGTATGAGGTTTCTCAAATAGTGCTTTAACATTTATTGTTTTTGTGTAAAACGTACGAAATTATTATTAATAATAATTTAGAAAAGCATTCTCTATCCACCGTGCGGCTGCAATAAAGTAAACATTGTTTGTGAAGTGCATGTGTTGCTAAGGATGTGTTTGGATATGAGATTTTGAAATACTGGGTATTTCTAAATGCCCTCATTTGCATTTCGAAATTCCTAATTTACAAATTCTATTATTTTGAAATATCTTGTTTGGAAGAAAGAAAGTAAAAGATTGTTAAAAAAGGTGGGAGACAAGATTCCTAAAAACTAGGGAACTAGTTATTATGGATTTGTAAATTACTAATTAGAGTGGATTTGACAAATAACTAGTTCAAACTAGTAATTTGAACTGTGGATTTGGAGACCCCAAATTTACAGTTCAAATCACTTTATCTAAATAAGATATTTTGTTCAAGTGATTTATAAATACCCTAATAAAGTCAAATTTTCAGTTCAAATCCTATATTTCAATGTGAAGTTTGAACTGGGAATTTCACTTTTTGGGGGTATTTAGAAATTCTTTGAAAAGAGTCTCTCGTTTGAATTGTACGAAAGAGAATTTGCGAAATTCTTGAAGGGCTTTGACCTGAGAATTTGGGGCCTCCAAATCTACACTTTAAATAATTATTCTGGACTAGTTATTTGCCAAATTCCTTCAAAGAGGTAATTTATAAAACCACTATGTAACTTATCTTACTTTCTAGGATATTTACCCCCAACCCTTTTGATAGCTTATATATTTCTTTCTTTCTTTTTTCGGAAAGTCTTAAATGCACTAATACTCATCTGAACGTGGAATTTACATTAATCATTCATAGAATAATAAAAAATTTCAAACAGAATATTTTGAAATGATCGTATTTGTAAATGATGATTTCAAGATGAGAGAATTTGAAAGTACCTAGCATTTCAAAATTCTACATCCAAAGAGGTTATTAAAGGGGATTTTTCAAAACATGGTGAATTTGGGATAGAGTCAATCTTATCTTACACCTCACTTCTTGTTACAAAGAAGTTACCGATCTTTGGTAACCTTTTTAATGATTGAAGTAGTTGAGGAAAAGTATATAAAATTATAACTTTAGCGATCCTAAAGTAAAATTTTCATATAAGAACTGATTATTTAGCGACAAAAAATTGCTGTGGATCTAGAATTCTCAACGCAAAAACTCGAGCTTTCTCTCCTTTCAGATTTTAATTTGTTAGGAAAAAACATCACTAAAAATAAATCCATTATCATATCCCCTCAATAAAAGAATTTGCATTTACCACTTAATTTTGAAGCTAACGCTTGTAATTCAATAGTGCATATTTTTAATTGCCATGACTGTTTTCATAGAATATACTCACTATATATAAATCTTGTGGGTCATTCACACACGTCCAATTAGCTTTGAGTCAGATGCTTTCATATTAACACATGCAATCATTTCTGAGCCAATACCTAGCAGCAACCGAGCTAACTTTATTGATTCTTATTTTTGTCGGCAGCTATCCGAGTCGTAATAAGATGATTACAACTGTTTATACAACGATAACTAACGGTCTCTAAATATTCTTTTAAGCATTTATTTAGTGATTCTAAGAAAAATGCTAGTAAGAACTGTCGCTAAAACTATAAACAAAAGTATCGCTAATTATATAAAAGGTCATTAATTATCGCTATATAAAGAGTTATAGGTATATTTTTATCACTTGGATTGGGAGCAAAAATTATCAATCCCATATGTCTTGCTCTTGGAGAAGGGGAAAAAAAGGGCTAATTACACCTATGTCTCTGAGGTTAGGGGGTAATTACAGTCAATGACACAAAGTTTCAAAATATAACATTCTGTGACAAAAAGTGTTTCAAATGTATCACTCGTATCCATCCGTTAGGGTTCCATCCAAAAAGTATACTGTTCATCATTACGTATCTTAAAAATGGCAATATTACCCTTGTACAGTATATCCTAAATAATTTTTATAATTTTCAAATTAAACCTTAATTTTTTAAAATTAGAGTTTGCAACTAATTTGGAAATTAAGCTTTTGAAATCCTAAAATTAGGAGGATTTGAAACCCTGATTTAAAAATTAGGGTTTTGAAACCTTAAAATTAGGGTTTCAAAACCCTAATTTTCAAATTAGGTTTCTCTTCTCCAGATCTGATCTCGCCGCCGGCAACCCAAGCCTCCTCCCTCACCCCTCGCCGCCGGCAGCCTCTCTTGGCCCACCATCCGACAGACGCCGGCAAGCCCCCACCCTCACCACGCCGGTAAGCCCTTTGGCAAACCCACATCGCCGATACGCCACCGACAAGCCCCTTGGCAAACCCATGCCGTGGTAAGGGGAAGCGATCTGGACTTGATGACGGGGGTCTTTGAGCGATGATCGGCATCCGACTCGAGGAGAGGCGAGAAAGCTGTGCGGTGATGGGGGAGGGAGAGGGTGGGTGCGGTGGCCGGGGGAGGGGGAGGGTGGGTGCGGTGACCGGGGAAGGGGGAGGGTGTTGCTGTGACGGGGAAGGGGTCAATGATTGTAGAGACGGCGAAGGGCGGAGGCAGATGGGGTGGGTGGGGGGTGACTGGGGGAGGGAGGGTTGGGGGCCGTGAAGGGCGGGGGTGTGGGTGGCGGCGAAGTGGGTGGGGAAAGGGTGGGCGAAGAGAGAGAGTAAAAAAAAATTAGGGTTTTTCTTGTTTAATTTTCTTTTCTAAAAAGAGACAATGGCATTTAAAAAAATAACTTTCTAACATAAGGGCAATAAAGTCATTTTGTTAAAACCGTTGGGATTTTTAGGGTTCTGTTTGATCAATGGACACAAGTATAATTTGTCTAAACTATTATCCTTACCTATAATTATTCTCAAACTTCAGGGACACAGCTGTAATTAGCAAAAAAGAAAAAAAAAACCGAGAAGAAGCCTTGTCCACTTTCTTGGCTGCAACTGAGAATGAGTCCTTGACAATTTTCAACCGTCCAACAGATAATGATGGTATAATGTACTACCACATAAAGGTTTGAATCATTGCAAAGTGTAGGATGTGATTCAATAAAAAATAACACTTCATGGCCCATGCCAGTGCAGTCAAGAAGCAACCGTAGAAGTGGTAAAATCAACTGTCTTGTATAATGCTGTATAATGTCGGTTCGTTACTATGGTTTAGGACTATTAAAAAAGGTTAAACTTGTACGAGACTGATGTGATTGCAGGAGAGTATAAGGAAAACACAGAGTTATTCATGATATCTCTCCATCGGTCCCGAATCAACCCAGAACATCCAAGTTTTTTTTTTGCTTGTATTGAACTCGTACAAGTGACATTCACCTCGTGAAATACGAGAGCAAGATTTCACTCACATTGATTGATCGATCGATCGATCGCTCACAAAATACAAATACAACTGGAGTACAGTGAACTTACTGGGCCGATGAAATCAAAAGACTTCTGTTGCAAGCGCAAAAGAAAACCTAAAACTAGCACAGAAGTGTAGAAATCTACATATTGTGCATCGTATAGCGAGTATATAATCTGAAAGCATGTTTCAAGCAAATATACAAGACTTATTTTTGGTCAATTTGAAATTCTCTAATACGATGGAATAATATTTATTGACAATCTTATACGGACATTTCACTATGTCTCTGAAGCATTTTCATCGTTCTTATTTTTGCATTTGTCCAAAGGAAGCTTTCTTTGTGTAATATTTTCATCCGTTCTTGAGTAAATTGAACTTACTTTTTGAGGATATTTTTCACTATTTTTTGTAAGCCATTAAATTACATCCACTTATTTTGCAACCAAAACGTATTGAACGCGAGTACCCAATTAACATGAGTATCTTCATAACTTTTGTAAAAAACATATATCTTATTAAAGTTTGTTATTCTTGCACTCTCCAAATGGTATCAGACGAGATTATACATGTTTTCATCGCTTTCGATACTATGTACTATGTTATTCTCGAAACAGTGTATATCGTATCTGACCATCGCTTCGTATCTCCATCTCGATGCTCCTCTAAAACAGCTCCCCAAGTTTGAATGGTGTTACCCTCTTATCACAATAAAGTTCTTAAATTTGACTCAAACCCAAAAGTTTGAATAGTGTGGCCCCATAAATTATGGAGCTATTTCTAAGAACAAATATCATTTCTCACATTGTTTTGTCTAGAAGGGCCATTTTTGGTGTCAATACATCACACCCCCGCATTTCATGCACAAATAACCTTTTCTCATTATGGTTCGTGTTCTGCTTGCTCTCATCGCACAATGGATCTTTTCTGCATCATATCCATATGAGGAGCCACACCAATCATATAATAACAGTAACGCAATATAAAACCTCTACAAGTTCCCTTGCTTGTGAGTTGTGACCAACCCAATGTACCACAATGATTGCCTACAATAATATTGTTGCTTTGAAAACTATAATTGACTACTATATGCAGTTTCCATTAGCAATTTGACAATTGACAGAAGGGTAAATCTTAGATTTGGTCCTTTAAGTTTGTAGGACGTTTTAAATGGTCCCTCGTCTTAGA